>CM037790.1:43938650-43988650 GCA_021229015.1 Solen grandis | reverse complement strand
TTGCATGCAAGGTACTTTCATGCTTATATCTCAGAGTCCAGGCATGCAATTGATTTGAAACATCTTTAATACATTCAGGGGTATCATACTATATATATATATAAAATTATGGCCCCCTTTTAACTTAGAATTTTTGTTAAAATTTTGCATTCAAGCTACCATCCGGCTTATATCTCAGAAATTGCTTGTGGAGTTTACTAGAAAGTTAAGGAATGTCTTCAGGGGCATCAGAAAACCAAGGAGGATAACTTTTGGACTGAATTTTATGCAAATTATGGCCCTTTTCTTGCTCGGATTTTTGGTTAAAGTTTTGCATGCACAGTGTTATTATGCTTATGTCTCAGTAACTAGGCATGGGATTGATTTTAGACTTCATGAAAATATTAAGGGGTATCAGATTATCAAGGTATATCATTTTTGACAATTATTATGAACAGGGTATGTGAAGGGCAATAATTGAAATAGATTTCATTTGATTTACCAACAAGCATTTTGAATAATCGAGCGTGCTGTCCTCTGACAGCTCTTGTTATCCAATCTATCCGTTTAATTTTGATCACAATTGTCCCATACAACATCGGAAGACATGCACGTACTCCAAAATAGGTCGCTTAAATGCAAAATAGACAATTTCAAGTGATTTCCTATCTAGCATAATTTTTTTTTTTTTTTAATTAAAAAAATGCAAAGGATGATGAACATTCCTATTCAATTTATGATATGAATAATGTTTCAGATTTAGATGGATTAAAATCAACAAGCCATGTATCATCCAAATCAGATATTCAATGAATTATAAGTTGTTGTGACTGTGTATCAGATCTACTTTTGCTATGTGTAATTATTCCTAATATAAGTTCATCTATATTTACAACAGTGCATCCTAGGCAAAATTTTAACAACACTTTTTGCCTTTCCAACTGCATGTGCAATGTAAATGTTGTGTTATGGTTACGCGGAATTGACTTGATTTAACTATTTGAGTTTACCGTCGCTTCGACAGTATTTCAGTCATGTAGCGACGTCCAGCTAATTACAGGTGGTGGAAGACCCCGAATGCACGGAGGCATCCAGGTAGAACCAACGACCTACCGCAAGCCAGCTGGAAGGCTTCCTCACATGAAAATCCGAATGGCCCTGCCGGGATTCGAACCCACGCGGTGAGGGGTTGAGTGAATGTTTAAGTCAGTGACTTTGCCCTCTCGGCCACTGTGTCGCTATTTTGTATATCTTTTATACTTGGTCTGGTCTGTTCACTTATTGCCAAAATCACTAATTAGGTACAAAAAGGTGTCGCTACATGTTTCCAGCAGCCCCCCCCCCCCCCCAAAGAGGATTGAAGTTCAGCCTGCTATTGGCAACCATCATGCCGAGCAATTATTTACTAACGATTAGTTTCTAAAGAATGTATTCTCAATCTCCTCTCTTCTGAAAATGAATTATGTTTTTGTTTCCTCTACTTTTCGCGCATGTATATTTCTTTATCTTTTGTATATGGCTATGAATATGTATTTGATATTTTATGCCAATAAAAAGTTGGAGTATTCGTTAATGTCGCCAAATGAATATCTGACCTGGGTCTGTTTCATTAAGACTCATACGAACAAATTTGATCTTAGTCGTAAGTCTGTTGTTCTACATAGTGCCTACTAATGTCTTGTTTTTACAGTAAAACATGAAGGAAGACGGGCCAATTTATTACATTATACAAACACAACCCTTTCTGTAAAGAGAAAACAAAATCACAGGAAAATACTATTTTTCGCTTACGAAATTTTTTTTTTCGAAACGGGCCCCTGAACACGATTTTATCTCAGGAAAGTCAAAGAAAATGTTGGACATACACAATAGTATGGAAGATCTGGTTTAATCCCAAGATTGATGACTTTTGACTCTTGGCTAGTCCGAAATATCACCACATGTAACGGTGAATGGCTACTTCTTTGGGTTTAGTTAGGGTTAAGACTTTAATGAGTTAACATCAGGATGGTGGTAAAGCATTCTGATTCATGCAATGTTAATTAAGTGTTCTGTTTATTATCCAAGTTATAGGGTTACTTATACGTTATGTATATAGAATTAAATATATGATAGATTTCAAGTATCAATACACTTCTTTTGCTTTGTTTATTTAACTAGATTGTTGTTGAAACTGTCGTCAGTATACTAAATACTTACGTAATCGTGCAACTTTCCTTATTTGTCAACGAATATTATTGTTATGATTTTAGCTTTTAAAAAATGTAGCAGTGTTTCATATATAACTATTAACATATGAAGGTTATTGTGTGTTGTCAATTGGTTAAAATTAATAATTTATCTTCATCAGCAAATTGGATTGTAAGCTTAACTGTTACTCAGTTATTTTTGATGTGTGACACGTCATCACACGAATACTTAATGGTGGATTAATCCGCAAGATTACACAATTGAATTCGAGATTCTGTGTTAACAGAAAATCATCTTGTGTGAAACCTTTAGCCTAGAATTATGTTAGTTTCATGTAGTTTGTTTCATATTTGTGCGTGCATAAAAATACAATGTCCAATTTAAGTTTTGTCAATTAAATGGCATTGTGGAAAGGTTCTAATTTGTATGCAAAATTCTCCTTATGCACCTAAGTGAGTGCGATGAATCAACCCAGCTTAATATATGGTATTACGTAAATAAGGTATGAATTTTGCAAGACAAATCAATATCATGGGTCTGTGAACCCACGTATCTTTGAAACAAAGCAATTTAGGACCTAGACATTTGAATCTGCCAACTTATTTTTTCAATATTTCGAGAACATATTTGCACCGTATTAGCGATTTCGGCCCTAAAGTTGCTATATATTCAATGTATAACAGATCTCGATATAATATGTAATATATATAACTGTAGACATAATGTTTCAGTGAAATCATGAATTTTCGTGGGACACTAATTTTCGTCGATTTCGTTGTGGGATATATCCACGAATATTAATCCCCACGAAAAGTTGTCTCTTATATAGACCTTGCGTTTTCTAGAAAAAGATCCACGAATAAGTGTATCCACGAAATTCCTATAAGGTACATAATTGACGAAATTAAATGTCAGCGAAAATTAATGATTTTACAGTATACATAAATCAACAACTGGAACGAGGTTATAAATTTACATTTTATTTTTCTATCCATTTGCTTGGATCCACCTGGAGGGTAGATAGAATGATAAAAGTTAGAAAGGAAGGGCAGCTCGCATGACAATGTAAGAAGTCAAGCGTATCTTAACTGAGGCCTCATTCGATATGCTATATATAGATATGATGTGCTCTTGCCGGTCACGGGGGCCGAATGATCAGAGCGTCCGCCCCCGCAATTCGGATAGTGTATGTTCTGAGATATAAAGAAGATGGTGTATCACCGTTGTGTTAAGAGTGTTCCTGGTTTTGTGGTGTAGCATGACCCTTGAATTTGTGCTTTGGCAGAACTTTCTCTTCTGGTATAAATGAAATATTGTTAGTGGGACATCGAAACCCAGCGAACAAACACACACGTATTCTTCTTAGCATTCATAAAACGTTCTTTAGTAATATCCCTTGTAGTTATACATTATCCCAGCGATCCATTGTTTCCTTTCATATATTAAGTATAACTTATGCTAAATCAGCAGATTTATTATTTTTAAGTAAATGCGGTAAATTAGATCGCCCCCATACTTTTACAATTGCTAACCACTTCCGCTCAAGCACCACAGAGAGAGACACTATTGCAATGTGAAGAACCCTTGTATATTGTATGGTACAATACTCATAGGAAGCAAAGCCATCATAAATATTGTGCATATGTCGTTGATTCTTTCACAATCCGAATCACTTTGACGCCTCCCATACTAACTTTAAATAGATAAAAGTGAAAAAGTGGCTAAACTCCTCAAAGAACTGTGTTAGCATAAAACCCAGGTAATTATGTTAGGTTGATTTGAACCAAATCCCTGCAGTAAAGTGGAGTTTCGTTCATATGTTTCTGCATACTTAACTCTGTATAGAACAGGTGTTCAAGGGCAATAACTCCAGAATCAAATGTGTAAGCATGAAATGCTGTCTTCATGCAAAGCCACATATAAAGACAAGTGTAATCCTAAGTAAAACTAAATCCCTTCAGTAGTTTAAAAGGGGGTGTGTTCACAAGAATCAGTTGTCTAGTTACAAAGGGCCATAATTCTTGAAATTTTCATTTGAGTATAAAATCCAAAATTCATACACAACTTCATATTAAGAAATGTATAGTTTGAACCGAATTCCCCCTGTAATGTAAAAGGAGCACGAGTGTTAACGAGAGCTATCCTCAGGAAATAAGCAGATAAACTAATTGCTTAACTGAACAGATTAAGAAAGTACATGCAGCTTACAGTAACTAGAAGAAAAATCCATGAAGGTGATTTATAGCCCAACACACCCATTTGACAAAGAATATGAAGGCCCTATGAGATGCACTAGGTATTTCAGTCAAAATATTTGCGGAAACAAGAGCCATAACTGTGTAAAAAAATTACGGAGTACACTTAGTCTTGACTTTATTGAGATAAAGACGTGTATTAATAATATCTAAATCGATATGGTAAGGTATTTTTGGCCAATTCTAAGTCGAAAAGGGGTCTTAACTATATAAAAAATATGGATTTTGCCCTAAGTCCAGTTTGGCCTTCATTTTATAAGGATAAACATGTGAAGCAAAAATTCTATAAATATGCCAACCCGTTTATGAGTTATTAATCGGAAAAACCGGCAGATCGACCGTCCTATACATCCCGGCCCATTTATGTAGGGGTATAACAAGTCTTAAGGGCGTATGTTAGATTCAAATAATGGCAAAAGACATCTCATAAGGTTTCAAAGTCAGTGAGTTATAATCAAATAGCTGTGGTCAATGTCAGGACTCAAACGCTTGTCTAACTAATGTTCTTATACATTAAACATTTATGCATTAAACACCTAACGTTGCCATAAACATTAGTTTTCTTTCAGTTTTAGCACATTTTGGCGACAGTTCCACGAGGATCTATTGTGACAATGTCCATTCATTTGCCTCATATCAAGCATAGGCAGAATATTTCTACAAAAACACAAACTGCCCGATCACCGTACCTATGTTCAGACAAAGATCACAATGTGTCGGGCAACTTCACCGCTTTTTAAAGCTCTATCTTGCACATGTTCAAAGCAATGCTTTGTCCATGCAGTGTCAACAAAGTCAGATATCAAAATCCATTTTTTTTTCAATTTGAAACGAGAAAAAGATATTCGGCGTAAAAAACAACAAAAAACAAAAACAAAATGGACACAAAAGCATTCTGAGACCGATTAAAGACTTCCGGGTTGATCATTCCCTGTAAGTCTTTACTTTCAAAATAGCGGATGTCACTGCTGAGACAGAGATCTCAGGAACAAAGACCTGTTGAGTAGTTTTAAGAGGAAGACGTTTACTTGTTTGCCTGTGTTTAAGCTCTGGCTGATATAGTATCTTTTGTATCAGATACTCATTTGTGACCTTTTCTACCGATAAAAAAATGATAGTCCCCTAAAATTATTTAGTGTGTTGGCAAATCTATTTCAATATTCTTTTTTATTTTGTTTATTTACTTGTCTTCCCGCTCTAAAAATCAAAAAGAAATAAAGAATAAAGAAATACGTAGAGGCTTCACTTTCGAAAACAAAATTTATTTCATAATTTATTATTAATGCTTCTGGTGCCCTCTTGAAACAAGAGGTTTATAAAAGACAATGGCGAATTATAAGCGCTGTGAGGAGGTATTCACCTTTAGTGATGATCTTTATTTGCTTTTGACTACCTAGACATACCTTAACCCTTTCCCTCATATAGACTCATTTTGACGCACTCAATAGGTACCACATAAAGCCTGATCTGCAGAAAACCACAGTTAAACCTTACCAAATTTAATTACAAAATCCTCATTTCCAGACCACTGAGGAACAGCGAACAACATTAAACCTGATCAGCCTGCGAGTTACTATGAGAGAAAGGGTTAACATATTTCACAATGCAGGGTTAATCCTAAGCATTAACTTTTACATTTGACTGTAGCTGAATAGAAACATTGTATTATGGCACTCTTTTCATCGATTGTCTTCGATTGTACCTTTTTATTAACCCCTTATGAAAAAAATGTTTGTAACCTTGATAATTTTTGTCACCTATCTTGCATCGCTGATTATGTAAGAGAGCTTATGTTTAAACTGGAAATTGTTTTCAGTCTAATTTGGCTTTTTAACGAACTCAGTGCATTTATTGTGTTCCGGGGTCAACGGTACCCCTCCCCACCCAGTTAGCGGTTGACAATAAGATCAACCAGTCAGAAATCTTCACTTTTGAAACGGGTTATTTTGCGGTTAAGCGTGTACGTTCGTACATCATTGACGTAATCCAGTCTATAGATAGCTGTAATATGAGATCCATAGATATTGAAAACAGTTCAACCATCATATTTAGTGTAAAATTGCTGTTTGGTAAAATGAAATGACGTTAAAAATAACACACAAAAACAAACGTTATGAAAATAAATGAATATATTAAAACCCGAAGTCGAGTCCACAAATAACTAATGAACTCAATACTCAACTTTCTGATATATATGTGTGTGTGTGTGTGTGTGTGTGTGTTGCGGTTCGTGTAAACACCAGACCAGCTTTGCGGTTTATCTAGATTGGAAGGTCCCATCTCGTGACACATTAAGGGAATGACAAGAGAGTCTTGTGAAATCGCTGATCGTTTAATAATACATTGAATTTGTGGCAACCAACACCATTATTAAAATATAGTTAATGAGGGAAACCCTCTGCAAACCATGTGTGCATCGTGATCTAAATTGCCATATACTCAATTCGGTTCATGATGTATCCGCTATCGTTGATATTTTGACATAACATTATTCGGCGTAGCTGTATAATTTCGATTTCAACTCGCATCTTAAACCAATCAAATGTACGCTAACAGCGGTAAATAATTCTAAGCTGAATAAAAGGACTCCTGTTATTGGTTAACGCATCGTTATGGACTATAAAATTACTGTAAATAAGGAGTGCAGCTTGTAAATATCATTCAGCTTGGTGTTATTACTTTTCTTTTTGATGTAAACATGAAAGTGATTTCAGTAAGTTAAATACAATCCTTTTCCATCAATTGAGGAATGCTACTTTGTGAAAATGATTTAAAACAACAAAACAGAATCCACCGTGTTATGACATGAAACCCCTTAATTACTATGTATATTGAATTCTTCCAGCCTGCCGAGATGCTCTCATTGAAAATTAATTCGCCAAAACCAAAACAACTAATAACGCTTTTATATCATAATTGTCATATGCAATAATGATATGAACAAACAAGCCTATTTACAGATATATTTTTTTGTATTACCGTCTATAAATAAGTATATTTCATAGAAAAAATACTGAACTATTTCTAGAGCGTACTAAATTTGTTGTGCGTCGGTCTTTCGCGTGCTTTTCCTCGGAATGTTCTAGAAGACTGGAAATCTCGTTTTTCTTTCATCCTACGCCGAATATCTTTTTTAAAGATATTTCTTGTCATTCTATTGTTAACTACATGTAACGAAATTCTGGAAGGAAAAACTGTAAAACTAACAACCTGTGTTGTATTAGTTTTTATCAATAAGCAAATACGTGTAGATGAAATGACTTGTTATTGTGTTATTGTAGAAAACGTAGTTTATGTTGATCTTAAAACACCTACGTCATGGCAGAACTCACCTTTGTCGCCAACACACTTAACAGAATATTACACTCCCTACATTTAATCTGGTAGTTTGATCACGACATTAGCCCAGGATTTGTTTTCTACCGTATAGGGTCAAGGTCGAGTGTAAAAGTTCTTTTGTCAAAAAAGTAGGGGCTCAATGAAAGACAGAGAGCTCCTGTTGACTCAATTATTTATCCCCGTTTTCGATTGGTCGTTGGTTGACCAATTACCGACGGCCCCTTCTCAAACTAGCGTATATTTATTAACTGTATAATAGAATAAACTATCCACCCGTAAGTGGATTGAACAAATAATTTTGTTTTCAGACATTGACATTTATAATTTACAGCTACTTCCTCGCGGAAAGGACATGTAAACATTAAAAGAAATACTCTTCTAAAATCTTATCGGATAATCAAAAGCTCAATGCAACCTAAGTGTTCAAAAGATTGATTTCCATATTAGCTATGTTTACATAGATCCCCTAATTTGTATAATGTCAGGAAAAGTTGCACGAAGAAGGACATAAATAACAAAGTGACAATCTATGACAAATGGAATAACCTTATTAATGGTTTTTGTTTTGTAATAAAGTCAAGACATCTCTTCAGTAATTTGTGCGTCTTGATTCATTAAATCTTACATATAAAACGATCAACTTTTTTTCGAAAAAAAAATAATAAAAAAAATAAAAAGAATAAATAAACAAATAATTAAAAAAAAATAAAAATAATAATAATAATAAAAATAAACGATAAAAAATATGTGAATGATGTGACTGGAACAAGTACCAGAATCGGATCATGGAATTCATGACCGGGGGTGGGGGTGTTGGTGTTTTTTTAGAGCTTTAGGTTAAATAATCCTTATATTTTATGCTAACTAGTGAAATACTTATTCTGTCAGTGAAAATAATATCCATGTCACTTGCTGATATACACCACACCGGGAGTGATATAGGTCTGTCGGCACTACTTTTTTACTTAATACTTATAAGTCCTTTGTAAAATTCATAAAATGGAATATTATTATTGTCTGATACTGTTTAGTAGACAAATAAATCCAACAGATGTCTGACTTTTTTTTCTTTTTACAGCTATCTAATATAGCGGACAGAAAGTGATTTCAAAAGGGACGTTTACATGGATCCATCCGCGTGTTAACAGGAATGAATACACAAAATAATTCCATTCTTTCGTACTTAAGCATTATAATATAAAGAAAATGTTTTTGTTTAAATAGATATGGAATATATTATCTCAAAGTGACACTATTTCAAGATTGAATCTCCTCTCGATGAGATCAGGGATTCTATTAAGAACATTTGTTTCAAAGTCGCACAATATGCACGTGCGATGCCATATTTCACCAAAGTAACTTAAGTTCAAATCAATACAAGTGTGCATAATAAACTTCACTGGCTAGCAAACTTTGTAATGTTTTGTTATGGGGCTTATATTATATATATGTGATATATATTATGTTATATTGATATAATACATTTGTTAAGAAAGATCGCATGGCAAAATAGATTTCCATTGTATTTAAAGAATACACAAGAACACAATTAATAAGTGTTGTCATTGTTGATTTAATATAATATGATATGAATTAAATTAGAAATTAAATTGGTATTATTTTAACTTAATATGGTATAATACAAATCAATATTATATGAATTTAAAGTATTATCTAAATTATATAATATGATATGATGTAAAACAATAAAATTAATATATTTTATGATATTAGGTATATAATATGATATAATATAATATGATTTGATTTAATGTAAAAATCGCTTCGCCCACGTCACACATATTCTTTTTATGGTCTAGATGCAGAGGACGTCTTAAATCAACCGAGGCGTTTCATGCTAAGAAGGAAATATATCAATCTATGTGTTTCCTTGAAGCAACTCCCCTAGTACAGCGAATTTAGGTCATTTACACTCATTGTAGCACAGGGAACTTGTTTTGTTTTAGAGAATATAAAAAGCAAGAACATGCGATACAGGCCAATCATAACTACATTATCAAGCATAAGATAAAAAAAACTTTCGAATTATAATAATAGTAATATTAATAATGATAATAATATTAAATTCAGAGGATAGCATATTTGGCGATGACATTCTTCCGTTCTTTACAAATATACAATTTGTAGGTAGTAAAAGTGAACAAAATGACTATTTCTTGTCATCGGTGTAAATAAAAACCTACCTACCCTTTTCAGTTTAAAGAAATACATTGTATAGTATTTGGTTATATGTACGTTTAAAATCCGTACGACACTTGAATGTCAAAGTACATAATCATTGATACGGATCCCGGTGACTGAGTAGCTACAAACCCCGTAACCAGTAACCAGAAGCCGTGAGCTCGATCCCTATTCACCGCATACCAAAGTCGTTATGAATGATACGTGGCGCTCAGCACATAAAGATAGTTCTAGGACTGGTCGGTCTGGCGTCAGGGTAATGTGACTGGGCGTGGCATCATGTCACTGTCAACATCTCCCAGCGGGGCAGCCCTATATCAGTCTTATATAGACAAACATTTCCAAAGGGCTGAAAAAAAAAACTGCCGGTGAGTTGTTCCACCATAACAAGTGGTTAAACAAATAAATGTACGTAATGGTGAATAAAAACAAGTGGGTGTGTAACACTGAAAATGTTTTTGTGAGCTTAATTAGTTTGATATCAAGAACATCATCTTCATCATCATCAAGAACACCATCTTCATCATCATCAAGAACACCATCTTCATCATCATCAAGAACACCATCTTCATCATCATCAAGAACATCATCTTCATCATCATCAAGAACATCATCTTCATCATCATCAACAACATCATCTTCATCATCATCAAGAACATCATCTTCATCATCATCAAGAACATCATCTTCATCATCATCAAGAACATCATCTTCATCATCATCAAGAACACCATCTTCATCATCATCAAGAACATCATCTTCATCATCATCAAGAACACCATCTTCATCATCATCAACAACATCATCTTCATCATCATCAACAACATCATCTTCATCATCATCAACAACATCATCTTCATTATCATCAACAACATCATCTTCATCATCATCAAGAACATCATCTTCATCATCATCAAAAACATCATCTTCATCATCATCAAGAACATCATCTTCATCATCATCAAGAACACCATCTTCATCATCATCAACAACATCATCTTCATCATCATCAACATCATCTTCATCATCAAGAACACCATCTTCATCATCATCCACAACATCATCTTTATCATCATCAACAACATCATCTTCATCATGATCAACAACATCATCTTCATCATCATCAAGAACATCATCTTCATCATCATCAACAACATCATCTTCATCATCATCAAGAACATCATCTTCATCATCATCAACAACATCATCTTCATCATCATCAAGAACATCATCTTCATCATCATCAACAACATCATCTTCATCATCATCAACAACATCATCTTCATCATCATCAACAACATCATCTTCATCATCATCAAGAACACCATCTTCATCATCATCAACAACATCATCTTCATCATCATCAACAACATCATCTTCATTATCATCAACAACATCATCTTCATCATCATCAAGAACATCATCTTCATCATCATCAAGAACATCATCTTCATCATCATCAACAACATCATCTTCATCATCATCAAGAACACCATCTTCATCATCATCAACAACATCATCTTCATCATCATCAACAACATCATCTTCATCATCATCAAGAACACCATCTTCATCATCATCAAGAACACCATCTTCATCATCATCAACAACATCATCTTCATCATCATCAACAACATCATCTTCATTATCATCAACAACATCATCTTCATCATCATCAAGAACATCATCTTCATCATCATCAAGAACATCATCTTCATCATCATCAAGAACATCATCTTCATCATCATCAAGAACACCATCTTCATCATCATCAACAACATCATCTTCATCATCATCAACAACATCATCTTCATCATCATCAACATCATCTTCATCATCAAGAACACCATCTTCATCATCATCAACAACATCATCTTCATCATCATCAACAACATCATCTTCATCATCATCAACAACATCATCTTCATCATCATCAACAACATCATCAAGAACATCATCAAGAACATCATCTTCATCATCATCAAGAACATCATCTTCATCATCAACAACATCATCTTCATCATCATCAACAACATCATCTTCATCATCATCAACAACATCATCTTCATCATCATCAAGAACATCATCTTCATCATCATCAACAACATCATCTTCATCATCATCAAGAACATCATCTTCATCATCATCATCAAGAACATCATCTTCATCATCATCATCATCATCAACAACATCATCTTCATCATCATCAACAACATCATCTTCATCATCATCAAGACATCAACAACACCAACAACAAACAAATATCAAGGTCGAATCACTTAAAAACACATATCTGTATATGAGTGTATAAGGGTATTTATTTATCTATTTTTTGACAACAATATATGGTCTATGTTGATACAAAATTCTTACCCGATAATGTTTTTCGTATTTAGTATATCAGGATGAATTTAACCCGTTGTTACTTTACGCTTTCTTTCTTTCTTTCTTTCCTTGTTTGGGGACCTGGAGAAGACTGTTGACAGACTTATAGTGTCTTCTTTATTATACTAAATTCAACTTATAACACAAATACGAAATAATCTTCTCTTTCTACCGATGTTCCACACGCGGTTCCATATTATCAAATGATTCTTTCACATACAAAAGCATTTCCTCCTCCTATCGTGAAATAAAGTTTCACTTATACAAACTTAGTAAACTGCAAGAGAAAGAATGTTAAGTAGAGAGGAAGTACAGTGTTACGAAAGGTGCTGTTGTTGTTGTATTGGGGTTTACCGTCGCTGCGACAGTATTTCAATCATATAGCGACGTCCAGCTAATTACAGGTGGAGGAAGACCCCGAGTACACAGAGGTACCCGGGTAGAACCACCGACCTACCACAAGCCAGCTGGAAGGCTTCCACATGAAAAATCCGAAGTCCCTACCGGGACGAAAGGCGTAGAGGAAAACAAATAAACATCAAGCTATGTAGTAATTTAGAATAAAGGGTCTAAACACAAGTCTTAAATGAAGATGCATCAAACTATAATATTGGTATCTGTAATCTATTAAATATAAAACTAGCTGAATATAAAATACTGTCATAATTTGTCTTGTGACATTATTGTCATTATGTGCTGACACACTGTCAGCTGATACATGGAAATTTCTAATAACTATGTATAGTAGTAGTAAATATAATCTTATTCTTGATTCCCCTATATAAGTGTTTGTGTTCATAAAAACATAGCACGTTTATATATCGATTCTTACTGCTCTATATGTAGATATCTATACAATAGAAAACATTATTTTTAGCTCACCTGAGCATGGTACTTCTGCATAGATTATGTATTCACCATGACTCGTAATATAATAATTGAGGGCAATGTTTCTCAGGTGAGCGCTTCAGGACCATTATGGCCCTCTTGTTTTATGTTGGAACCAGGTTGTTACAGAAAGGGATATTACAAGGTTAATGGTGGAAATATGGGTGAGATAAGTGTAATGCGCAAGCCGAGAACACTTTCCCGTCAGCCTATCGTACCCGATCGTGTTCCCCCCGCATATTGCTCTTAATCGTGTTCCTCCGCCTATCGCACCATTAATGTTTCTCCGAATATCGTAATCATAAGAGTTTCTCTGTCTTTCATACCCATTAATGTTCCCCCGACTATCATACCCATTAGTTATTTCTCCGCCTAAAGTAAAGTAGTGTTTTCCAGTCTTTGTAGTACACATACGTGTTTCTCTGCCTGTTGTACACATACGTGTTTCTCTGCCTGTTGTACACATAAGTGTTTCTCTGCCTGTTGTACACATACGTGTTTCTCTGCCTGTTGTACCCATACGTGTTTCTCTGCCTGTTGTACACATACGTATTTCTCTGCCTGTTGTACACATAAGTGTTTCTCTGCCTATTGTACACATACGTGTTTCTCTGCCTGTTGTACACATACGTGTTTCTCTGCCTGTTGTACACATAAGTGTTTCTCTGCCTGTTGTACACATAAGTGTTTCTCTGCCTGTTGTACACATACGTGTTTCTCTGCCTGTTGTACACATACGTATTTCTCTGCCTGTTGTACACATACGTATTTCTCTGCCTGTTGTACGCATAAGTGTTTCTCTGCCTGTTGTACACATACGTGTTTCTCTGCCTGTTGTACACATACGTGTTTCTCTGCCTGTTGTACACATAATTGTTTTCTGCCTTTGTACCCATAATGTTTTTCGTATCCATTAGTGTTTTTCCTACTATCTTACCAATAAGTGTTTGCTTTACTATCGTACCCATAAGTGTTTCTCCGCCTATCATAGCCATATGTGTTTCTGCGCCTATCGTACCCATAAGTTTTTCTCCGCCTGTCGTACCCATAAGTGTTTCTCCGCCTATCATAGCCATATGTGTTTCTCCGCCTATCGTACCCATTAGTGTTTTCTTTACTATCGTGCCCATAAGTGTTTCTCCGCCTATCGTACCCATATGTGTTTCTTCGCCTATCGTACCCATTAGTGTTTCTCCGTATGTCGTACCCATAAGTCTTCTCCTACTATCATACCCATAAGTGTTTCTCCGCCTGTCATACCCATATGTGTTTCTCCGCCTATCGTACCCATAAGTGTTTCTCCGCCTGTCATACCCATATGTGTTTCTCCGCCTATCGTACCCATAAGTGTTTCTCCGCCTGTCATACCCATATGTGTTTCTCCGCCTATCGTACCCATAAGTGTTTCTCCGCCTGTCATACCCATATGTGTTTCTCCGCCTGTCATACCCATAAGTGTTTCTCCGCCTGTCATACCCATATGTGTTTCTCTGCCTATCGTACCCATAAGTGTTTCTCCGCCTATCATACCCATAAGTGTTTCTCCGCCTATCATACCCATAAGTGTTTCTCCGCCTATCATACCCATAAGTGTTTCTCCGCCTATCATACCCATAAGTGTTTCTCCGCCTGTCATACCCATAAGTGTTTCTCCGCCTATCATACCCATATGTGTTTCTCCGCCTATCGTACCCATAAGTGTTTCTCCGCCTATCATACCCATAAGTGTTTCTCCGCCTGTCATACCCATAAGTGTTTCTCCGCCTATCATACCCATAAGTGTTTCTCCGCCTATCATACCCATAAGTGTTTCTCCGCCTATCATACCCATAAGTGTTTCTCCGCCTATCGTACCCATAAGTGTTTCTCCGCCTATCGTACCCATAAGTGTTTCTCTGCATATCGTACCCATTAGTGTTTTCCTGACTTTCGCACCTTATCGTGTTCCTTCGCCCTTCTTCTGGATAAGCATAATTATGTTTTGCTGATGACGTCAGAGTGTTATCGTAATCTTCTTTTTATCTTCGAAACTTCAGATTCAGTTCTATTGGGATTTATTTTCAGGAGCAGGTTGAAATTTATTCCAATTTCAAATACTTTTTATTTCACTTGTTTAGTCATGATTATTTATGCGTTGACTAAAATATAAATATGCACGTAAAATGTGTTAAATATGATGATGATGATGATCTAGTTGTTGAACCTAAGTGTTCAAAGAAAGAATTATTTATGAAATTTATGTTCGTGCCAGATTAGTATCCATAGTTTTCACAAGCTCAAAGTACTGGTCCAAACAGGAAATAATGGGGTGGGGGGGGGGGGGGGGGAGAGTGTAAATTAAAAGAAAAAGATATATGAAATGCGTAAATTAAAAATATATTCTTGATCACGCATCTGTTGCGTGCGTCAATATTTGATATAAACAATGTCAAAGGTTAAGGCACTACAAAAACCATTAGTTTGACTCTGCAGGAAGTGAGTTACATTGTGTCGGGCTGTCTTTTAAGAGTCTCAAACCATTTCATGGAATAGTTACACACGATATGGAACAATACATGCCTCTCAAACAGAGCATCAAGTTTCACACATTTATGGAGCACTCTTATCGGTTCCACATCATCAGCGCCAATTGTTTCTTGAAAGAAAATCTCCACAGACGTCACTGACTCGTTATGAACTACTTCCGGCCCCGGTTAAGTGCGTACATGTATCCTTGGGCACTTTCGATTGGCTGATGACGTACCTGCACTGGACAAAGACCACGCTTTTTGATGGAGCTTAAGATGTGTACATCCAGTATTCACAGTGACAAAGGGGCGATGTCACTTGTTCTTTATGATTTTACTTCCTTATCATCTTCCGGTCAGTATTGAATCTTTGTCCACGATCGAACTTTGACAATGCAAAAGTGTTAAAAGAAATGAGAATAATAAAAGTCTGATGAGTTCGAATAGTATCTCAAGTGAGTATTTTGCAGAGATCCTGTATTTACACGTCACAGAAATTTGGATTGTTGGGGTTCAGAAATTGTATCGGTAAACCCTATTCACTTGAAGTCGCATTTCTCACTAACTGGATAGAAAACTTAATACTTTAGAAACTAGCACAGTGGTCTTAAAATTATTTATCGTACTTATTTTATTAATCATTCCCTCTATGTAACACAAAAAACCTACTTCTTTTATTATACATTCCCTCTGTAACACAATATAGTATGCATATAGGTATTCCTCAATTCTGCGAATATTCTGGTAAAAGTAATATACGTCTGGATTACAAACTTATTATCTCAAGATTTCACTCAGCCATACGAATAATTGTAATCTTTCAAAAAGTAGGGGCCTCCGTGACCGAGAGTGTAAAGTTGCTGACTTTAACACTCACTCAGCCCCTCGCCGCGTGGGTTCGAATCCCGGTAGGGTCATTCGGATTTTCATATGAGGAAGCCTTCCAGCTGGCCTGCAGTAGGTCGGTGGTTCTACCCGGATGTCTCCGTGCATTCGGGGTCTTCCTCCACCTGTAATTAGGTGGACGTCGCTATATGACTGAAATACTGTCGAAGCGACAGTAAATTCAAACAGTCAAGTCAAGTCATCTTTCAAAAGACACTAACGTTGCAATAAATGGTATGATGCATTTCTTATATTTTGGAAATTCTAAAGCATAAACCGGTAGGCAAATCGAGAGGACAGAAGAAAAAACACTGGATCCTGCCTTTTGCTACAATATTACTGAAATGAGATGCCATGCTTGCGTAAGTTTGTGGTTAAACAGTGACCTGGATACACTTAGCGTACTTGAAATTATGACCATTGACACATCGGAGCATGGTGATTTCACAATTGAACACGTATCTGTTTTTCACCTCTGTCAGATCCGATGACGATACTGTCCGCGTACATGTATACGTACAGCTCTTAACTAGGACTTGATTGGTGTTCAATTTCCCAAGCGGAACGACCACGAAACGTTATGTACACCGCTACCCTGTGTCTTTGTGGTATTAGTTTGTTGAGAGAGAGAGAGAGAGAGAGAGAGAGAGAGAGAGAGAGAGAAGGGGGAGGGGGTCTTATACGTGTGTGTATGTGTGTGTGTGTGTGTGTGTGAGAGAGAGAGAGAGAGAGAGAGAGAGAGAGAGAGAGAGAATTGTTTTAGGGGACTGGTTCCCACAGTGGATCGATGAATCAGAGTATTAGACGTATTGTCAGCCCATGCGATTTTTAGCTCATCTGAGCGCATGTGATCATGGTGTTTTATAAGGATCAATGAATGTCCGTCCGTCGTCCACAATTAGTTTGTTTGCACTCTAACATCTTCATTTCTTAAGTTATCGTCTTCAAATTTCCTGACGATGTTTATAACCATAATCTCTCGGCTAAGTTTGATTGTGGCTGATATCGGCCAAAGACGTCAAGAGTTGTGGCCATTTAAATATAAAAATGCCAGCTTCACGTCTTAAGGTAAAGTCCCTGTAATGGTTCCGCTTCAGTTCGGATCCCATGACCTTTCACGGAGATATCCAAGGTTTCCTAATGTTTCATTGGGGTAACTTGGTATCTTGGTAGAAGTTTAGTGGTCCAAGACGTAGCGGAACCATTACAGTGACTTTACCTCAAACGATCTTCTTCAACCTTTGAGTTAGTGTTGGTGCCAATAATCGCTCAACCAAGTTCGATTATGGCTGATTTCGGCTTTTCTGTCAAGAGTCATGGCCCTTTTATCATAAAATTAATATTTTGTTTACCTTCTTGCATCTTCGCCATCATCATATTTCATGACAATGTTTATGGCTATAATCTCTCGGTCAAATTCGATTACGACTGATAAAGGCCAATTCGATTAGACGCATTATAAAAAATATGCAAGATTTTACTTTGCTTAAACTCTAGCATCTGCAATTCTTAACCAATGTCCATTAAACTTCATCAACACAGTGTTGATGGTAATAATATCTCAGTGGAGTTCTATTATAACTGATATACAATCCTGATATAGCTACAGCTTAGGCCCTTGAAATATCAGAAAATCGCACAGATTTGCCGTTAAAAAAAAATCTTGTCAGAAATTATAAAGCCAGGTGCCCGTTTAAAAAAACTTTGATCTTAGTCGTAAGCCTGTTGTTCTAAATAGTGTCTGCTAATGAATAATTTTCACACACACACACACACACACACACACACACACACACACACACACACGAAGGAAGTTGACCCATTTCATTGCATCACACAAGCACAACACAATGTTTATAGAAACTATTATTTTACATTTGTAATTTTAGATTCACGATTATTTTTTGCATACGAAGTTTAGTGAAACGGGACCCTATAGACTAATATTCACCTTAATATAAAGAACGAAATAATTGCAAATCAGCAATTTGTAGCCATTAACATCAATTTCTCGCCGGTATAAAACATTTCACCAGTGATTCGGCAATACTCAGTATAAATCGCCAATCAGTGGCTGGTTTAAATTCTCAGATGTATGTTTATTTCCCATTGAAGTATGTAGATTTGGTGTCGGGGAGACCTCGTTGATTTACGTAAGTTTACGTCTCATTTCGGAGTAAAATGGTCTATTGAGTCGCACTCCGGCGCTGTAATTTTTTGTCTTCAAATTTTACATCTTTGTGTTGTATCCTTCTATTCCATGCATAGGTCAAGGTCATCCTTAAAGGTCAAAGGTCAAATTCAAAGCGTATGGTACATCATCTTTGTATGTAAAGGCGTACAGTTTTAGTTGTGATTTTCAAGGTCAACGTTTTTAAATGTTTAACAAAAATATTTAACGTCGGCAAAAACAGACGAGCGTTGGCACCCGCATGCGGTACTCATGTTAATATGGACAAGTCACATGAGGTTACCTCACATGTCATTCCTATTCTAAGAAAATATAGACACATCATTGGAAAAGCCACAATTTAAGTATATGGACTTACTGACTAAAAATAGATAACGCTCATCATCATCTGCATGTATCTTAAATGGCTATTAATAATTGGCAATTTATCTTGTTATTAGAGCTTAAGTTGAATTGTTTTTTTTTATGATGAAATAAATGACAAGGACGCCTTGTGATTTCGAACTCCGTTGGGTGCTAGGACGACTTTTCATTACCTTCCATGCACAAAGTACTGGTCCAACCCTAGGAACTTTAACAAATAACAGAAAAATTAGAGACAGTTGCCGTAGTTAATATGTTTTGAGTGCTTCTCGCTAACCCACCCAGTGACACCTGATAGGTACATACAGTAAAACTGGGGTGTTCCAGGGAACAAAATCCGAGCATCACACAAACTTTGCCCTTGTGTGGAGAAACACACAAGGTAAAGTGACAAGCTCCTGGCGAAAGTCTCGGTTATCCGGGCCGTGCGATTATTCGAGAATTTATCCCCCACCCCAAAGATGGCAGATGGCATTTTGTTATATTTGCAGTTTTATAATCTATTTGAAACATTAGATGGTTAGAAAATCTAGGTTCGGGATTTAATTACTTTCATTTTATTATATCATGAGACAGGAGCGTCATACTTACACAGAGTAAGATGCAGATAACTTCGTCCTTTTAATTCCTTGATGATATATATTCTTCCGTGGTCCAGTGACGATGCACGTGACAAGTGGATAAGGACTTTTCATAATTCCCCAGGCGCAAAGTACTGGTCCAACCCCAGGAATCGTCGAGAGGGATAAGTGAAAGTTGCCAAAACTTGTTTTCTAGTTGATGAAATATAAATGTCTAAAGTAAAGTGTGTGACAAAGTCTTAAAACACAGATATATGGATTTTATGTATCAATTCAAAATACATGTATATTAGAAACATTGACTTGACCTTGCAGAGAGAGTCACATCTTGTTAAGCTCGAAAAAATCGAGATAATAGCGATCGTGAAACAGACAAGTTAACAATCGGAAATGTGAGATGAAATTTAATACTTGACGATTCAGCCGTGAACACTTATTGATACCCACTTCATACGACGGTCTCAAGTGATAGTACTAAACACTCGATAATTAGACAAGTGCTCTCACTTAAGTGCTTGAAGGACTTAGGGTTAGGATCCAGTAGGGTCTGAGTGAAACCGAAATGGATTGATCTACTGATTGACAACAAGCTGGTCGGAAATGAATCTTCATCGAATGTCGCATGATAACGGAATTATCAATTCATTAAATCAAATTTAAAACAAGAAAAGATCGCAGGACTTGTTTAGTCTAAGTAGATACTGTTTGTTGATTTGGTTCGGTTTAACGTCCAACCGTCAATATTTCAGTCATTTGGAGGCAATGTCAACTTGAGACATCATTGCCGCAGTACTACAACAAAATAATAATTTAAAAAAGCTCAGATAAATACATAAAAATAGCAATAAATAAATAAATGAGCAAAATCAATGAAAAAAATATAAAGAAAAAGCAAGATTCAAAGAACTCATTGTCTTTATCGGCATAAAATAACAATACTCGTAACCATAAACAGTGGTAAACATAATCACGCGAGGAGTTAGTACATTTATTGTCTGAAGATAATTCAGAGAATTTATGGAAGAAAAATTATCATAAAGCATATTAACATAATGTTCATGATTTTGTTCGCCTGTCTAGAGAGAGAGAGTGGGATTATTATATTAGTTATTTTCCAAGTAACTTGAAACATGATATGTATATACATGTAGAAGAATAAAACCACAGCATTTCATTATATTTTATAAAGAATAACAACATAATTCAATTTACAATAAGTATATTATATAGAGCTCGTTATTATGTATTTTGAAGACGACTGTTTTTTTTTTCACTCTAATTGTCACCGTATTATACATGTATATGAACTTCGCTAAATGCCGTGTTCGATTCATCTCGGGGTCTCCATGGCCGAGAGGGTAAAGTCGTTGACTTTAACACTCACTCAGCCCCTTACCGCGTGGGTTCGAATCCCGGCAGGGACATTCGGATTTTCCTGTGAGGAAGCCTTCCAGCTGGCTTGCGGTAGGTCGGTGGTTCTACCTGGATGCCTCCGTGCATTCGGGGTCTTCCTCCACCTGTATTTAGCTTGACGTTTCTATATGACTGAAATACTGTCGAAGCAACGGTAAACTCAAATAGTCAAGTCAAGTCAAGTCAAATATAGTCGATTCATCTCAGAGGACATAAAGCAAATGAATGATTTGGCCAATGGATATATTGTTTATTAAAGTATTTTTGTCTTTAATTTTGAAATTCATGGCAGACTGAAATGATACTCATATTCAATTTTTTTACCATATCCATGTTGCAATTATTACATGATTTTTGTTCCTTGGTATGTTAAGAAGTCTTCTGACTAAGGAATTTGGAGAGTGCTATTCTGTAATTAGTAATATTTTTGCGATCAAGATATTTTCAAAATTATCATTTCCTTTACATAAACAGTAGTTTGCTAGCCTGTTTGATTTATTTATCAGAACGTGCCTGTCATGTGTATAACGTTTTCAATTATTCTTTGTTTAATTTCATTAGATTCTATGATTTTGTGTTTTCCAAATGTTTGCAAGGTTCTTTCTGCAAAAAGTTTTGTTATTGGGTTCGGATTTTTTAAGTGCTACGTTTATTAAAATATTATTGATAACAAACCTTCTGTAAATAAACCACCATCTTATACTGAAACACAATGTTGTAACCTTTTTACCCAATCTTCTCTTGGTATTTGTTGGATACACTGGTACATGGCGCTTCCAATAGAACTTATATTTCTTTTCAGAAAGCATTTCTTAAACCTTGGAAATAAAAAAAAGTCACAGACAACAACAAAAGACTTGACAATCTATGTACATACATAACAAACGCTTGCTTACACATGTTACAGGTACACTAATGCAACCAATCGACTACAAAAATATGTAGCTTACAACCAGCTGTTTCTATATTAATAAATTGTGTCGCACGTACTTACAACCAGCTGACTATATTGATAAATTGTGTCGCACGGACTTACAACCAGCTGACTATATTGATAAATTGTGTCGCACGGACTTATAACAAGCTGATTATATTGATAAATTGTGTCGCACGGACTTACAACCAGCTGATTATATTGATAAATTGTGTCGCACGGACTTACAACCAGCTGACTATATTGATAAATTGTGTCGCACGGACTTACAACCAGCTGACTATATTGATAAATTGTGGCGCACGGACTTACAACCAGCTGACTATATTGATAAATTGTGGCGCACGGACTTATAACCAGCTGATTATATTGATAAATTGTGTCGCACGGACTTATAACCAGCTGATTATATTAATAAATTGTGGCACACGTACTTACAACCAGCTGATTATATTGATAAATTGTGGCGCACGGACTTACAACCAGCTGACTATATTAATAAATTGTGGCACACGTACTTACAACCAGCTGATTATATTGATAAATTGTGGCGCACGGACTTACAACCAGCTGACTATATTAATAAATTGTGGCACACGGACTTACAACCAGCTGTCTATATTGATAAATTGTGTCGCACGGACTTACAACCAGCTGTCTATATTGATAATTGTGTCGCACGGACTTACAACCAGCTGTCTATATTGATAAATTGTGTCGCACGGACTTACAACCAGCTGTCTATGTTGATAAATTGTGGCACACGTACTTATAACCAGCTGTCTATATTGATAAATTGTGTCGCACGGACTTACAACCAGCTGTCTATATTGATAAATTGTGTCGCACGGACTTACAACCAGCTGACTATATTGATAAATTGTGTCGCACGGACTTACAACCAGCTGTCTATATTGATAAATTGTGGCACACGTACTTATAACCAGCTGTCTATATTGATAAATTGTGTCGCACGGACTTACAACCAGCTGTCTATATTGATAAATTGTGTCGCACGGACTTACAACCAGCTGTCTATATTGATAAATTGTGGCACACGTACTTATAACCAGCTGTCTATATTGATAAATTGTGGCACACGTACTTATAACCAGCTGTCTATATTGATAAATTGTGGCACACGTACTTATAACCAGCTGTCTATATTGATAAATTGTGTCGCACGGACTTACAACCAGCTGTCTATATTGATAAATTGTGTCGCACGGACTTACAACCAGCTGTCTATATTGATAAATTGTGTCGCACGGACTTACAACCAGCTGTCTATATTGATAAATTGTGGCACACGTACTTATAACCAGCTGTCTATATTGATAAATTGTGTCGCACGGACTTACAACCAGCTGTCTATATTGATAAATTGTGTCGCACGGACTTACAACCAGCTGACTATATTGATAAATTGTGGCACACGTACTTATAACCAGCTGTCTATATTGATAAATTGTGGCACACGTACTTATAACCAGCTGTCTATATTGATAAATTGTGGCACACGTACTTATAACCAGCTGTCTATATTGATAAATTGTGTCGCACGGACTTACAACCAGCTGACTATATTGATAAATTGTGTCGCACGGACTTACAACCAGCTGATATATTGATAAATTGTGGCACACGTACTTGCAACCAGCTGTCTATATTGATAAATTGTGTCGCACGGACTTACAACCAGCTGACTATATATATATATGTATTGATTTTCGACAGATCACTTTGTTTCGCAAAATCACGCACACACACGAACAAGAAACAAAAATATCATGTTTATATCACACAAATAGACGGTCAAACATACACATTCACATTGAAATATATGTTTTGGATACTACGTTTTGCTGACGAATTGCGGTGATTAATGTTTTTTCGCCTTACCTGTGATTAAACATCGGTATGGCTATTTATATTTATTTGCCGAAATTAACTGGTTTGTGTATGTCAGTCTGCACTTTCACAAGTGGATGCGTGAAGATACCATCCTCTCTAAACTTTTAATAATTATTCAATTGTTTTAATAGCTAACTGTATTCACTTCTGAATCACCGGAAGTAATCACTGGGCCCTGTGATGAGCCTCTTGCTATTCGACCCCTGTTCACGTACTCGTCCTCATAGAAGTCTGTACTGTTGATGTGTTGCTGTTGACTGTCGTGTTTACTTCCGCCTTAAGGAAGCTGTCCAGGGCTGTCCTTCAGCCGCACGTCATACGCCCAAGTGGCTCAAGCCAGGTCCTTATCGGCCATTGTGTTGTTGCGAGTCGATAAGATATCTATTATAATCAATCGTCGTAAACACTTGTCACCACGTATCGACATTTGATCAATACAGCATATCAACATCAGCATCTTCATCATAATCAATAGAACACGTGGTCTATGCGATAAGTGCTCTAGGTCATACATTGTCATATTATTGAATAATTTCTTCTTTTTTTTCACTGTCGATTTTAAAATCTATACACTCACAGTGTTACTGGCCATGTTTAACACTAGGGTTTATAAACCCGTATGACACTTTTATTTTAAGATATTTGTCCCAACCGACTAAATTTGATGTTAAAATAAGTTCCAATTTGCATTTGCAGAAAACAAATCCGATCGATGTACATTCACTTCTAAGATTGATTTTACTATAGCCAAGACGGCCAGGTGAACATGTAATTTAGAGAATTCTATAATTCAACTCAATTAATTATTACTTTTGTGATGATATTTCCCTTTTCGTTAATTTTTCCCCGTGTGGTTATTATCGGTTCTTTCACGTAGGAAAACTTCAGTCTAATTTTTGGAAGGTAATATATATTTTACGGTACAACGAAAGGTTTCCGTTTGTAAGAAAACAGCGATGAGAACCGAATACTCCTAGTGAAACAAATAAAGCTAAAATGAATACTTGTTTTTAGCTCGACTATTCAAAGAATAAGGAGGACTATTCTACTCACCCGGGCATCGGCGTCGGCGTAACGGTATAGTTTTTTGTACCACCTTTACTAAACCCCTTAAGGTATTGTTTTGATACTTGGAATACATATATATGACCACCACCTCAACCTGTAGGCAAGAGGGGATAACTCTGTCTTGGATTTTGACTAAATTATGCCCCTTTTTCGACTTAGAATCTCGGTTAAGTTTTACGTACCACCCCACCTTTTCACTGAAACCCTCAAGGTATTGTTTTGAAACTTGGAATATTTGTATATGTCCACCACCCCAACCTGAAGACAAGAAGGGAAAGCTCTGTTATGGATTTTGACCAATTTTGCCCCCTTTTCTACATAGAATCTTAGTTAAGTTTTCAGTACCACTTCACTTTTACTCTGACACCCTCAAGGTATTGTTTTGAAGCTTGGAATCCTTGTATATGACCACCACCCAAACCTGAAGGCAAGGGGGAAAACTCTGTCATGGATTTTGACCATATTATGCCCCTTTTTCGACTTAGAATCTTGGTTAAGTTTTCAGTACCATCTCACTTTTTCTCTGAACCCCTCAAGGTATTGTTTTGAAGCTTGGAATTCTTGTATATGACCACCACCCCAACCTGAAGGCAAGGGGGGGGGGGAACTCTGTCATGGATTTTGACTAAATTATGCCCCTTTTTCAAGGGGTCAAGTTAGTCAGTTAAATTATGTGGATAACAAGCATTATTAAAAGCATGATAAGTGAATATATGGCTGGCAGTAGTGGACACTAACAGACAGTTTTTTCTTGTTAAGATCCTAAGTGGATAACTTGATTTTTTTTTCTACTTGTCAGATAATATCTGACTATGTGACAATTTTTCAGAAAAGTTTCGACGTAGCTAAGTGGATAAGTGGCTGGCAGAAATATGCCACCATAAAATAATCTATCTTACCTGCTGTTTTAATAAGATTTAACTTCCCTGATTTTTACACGGATACCACAAAAAATAAAGGGATTAATTTTATTATTCACACATTTTAACTTTCGCTTCTGACAGTGCTCTCAATGTTTTGTTTCTTTGAACCCCTCAACGTATTGTTTTGAAACTTGTAACACTTGTATATGACCACCACCCTAATCTGAAGGCAAGAGGGGAAACCTTACGGACAGCTCTTGTTTCATAATTTTATCTTATGCAGCTTTTTTACTCTGCCTTTTTAGCATTGATCCGAATCGACATTGACCGTTAAACAGCTACGTTTAAACTGCGGATTCTCTACAGTTCCGTATGAGCGTCTCGGTGACATCGCTGGTGTAGTTTTGTTTTCGATTTAGTCACAAAATCTTCCCAAAACAATGGCTTTCAAGTCAGCACAAGTATTCATTTAAGGTTTATTTGTTTCTTTCATCAGTATTCAACTACAGTTTTTCTATAGTTTTACACGGGAGAAATTGGGGAAATTCTGTCGGTCAGATCTCTTCCTACCAAATGAGCTTTTGAAATTACGAACATTTTTAGAGCGATTCCTCAGGCAAGCGGGGGGGGGGGGGGGGGGGGGGTATGTCTTTATTCATTCCTTCCATGCAAAATAAGACCAATTTTATGAAAATCTGTCAGTGATCAAAGGAGTTACCGCAACTGAAACGACACGGTGTACGATTTCAATGGAAAAAGTTACCTTCCTTCCTATTATATATAAGTTTCGCAGCAGTCTACATTATGTTTTCCTTCGCATTTGACACATTGTGATAATCAATTCCAACCGTATTTAGCTCAAATCAGTAAACCACGCGATCTCTCGATTCTCGAGATTTGGCGAAAAATCGAGCATGAAGACGTTTAGTCTGGTTCCCGACTATGATAGTAAGAGTCTTTACTTCAGTAACATGGGGAAGGTACTCCAGACTAGAAAATATTTATTCATGTCAATTTGTCGAATGTGGCAAAGAGATTTTTTTTCAGGTCTCGCTCGACTATGAAAAAATTCGAGGTCATTTTAGAGCACGAGATTATTGTGACTAATTTTAAATTAAACTACACTTGACACAAAAATGACTGTTTATTTAGAACACCCATTAAACTAATTACATTTCTAAGTAAATCGAAATCCTTGGGACAAAGCTGAAAATTTCGAATAAACGATTATTTGGAATAAAAATCCGATGGAAATTTCAGTTTGTGAGCGTGCATGTTTGCGTTTTCATTACCGGTGCATATTGTGGAAATCGTTATGCCGTGAAAACCACCTATTAGGTGTACGTATATACTATTTGCAAGTTATGGAAAGAAATGAAAATATATCATGACATACTTAGGTGCTGCTGATGAACATAATCATTCTACCATGTCAAACAATGATACATATTTCTACCGTTGATCTGCTGCTTCAGGTAGCGTCACATGCCGGTGACAAACGCGATGATATGGAATGCACTAAAGATCTGACACCTGGGTTTATCTGCTGGCACGTGCATATTATGCAACCTGTCAGACATCGATTAGCAATAAACAACATTTCCGGTGGGACACACGTTGCCCAACCCAATCGAAAAAGGTGTGGAAAAACTTGCCTGAGCCATCACTCAAGGTGCCTCCGCAAAATAAACTTGGTTACTGACCCGGATATGATTGATAATAAGGACGGTAATTAGTTCACGAAATTTATGGACTTCGAAATAAAAATTGAAAAATGTACATGGATTGCTACCTCGGGACCGGGATTTTTTCTTCGAAATAGCTAAAAAATCGAAATAGCGAAATTCGGATTTAGCATTTTATTTTTAGTTAAAATAAGAAGGGAAGAAATCGGGACCGAAAATAAACTTCGAAATTACGAGGAATTCGGTTTAATGATGTTCGGTTGGCGAGGTTCTACTGTATTGTGTTGATTGACACAAAGGCAATTTCCAGATCTTCGTACATAAACTCCACCCAACTTTTAACGAAGAGAAAAGAAAACAATTTATAGAAGAAGGTTGTTAAGACAATAAATTTTGCTGCAATATCTTGGTTTGCTTGTCAAGTTATAAATAACATTGCTGCACATGCGCAAACTTGTATGTACGTCACTACCCAAATTATGTTACACCATTTCTCGAAAATGTTTTATTTCTATGTTGCATTTCGGTCAGAGACCATTCTATTTAAAAATGACATTGGAAATTATTCTTGTTTAACATGAATAAGCAATCAATACTACCAATAATAATTATAATAATAAATGGAAAATTATAATGTTATTGTTCGTCAAATTTGACATTTTACTTGACCTCTATCTTTTTCTAATTATAGGGAAGCGTACTTTCATCCTCGGCTATTGATGGCTTATAAGCGGGGAATATCTATGTAGACAAAAAAGTAGTATCCAAACTTTTATTATTGTTGCACTGTGAAATTCATTAAAAAAATAGAGGTCAAATAAAATGTCAAATTTGACGAGCAATACAAAAATAAAACAATGCATGCATACTTACACACACAAACGGTGAAATTAAATGAATCTACAAATAAAAAACGAGTTGGTCTTAACCTTATTTCAAAAGACCTTGTACACTGGGTATCCGGGTGAAGTCAATCAGTTCTTGGAAAAGCTCGAACTATCTCGCATGGATAATGGAAAATGCCATGTTTGTCTCGTAGCGACCCTGGATTTACAGTTTGGATTAGATAAATGTTTACATTGTCCCGAAAAAAAAATGGTGAGATAAAACAACTTGGCCTTGGTTTTAGAAGCTTAATATAAACAAGCTACATATTTATAATTCTGTATTGTTCTGAAGATAAACATCCTTGCTTCATATTAAGTAGCAATGAACTTGAGATGACTCATGTCAGGCTCGCCTTCTGCCTTCTCTAGTTTTTGTACAAACTGTCGTCACATTACCAGAACTGTTTTGGTACAGTAGTTAGTAAATAAAACAAATAATTTACGGTCATTGTTGTCAATAGCGTTGAGCTGAGTGGTTAAAACTTTCAAAAGAAAGTTACAAAACTATTTAAGAGAGAGATAGAGAGAATTAATTAACCTATAGAAAAAGAAGAACATGCCTCTCTACAAGACTTGTTAAAGACGATGAAACCAATCAAGATAGTAACAGACGTAGGAAAATAGAGGACACGACCTACTAATGATGGGGCATGAGACCGGTCTCGGCGACCTCCGCTCCGGAATCTGAGGGTCGTAGGTTCTTTCACCGGCCGTCACATACCATAGCCGTAAAAATAATACTTGTACAGTTACCTCGTTGGGCGCTCAGCGTATAAGGGTACTTCTACGAAAATAGAGGACACGACCTACTAATAATGGGGCATGAGACCGGTCTCGGCGACCTCCGCTCCGGAATCTGAGGGTCGTAGGTTCTTTCACCGGCCGTCACATACCATAGCCGTAAAAATAATACTTGTACAGTTACCTCGTTGGGCGCTCGGCGTATAAGGGTAGTTCTAGGACTAGTTGACCCGGTGTCAGGATAATGTGTTTGTTTGTTGGATTTTAACGTCCAACCGACAGTATTTCAAACATTTGGAGACGATGTCTACTTGAGACAGATATAGTGCTGCCACACTGCAGTTTCACGCCGTAGACATGTGGCATGATACCACACCCAGTCACATTATCCTGACACCGGGTCAACCATTCATGCAACTACCCTTATATGCTGAGCATCAAGCAAGGGAGCTATAACAGTACCATTTTTTACGACTTTGGTATGTCGCGGCCGGGGATCGAACCCACGACCTCCCGCTCCCGAGGCGGACGCTCTAACCACTCGGCCACCGGGGACGGTAAGGATAATGTGACTGGGTGTGGTATCATGCCACATGTCTACGGCGTGATACTGAAGTGTGGCAGCACTATATCTGTCTCAAGTAGACATCGTCTCCAAATGACTGAAATACAGTAGGCGAAACATCAACCCCGCCCCCCGCCCCCCAAAAAAAACAACGAAAAAAAAAACAACTAAAAATGGGAGGGAAAATAAACTTACATATCAATAGAGAAATAGGAAACTATTAAAATAATTACATGTACTAAGGATTTATTTTTGTATAGATGTATACTCTACCTTAAGAAATAAAATAAGATTGATGAAGGCTTTCCACACATATCACTCATTGTCTGAAATTGTTCACATTAACAGCATAAAGGTTTAGTTTTTCAATAGACATAATAAGGCCTATGCATATAGGCAACATTGTTAAATAAATACATTATTCTATATACAATATGTAAATACACGTGTTTACAATATTGTTAAATAAATACATTATTCTATATACAATATGTCTATACACGTGTTTACAACATTGTTAAATAAATACATTATTCTATATACAATATGTCTATACACGTGTTTACAACATTGTTAAATAAAAACATTATTCTATATACAATATGTCTATACACGTGTTTACAACATTGTTAAATAAAAACATTATTCTATATACAATATGTCTATACACGTGTTTACAACATTGTTAAATAAATACATTATTCTATATACAATATGTCTATACACGTGTTTACAACATTGTTAAATAAAAACATTATTCTATATACAATATGTCTATACACGTGTTTACAACATTGTTAAATAAATACATTATTCTATATACAATATGTAAATACACGTGTTTACAACATTGTTAAATAAATACATTATTCTATATACAATATGTAAATACACGTGTTTACAACATTGTTAAATAAATACATTATTCTATATACAATATGTCTATACACGTGTTTACAACATTGTTAAATAAATACATTATTCTATATACAATATGTAAATACACGTGTTTACAACATTGTTAAATAAATACATTATTCTATATACAATATGTCTATACACGTGTTTACAACATTGTTAAATAAATACATTATTCTATATACAATATGTCTATACACGTGTTTACAACATTGTTAAATAAATACATTATTCTATATACAATATGTAAATACACGTGTTTACAACATTGTTAAATAAATACATTATTCTATATACAATATGTAAATACACGTGTTTACAACATTGTTAAATAAAAACATTATTTTATATACAATATGTAAATACACGTGCTTACAACATTGTTAAATAAAAACATTATTCTATATACAATATGTCAATACACGTGTTTACAACATTGTTAAATAAATACATTATTCTATATACAATATGTCAATACACGTGTTTACAATACTGTTAAATAAAAACATTATTCTATATACAATATATAAATACATTAGTCTATATACAATATTGTTAAAATAAAAACATTATTTTATATACAATATGTAAATACACGTGTTTACAATATTGTTAAATAAATACATTATTCTATATACAATATATAAATACATTATTCTATATACAATATGTAAATACATTATTCTGTATACAATATATAAATACATTATTCTATATACAATATATAAATACATTATTCTATATACAATATATAAATACATTATTCTATAAAAAAAATACATTATTCTATATACAATATATAAATACATTATTCTATATACAATATATAAATACATTATTCTATATACAATATATAAATACATTATTCTATATACAATATATAAATACATTATTCTATAAAAAAATACATTATTCTATAAAAAATATATAAATACATTATTCTATAAAAAATATATAAATATATTATTCTATATACAGTATGTAAATACACGTGTTTACAATAAGGGTATTTTTTTTTAATTCAATATACAAAAATAAAATTCGAGTACATATCTTTTTATTTTCATATTAATACTAAGTGTAAATGCATATTTACTATGATACAAAATGTGAACCGTTTGAAAAATATAGTATTAAATTGTCTGACATTAAAAGCGACAGTTTATTTACAAGGTTAATATCAAAATTCACAAGGCAAGTGTGCGTGTTTATCAAAATTAAAATGAAAAAAGTATGAATAAGTAATGCATTTATTGTGCAATATTTACCAACAACGCAGTTGAAGATGTATGAAGTGGCCTCATCATTTCAAGGATGAATTCATGCGGTCATGTTCTATTTATGTTAAGTGCAGCTTAATTAATGCAGAAAATTCAATCATTATATACCAAATAAAGTAAATATCGGAAACATGGAAGGGACTTTTAAAAGTGTTGTCGTGGCCGTGAGATAAAATACAATAACTGCGGTAGCACATATACTTAAGGATTAAAATAAACTTGGAAAATATTGAATTTTTGATTTCGTGAACAAGAAACAAGCTGCTACTTTGTGGCCACGAAATTAACAGAAAATATTATCTTATGATCTCGTGGCCACGAAGTTATATACATATATATATATATATATATATATATATATATATATATATATATATATATATATATATATATAATGATAAGAATTATCTCGTGGCCACGAAAGAGTTAATCGACAGAAATGTGTGTGTGCGTATGTGTGTGTGCGTATGTGTGTGTGTGTGTGTGTGTGTGGATGAGTGTGTTTATTTGTGTGTGTAAATCTGTGTGTTTGTATGTGTGTATACATATATATGTAACCATTGGATGACTAGTTCTGATGATCTTTATATCTAAACGTGCTCTGAGAAGATTTAAAACGAAACTGAGCTATGTTCATTATTTTGCTTGCACTCGATAGGTAAGCAGAAAACTACGGTGGTATAGAGGTGACATTCACTACTCTTTTTTATGTCGAGGGAACGAGATAATAAGTCGAGGGAACGAGTTGATTTTCTCGAGGGAACGACTTATTATCTCGAGGGAACGAAATAAGAGTTAATTATCTCGAAGGAACGGCTTCGAAGGAATGAGAAAATAAGTCGAGGGAACGAGTTATTTATCTAGAGAGAACGAGAATTTGAGGCAAAGATGTTTGTCACAAAGTACTCAATGACTGTTCCCGGTGACCGAGTGGTTAGAGCGTCCGCCTCGGAAGAAGGAGGTCGTGGGTTCGATTCCTTGCCGCGACAAACCAAAGTCATAAAATATGGTTCTGGTATAGATTCATTGTGTTTCCGAGGCGGAACTCTGGGGAATTAGGAAGAGACCGTCGAAACATTTCTATTGGGGGTCTACAAAAGCAATTTTATTTTTTTTATTATTTCTTTATACAATAATCGTCATGAACGACAAAATATTTAACTCTGATACTGATATACTAAGTGTGTATAAATATAAACGATGTCTACTTGAGTCAGATATAGTGCTGCCACACTTCAGTATCACGCCGTAGACATGTGGCATGATGGTGTATTAGAGCGTCCGCCTCGGAAGAAGGAGGTTGTGGGTTCGATTCCTTGCCGCGACCAGTCACATTATCCTGACACCGGGTCAACCAGTCCTGCAACTACCCTTATATGCTGAGCATCAAACAAGGGAGCTATAACAGTACCATTTTCTACGACTTTAGTATGTCGCGGCCGTGGATCGAACCCACGACCTCCCGCTCCCGAGGCGGACGCTCTAACCACTCTACCACCGGGGTCGGTATAATTATGTTAAAGTAACAAATTATCATGACTTAAATACAAGAATAACATATTCCATCAAATACAGATTAACACTAAGTTAATATATCCTAAGTGACAAAAAAGAATAAGAATAACATTCATACGAAAAATACTCAATTCTTATTAACTGTTGTAAACATATTATTTTAAATTCATCACCATAACCCTAAAATCCTATTAATAGTCATTAATAGTTTATAGTCAACTCAAACACAAAGGTAAAATACAGTGTAGAATAAAAAGATATACAATAGCACCTATTGTCAGCTTAAGAATTATAATCAAATTTTACCCGATAAGTTAAACAATAATCCCAGTATTAAACTGTAACTATGAATGCAAACGATCCTTTATCTGATGTAGGTTTATCCTTATCTGAACCAGTTCCTTGCATTATAAAAATTTGGCGCGTATTGCTATAGCAATGTCTTTGTAGTCTATGTATAACTCATTTGTGAACTCATATTTCATACACTGGCCGTATTGGTAATGTTGTATGTTTTCACAATTGCACTGACATATACCATTATTATTGAAGTATTTTCATAACTTTATTAGTATTATTTTTGTTAACAGCAGCAATAATACCTTTATAAAAAAATTTTTTTATCGATTGCTTGGCGCTCGGCATATAAGGGTAAATCCAGGACCGGATGGCCCCGTGTCAGTTTAATATGACTGGGCGTGGTATCATGCCACATGTCTACTGCGTGATACTGCAGTGTGGTATCACTATAGCTGTCTCAAGTAGACATCGTCTCCAACTGACTGAAGTATTGTTGGTGGAACGTTAATCCCAATAAACAAACTCCTGATTGCAATAGTTAATTGATTGACTAACTCGTTCCCTCGAGATAATAAGTCGTTCCCTCGCGATAATTAACTCGTTCTCTCAACTAATTATCTCGTTCCCTCGACATAAAAAAGAGTAGTGAATGTCATCTCTATGCCACCGTAGAATACCGAATGTCTCATATATATATAAATATACTTTTGTGGACTCGCAAACTGAGGACCTACATTTGCATATTTCACGACTTTACACCATAAGTTCTTCATGAGGACATTTAGAGGACGTACACATCCATTTTGTACAATGTTACATCGAACTATCGAAATTTAGGACTTAATCGAGCTGTTATACTTAGTGGACTTAGTGGACACATTTGTGGACTTAGTGGACACATTTATTTTACACAATTTCACATCATCAAACAACCGTCACGAGGACTTAATCAGTTGTCAATTTGATGACTTATATTTCCTTAAACGTGCACATACTAGTATTCAATTTGTAGCATAAGCTTCACTGATTTCGTCTATAACTCCTAAACTGTTTATTACAGGCCATATGGTTAGTTTTGATGTGAATCCCTTGACTCAGGATCTACATTTAAAGTGAAGTCCTTGTAATGGTTCCGCTATGTCTTGAACCACTTAACCTCTACCAAAGTAACCAAGGTACCCTAATGTAACATTAGAAAACCTTGGTTATCTCCGTGAAAGACCATGAGGTCCGAAATGTAGCGGAACAATTACAGGGACTTTACCTTAAATATCTGTGCAGTATACCATTGCAATGTCAACATTTGTGATTCCCTTCAGCCGATAAGCATCATCTCATTTTACAACCAGTTATCTATATATCATTGATAAAAAATCCTCTCCCCGAATTTCCACTACATACCAATGAACTTATGTATGTACCTTTACTGGAATTGTTTGGATTTTGAGAGTTCAGAATTTTCTTAGTAATACACAGCTGCAAATGCCAGTGCCACACCCTAACAGGAGAGTAAGTAATTTCATGCAAAACGAGAAATGCCTGCAAACTTTATGCATCATCAACCAGCTTAGTGTAGAGAAAAATCAAAGCGCTGAATGCACTGAAGTTGTGTGTGTCTCAAGTGAAAGAGGGTTTGCGAGTTTCAGATCTGCTGGGTAACTTAATTTTTGCCAGATACCAAATCTTAAATAAAATAATGAAAGGTTTTTGTTTTAGATTTGATTCCTTTTGATTTAGATACGCATATGGATATAAATCTTATAAACTTTATGCAAGAGAATTTGGGAGAATAAGAGAGGCGATGTGCTAAATGTTAGCAGTCCATTAAAACAAATGGTGTCTTGACCTTGTTTACGCAAGGTCAAAGCGGGTTTATTTGCATCGCTTCAAAATGTGATCCCCATTTATTAAATTTACTTTGATAAACAAACAAAAAATGCAACAATCCTGTTCTCTCTGCGATATCAGTGCTAAGATTCGTAGTACAGTCTCTATTTACAGATTGAATTAATCATGCAAAAGGTTTGCTTTGAAGGTCAGTGGGTGGCTCGTAATTAATTTCGGATAATAGATCTACAGGTTTTGGTCATTTTATAGTGTAAATTGGTGTTACAAATAACCCCAGGAGGTATCTGAGGTCGACAACTTGATGTGGTTATTAGTATGTTACACGGATTTGTATCGGTCTTCAAGCTTCTACATGGGTTATTGTAACACTATAAAATGTCCGCAACCAGCATATTTACTACATGTATCCGAAATTATTTACGAGGCACCTTTGCATCAAAACAAACTATATTCCTACACATGGTCAGGTGATAGTTATGCAAAATGCCAGGGACAATTATTGTGTCCCGTAAATATTTATTTTAGACACAATATTAACTTTTCAACATTTTTGCTTAATCTTGGCATACCGGTCTGTGTTGTTATTTTAATCGTTCGATCATTTGTACAAATTTGAAAGGTTCTTCGGTTATCAAAGAAGAGAATCGAATGCTCAGAAAGTAGGTACTATAGTCGTGTGTGACATAGTCAACTAAAACAGAAAAAAAAGCGTTGTACATTACCTTTATATATTATCCTTTTTGCCTAAAAAATCGACTATAATGGGGAAAAATCCAGAATATTTTTTTTTTTTGCTGAACGCAAATCCGTTATGATGTCTTTACATTAAAGCACGTTCTTAAACACGTATTACCATTAAGTGATACAAGTACAAAATGGCGATTCTTTTATTATTTTGAGTCTCTTAGCATATACTGACAAATTAAAGGTCCCTTTGTGTTACAAAGAAAAATGATTGAAAAGAAAACAAAAAATATGAAGTCTTTTTGTTCATTTCTAAGTACATAGTATATATCAAGTCATTGAAGTTACCGTTATTTAATATCAATTTAGATCAAATAATCATTTCTTATATTAAATAATTAAATAGAGGATAATTGTTTGTTTTGGTGTAAGATCGATTAATAATTTCACTAAATGAACATAAAAGGTGATATTTCCACGAGTGCAGAATAAATTAGCTGTGTTATTCACAAAAGGCGTCAAAATTGGTGGGATTACCTCGCGCATGTGACGGTTTTTTATTACGTCATTAAAACCCAGTACAAATGTTACAACGTAGGGTCGGCTTCAAGTTCCAGAGTGAAAATTATGAAAATGGTAATATTCACCGTTTTAAACAGTGAAATAACCATTTTTGATTCACTGATATTTCCCTATAATCCACCGAAAACATTAAATAACCCCTTTTAATTATGTATTAATTTATTTCATAACTCCGTCGGGAGACGAACCTATGATGTGATATACAGTTTAGGCTTGCAATCGGAGACGCTACCGCTGCGCTACTTTGGAGTCTTGTTGTAATGCGATTTACAACTTATAACATTATCCTTGGGCTATTGAAGAAACGTTTCCCTTTCGTTGACAAAAAACAAAAACAAAAAAACACCTTTAATAAGCTCTTTTTTGAAAGCACTGGTTAAATTCTTTGTATATTTTTAAGGAAAACATATAAACATATTCTGTATGTATGAAAAAAGTCAACGAAATGATAAATGTTGCATGAAATAAAATTATTATTATCAAAAACCTAAAATTGCTAAAATAGATACGCATTTATACCCGTTCCAAAGATATTACATGAAAGATATATAAGGTGTGAGATGAAGGAAGAAGGGATGACTGCAATTATTGTCTGCACAATGCGCATTGAAAGGTTGAGTAATTTCCATCAAATTATGTTTACATAACGCACTGATTTGGTGAACTCTGCTTACCTTATCCAATAGCTAAAGCTCAATTTTTGAGTGAGTACTGCTCATCAGATAGGGTGCTCACTTTCTCCAGTGAGTAATGTCGAACTAAGAATGAACAAAATATCTATTTTTGTCGACTAAGTAGAAATTTTAACCTTTTTCAGTGAGTAAAAATTCACCAAATTTGATATACTTGAGTTAGCATTGTTCACCAAATATGATGTATAATACTGACTGAATTTGATGAATAGTGCTCACCAAACAGGTTACAGGTTTTTCGCTCTGCTAATTAGTGAGTAGTGTTCATCAAACCTGTAATATTACTCATATGATTAGGTAAACAGAGCTCACTTAATTGTATTGTGTACTGGTCATCTTTTTCATTTATTAATGCTCACCTATTTCAGTTAGACCTATTCACCAAATATGATGAGCATTACTAACTGAATGAGATGAATCGTACACAATTAGTTAACTTATTTGAGCGAGTACTCTTTTCAATATCAGACGATCATTACTTGACAAATCAGGTGAGTAATGCTAACCTTATTAAAAGAGCATTACTCAACGAAGTAGGTTTGTATATATACTCAGCAAAACTAGAAACGTCCCTCCATATTTCAGGAAAGATTTATCGAAAACCAAATGGGTTACTTTTATGAATCAAAATAAAAGTTCATTCATTTCTGTATCAAAACCAATTAATTGCCTCTGGCTACCTTATTAACTTTTCGGGAGATTACCGGTCAAGAGAGGTAGGGGTCAAAATAAAAAATCACAAAAACTCAGAAAGGTGTTATAGAATTTTTAGAGATAGAATTTCAATCAGAAATGTGGCACATCCAGTAATTCTCGTTAGTAACGAGTGTGGCCACCAATTGCATGAATGCATGCAATGATCCTACGCCGCATCAACGTAACGCAATACCAGTGCGTTGGGCAAATGCCTCCATTCTTTTTGTAACGTCCGTGTAAGATCGCCAACATTGTCAATCTGATGGTTAGCTCGTGCTTTGCGGCCCAGCTGATCCCATATGTGCTCAATGGGATTGAGATCCGGGGAAACCGCGGGCAATTGCATTACATTGACATTGTTTGCTGCAAGAATTGAGTGGTGACCCTGGCTACATGAGGGCGGGCATTGTCCTGCATCAATGTTACACCAGGACCATGCTGACGAATAAATTGTAAGGCATATGCATTTAGCAAGTCTGCAACATAACGCTGTGCATTAATCTTGCCCTGTACAACAACCAAATCTGTCTTCCGGTTTCCCATGATCCCACCCCAGATCATTACGCTCCCTCAAACAAAACTCGGTTCCAGTCAGCCCTTCTCCAGTTCAGATGACGTCGCGCCCATAACAATCTGATTAAAAACAGCTCCTAACGTCACCAATAGGAGGTCACCTTCTCACTGATCCGGTTCTTCCGATAATGCTATTTATAGCCAGCCTACAACCAGCCAATGAAATCGTCTGTTACATAGCGACATTAGGCGAACTCATCAACATAGAGTTATGCCTGAAAATCGAACCTGCCATTCAGTATGTGTTAGAAAAAATGGTTTAGAACGATTAAAATCTAAACAAGAAGAAATTTTGGAATTCATATTTAATCAAAAGGTCTGCTTGGCCATATTACCAACGGGCTATGGTATGTCACTATCTCATCAACTGTACATTCAGGACTATCAAATGTCTTCTTTGCGTATCCAATTCTGTGCAAAATGATTTTACTATCTATCCACTGCCTAAACTCCCCTTTCGGGAATTACTGACAGTAACCAGTAATAACGACGACCATTTTGTTTAACACTTTATGAAAGATATTTTTCTGACTTGACGTCATAATAAACAATACACAAATCGAGAAAGTAAAATGACTACTTCAATCAGGTTGCTTGACACACTGTTTTATCTATTTTTTAGCCACTGTAACTGCGTCATTATGAAATTTACACGGTTACAAAATTCGAATCTGCAGAAAGTGTATTCAATGAGGGGCGTTGTGAAAGTTTACAAGAGAGAGAGAGAGAGAGAGAGTATGATGATGGTGATGAAAATGATGTCTAATAAAGTTTAAGAGCTAGGAACAGCTAGTTCAATATCATTTTTGAAAAACACGCTAGTGTACTGCTTTTTTATTGAAAAGCAAAAAGCCTTCAATAAAGTTTTGAAAATCAATCATGGAACGTGGTCCTGGAATGACGTTAGAAAAATGTCTGAGAGCAGTCGGAATGCTATTGGCTGGTTTGTCAGCAAGAGAAGTCTCTAGGCATTTTTAATCGACAATAAGTCACCTAAGGCACAGACTACAGCAAACAGGTAACGTTGCTGATAGGCCTAAAACAGGAAGGCCTCGTAAAACTACGCCGCAAGAAGACCGTTTTATAACGACGTTTTCACGACGTAACAGATTCATATCTAGCAGAAAGTTATCTCATCTTCTCAGGAACGCTACTGGAACTAGAGTTTGTGGCAGAACAGTCAGAAACAGGCTACGTGCCGCTCGACTCAAAGCATGCCGACCATACGTTGGTATTCCATTGAAGCCAAGACACCGTCAGGCAAGGGTTCGGTGGGCTCGAGTCCATCGTCGCTGGACACGTAGACAATGGAATGACGTTTTGTTCACCGACGAATCCCGGTTCAACGTTTCATTTGCTGACGCGTATGGAGAAGATAAGGCAAAAGGTTGGACACTAATAACGTCATCCAACGTGACCGTTACAGTGGTGGCAGTGTCATGGTTTGGGCTGGCATATACCATGATGGGAAAACTGATCTTGTTACAGTGGCTGGCAATCTAACCGCACAAAGGTACTGTGACGAAATAATCCAGACCGTTGTCGTACGCCAAAACAATGTGAACGTTCTACAATTGCCAGCAAAATCACCGTATCTCTCGCCCATTAAACACTTATGGGATCATTTAGGTCGACAGGTAAGAGAACATATGACGTCAATAACGTACGTGACCTTGAACGCACTCTTCGATATCAGTGGGCGAGAATCCCTATACAGGTTATTAGAAAGCTCGTTTGCAGCATGAGACGAAACTGTATTGCAGTTTTGGCTGCTAATGGTGGACACACAAGGTATTGAGACTTGTGTGATTTTTCTGTCTGACCCCTTTACCCTTTCCGGTAAGACACACAATTTATCTAGCAATATCATGGAATGAGAAGAATGCGTATCGACTGCAATTAAACATCTTATTCGTGATATATATTTGATTTCATGCTTTCTTCCATGCTAGTACTTCAAAAGTTATATATTTTCAAACGTGCTTAACTTTTTTCCATCAGTATATTTATAAGAGAGAGCATCTGTAATTTGGTGTAAAGGGCATTTTCCTATTAATTATCTATCTATGTATTGATCTTTATCTACAAACACACACACACATGGTTATTGTCAACCTCATTTCTTTTTTAATAAGGCCATCGTTTTTTTTTTAGTTGTTTTTTTTACATAAGCAAAATTATCAGAAAGAAATGAAAAAATAATACCACCGTTTAGATTAAAATGAGTAGGGTCTGTTTGTTTGTTCAGTTGGTCTGCAATAGACCAGCATTTTTATTTTATTAATGGTGCCCATAGTTATCATTTTCATATATAGCTTTAAACCTATGCCCTGGCACAACATACTGATCTAATCAAGGAACAGTAGATAAATAGATTTGTAGGTATTCACATCTCTGGTTGTAATAATTAGTTTTTTTTAAATGATGTAACATTAGAATTACATGAAATAAGATTTAACTAAACCTATGAATATGTTAAGATTTTATATATAGAAAAAATATAGCTTAGAAAAGTGATTGACAGATTATTTTTAAGATTATTAGAGTGTTTAAATTTGATTTTTTTTTTGAAAATTTTTAAATATTTTGATCTTGCAGTATAATTTTAAGAGTTAAATAAGGCTTTGAATATTTCACACACACACACGGAATAATATAACACAATATATTTGAGTTTTTAATGATATTATTTAGAGATTACATTTATAACATGTCGAAAAATAATTTCAACATTCAGCAACGTCTGACTTCGAAATCAAATGAGACTATAGACCCATATCTGGTTTTTGCAATCTGAAAAGAAATAACAATGATTATCAGATAAATAAGTTATAACAACATGTTCACATCTTCAGGTCAAATAGATAAATGAACTCAAACACAACTCAATGCTTGAATTTGATTTTCTTTTAATTTTTTTTTACCATAAGTCCACAACTGTCACTGGTTCCAAGTGAATGGTGGATTTTATAACATGAAAGTGTTTTACTAAGAAATAATACTCACTGCTTGTTTCACCTATGCTTGCATTGATTTGAATTACTATTTCTGTCAAGCACAGAATATAATTTCAAATGAAGATAAAATACAGTACATTAGAATTTGATCTGTGATCCTTTCTCTTCCCAATACACAGAAAGCTTAACAGTAATACTGTACAGCTGATAAATGTGTGCTTTGCAGATATTTGTAATTTACATGAAAATCAAAATGTTTTCCTACTTTGCATATAATATTTATTAAGCATTATTCTCTTGCCTTAAAACACTTTTTCAGGATCAACTCAGGTTTGTTTGTTCCTGTCCTAAGTTTGGTAAATAGTATACATATGCATGCCTTAGATACAGAACTTGTTTACTTTTTAAATTTCGTTTCTTATAAACTTGTTTAAAATATTCTCAACACTTGCATGTGCAGTGTTTTATTCATTGCCATGACAAATGCGTTTTTTTTTAGATCTATTTTACCTTCACATAATACTGTTGTGTGGCAATATGTACACATTGTTTTGTTTCAAAACCTTGATTTGGACCTGAAACAAATAATGCATGCTTAAAAAGTGTTTCATTTATACAAATTTCCTATCAATTTTCCACTTAGTATGTAAACCTTCTACATGAATGGGAACAAGAAATGGATTATCAAATAAATTTCCTTTATTCATTGGGAATGGTTAAGATCTCCAAAAAGTTTACATAGAAAAAGGCCTGTTGTCCAAAGAAAATGGGGAAGGGAACAGTGCCCTTTCTATCAGGAAAATTCACAATATGACTGAATTTGGATCTAAGAAATTTCCATTAGGATTTTGTAATATATATATATATATATATATATATATATATATTATATATATATATATATATTTCTACAATAAAATATGATTCAAATTCAAATATCATACTGCCATATTATATGCACAAATATAAAAGGCAAATCTGTCAATTATGCTATTATTTCTCAAACTTGTTTATTTTAGTACATTTTAGTTTTATTAGTCTAGAGCTAAGTATCTTATTTAAAATCATTGTATTATAAAATGATATATATTTTATGAAGAATTAATCCACTGTGGATTAAACGAGGATCATTATTATTATCATCATGAAATGAGATTGAAAACATGATTGTATTAAGGATATCCTTTGCAGTACTGTAAACTGTTAGAAAACGCTTCTCTCATTAGATGAAAAGGTATATTAGAAAAACGGATGTGTATCAAATAAACTATTACGACTCATAGTTTTACATTTTACAATAATATAATGTGCGATATAAATGGCGCGCGAAAAAAACATGACAATTGTCACATTAAAAAAAAAACATGTTTTAAACTACACAAAAACACATTAAACTCGTAATTCAAATATTGTAACGAACTAGTTCATGAAGACATACTTAACCTTATTTTTTTCAAATCCCTTGGATGTTTCGTTGAAAATGTAGCTGCATTTATTTTATCCAAAAAATGAACGCTAGCCTTCATTAAAGCCTGCATCGCTTTCGAGTTGTAAAAAGTACCGTAAATAACGAAAAGAAGCACATTTTCGGGAAATCCATCAAGAAACAAGACAAAACACATTCTATTTTGTTTTTCTCCACAGACTATTTCATTTTAAGCAATGAACAACATATGACGGGTATTTATTTTGATATTTCAAAATAAAAACAAAATATAATAAATCAACTGTCTGGTTGACCTACAGTACAAAACACGCTTTTTAAACTGATTTTCTGTATTTCATTGGAAATAAATGTTTGCTGAAATTGAAAAAAAAAATCTGTTCCAAATAAATTTCAATATATTTTGTTGCAAAAACTTCCATTTAAATTGATTAAATATTGGCACTCATGAACGAAACCAATATTGGCAAAAATAGATATTGATTCACTTTCAAAAAAAAAAAAAAAAAAAATGAAAGCTATACACTGATTGGCTGATTGAAAGGTTACGAGAATGTGACCTCCTATTGGTGACGTTCATATCCTACTGCAGCGTAATATAGCGAAGTGACGTTAGGAGCTGATTTTATTAGATTGCGCCCATGACAGCCTGGCAGCACGGTGACATTGGGTCATTATCTGACCACTGTAAGGATGGCGTGCCCTGACTGGTTGGGCGTTACGACGCAACCGGTTGCGAATGGTCTGCCCTGAGACACCGTATTGCCTAGAAGTGACTGGCTGCCAATTGACGTTGACGTAAGTGCGTCAACGTAATGAAACGATCGGTTCTAGCCGTCGTTACACGAGGCCTACCAGGTCGCTGCCGGTCGTGAACAGCCCCAGTCTGCTGATACCGGGCTGCAAGACGATCAATCGTCTTCCGACAGCACCCGAACCGACGCGCGAGTACCATGGCGAACATCCCACCCGCAAGCATCCCAATTGCATGATTTTGCTCGTTTTCGGAAAGCCGTGGCATATCGAAAACAGTGAAAAGTTAAAGAAAAAAAAATCAGAATAGCCCCTATCACATGAATGGTACGACATGAACTGAATCAACATATGGATGACATGTATAGCGTGCATGTGCAAAACATGCAAATGACCGTTCCGGGTACTGGTCGATATGTAAACCATGCGTATCGGGTAAACTGTACACGATCGTATTCTGAACATCGCCAGGGTTTAAAATACATGTACATTGAACTACATAGCAACTACACAGACAAAGCTTCACCGGCTACAAAACAGGGACGTTTTTAGTTTGGCTGAGTATACTTATGTGCTAGTGTGTGTGTTCAAGTGCCACACCTCAAAAATTGAATGAACCTTACAGAAATGTTCGCCAGAAAACACTGTTGGATAAGTATGGTATTGATTGTTATTCGTCTAAAATTTGCAGAGTTATTGCCCTTGAGTAATTAAACAGCTATGTTGTACATATCTTCAAATATGTATGAGCAAGAGTCACACTGCAAAGTAAGATTTACTTAAATCTTAAAGTTAAAAACATGAGGTATCCTATGTTGGCCGATATATGTTGACTGGCGGGTTTTCGCGGCAAAATGCCGAAGGCGAAAAGTCGAAATTTCTGGGCAAAAATTCGAATATTTTTTTTTGTCTTTTCGCCATGAAATCTCGTCTACTTTCCGTATTGTCCACACGTTAAACAAGTTTTATTATCTTTTTATTTTCCTTCCACCTTCGCCCCGAAAACCCACCATACGACATGGCAGAAATACAATGTAAGCCATCCGTTTTCTTTGCTGTTTTACCTTGAATGTGCAGTCTTTGAATTTTTTTAAACCGCATCTGTGTCTTATGGACACATTTCTGATGAAACTTCAAGGACGGTGGAGTCTATACTAGTTGTCAAACTCCATGTTTCAACTGACTCTGTGTACATCCTGTTTGTGGGGCCGCCGTGACAGCGGTTACAGTCGTGGACTATAAATATCTCAGTCCCTCACCGCTGTGGGTTCGAATCCCGGTAGGGACTTCGGATTTTTCACGTGAGGAAGCCTTCCAGTTAGCTTGCGGTAGGTCGGTGGTTCTACTCGGGTACCTCTGTGTACTCGGGGTCTTCCTCCACCTGTAATTAGCTGGACGTCGCTATATGATTGAAATACTATCGCAGCGACGGTAAACCCCAATTCACACAACACACACAACAACAACAAAACACAGACGACGACGACAACAACAACAACAACAACAACAACAACCTGTTTGTGCGATATTACCGATACAAGTCCGTTTATACAAAATAGAATGTTTGTTATGTTCTATGAACACAAAACGCATCTGCTGTTGTTGCTGCTGATGATAACAAAGCATGTGCTATTGTAAAATAAATAACATTAGTTGTAATTAGTGGTAGAAGAAAAATCTGTACTTGCTTTTTCTATATATATTTATTTTATTTTATACTGTATTGTGGCGAAAATGTCTTTTTTTTTTTTAAATCGTCCCCTCTATGTGTTAGTCATTTATTAATATAATACACAGAAGTTGAAGGTCCCTTAAGCGATATCATCAACTGGTGGTGTTCTAATCAGACAAGAAGGCTATACAAATGTAATATCGCCGACCGGTACGCTAAAGTTTTCTCTTTACACATCACAGCCGGTTAAAACATAAGACTTCAAGAGGTTAAAAGTCGGAAGTCAACATCGCTGTGTCCTGACTCACTCTGAATCTGGGGAATCCCCAGGCTTTTTTTGTGAAGATATTTGTTATGGGCTGATCAGCAGCATCTATGATTCATTTGAATTGTACTATACTCTTGCAAAATAACCGGGTTTTTATTCATTGCACCATCTCATTTGTAGCCTAATGAAAAGAAAAAAACGACAAATATGTACTCAGTAGGATTGCGTGTTTGGATTGTGTAAGTTACACTGATAACGGAGTAGCTGAATTTAATTTAAACGTTGATAAACAAGTTCAAATCTATTGTAATTTAAACGTTAGATAAACAAGATCAAATCTTTATGGAACGATTCTCATGCACAAGTATATTGAACAAATGCACATTTTATTATAAAGTATGTATAGACCGTTAATGAGCAGGCTACAGCATACCAGAGTCGTGAATAGATCCCTTGCTCGGCAGTCAGCATGAAAGGGTAGCTCCAGGACTTGTTTGCCCGCTGTCAGGATAATGTGACAGTGTGTGGTATCATGCCACTTGACTATTCGGCGTGATACCGTAATCTGGCGGCACTATATCAGTCTCATGTAAACAAGGGCCCCAAATGACTTAAATACTGTTGGTGGGACGCTAAACCCTATCAAAGAAGCGATCTGAAAATTGTCAAGGCATGTGGAATGTTATGTCATGCTATCAGATAGGTGGGATGATAAACTTACAGTAATACTTATAAACTATTTTACTTAATCACATTAAGTTTATATTGTTTTCCATAGCTAGCCGGCTTACAATGTTATACTACGCCGTGCAAATGACCGACTTTTCCAATAATTTTACATCGATAAAACTGCGGTCGCTAACTGTAGAAAACATAAAGCATTGTGTATGCCAATCAGAACGTAGCTCCGTCCCTTGGCTTCACCAGGTTATTGATTTTTGCTCAGTTCTCAGTTAACTTTCGTGATGGAAGAGTCGGTCGAAACGGACTATCTCTATAAAGGGTGTCAGCGGTGCGTTTTGGAAAGGTGAAATGGCTAGATGTTGTTAAAAAGCCACACGTTCGTAGACCATGTATCACGCTCCGTTTGACAGTAACTACGCGACACTGCTTTTGCTGTGTTTTATTAATTCAAGACACAAAATCACTTTTGCTAAAACACCCCGAGTTTAAATGCCACCTATTTCGTTTGAAACTACATAGCCAGGCGCGTGCCTAGGCTTACGCAAATACGTAGTTGCGTATACTTCGTCCAGAAAATCGAAAATCTAAAAGTGCCAAAACTGCAATAAAAAAACCCTCAGATCGCACCTACGGCATTCTAGCCCCCAAATTTTTTCCGGGGGAGCATACCCCCGGACCCCCGTAGCAAGTCTGCATATCCCGAATTTAGCCCCAGGTAGTCAGGTACGCCCCTGATAGTTGTTTATTTAAACTCATTCACTATTTCCTCGCAAGATAACACAATGTGATATGTACCTGCACCGCGAGTTATAAAACTCTGCACTTGATCCTCTCGCTAAGGAGGCGTGGTTTATATTCGTCAACCGAAGCGACATTCTATTTAACAGGCGATAAGGTGGAATGAAATATCGTTTTTTTGTGGAAGTGTAAAGTAGAGAAAAGTCAAAGTCAAACGCATGACATAGTATGGGTGCATTGTGTTAATATACTTTGATCTCTCTTGTGTCCCCTTTCAGGTTCATATGTTTTTGTAAAATTATAATCAATAGAATTATAACGTATGAAGTTGAATATGCATATGATACATGAAAATCCATGTTCATTAAACAATGGTGTATAGAAAGCACTAGAAAGTTTGAATTTTATTTCTCTCTTTAATGTATAAGCTGGTTCATCAAGCTTATAATATTCGCTTTTCTTTCTTTTTTTTTTTTACAAATATTCAAAATTTCTGTATGTGTAGCATGTTATTTCCCCAAAGTTATCATTTTTGCTGAATTGTAGCCACATGAATATATGAGCTTCTGCTGAAAATAAAATATCTAGAACGCAATAGGGCAATCTCAGTCACAGGCCCTTGTGGTGAGGTCAGAATCGATAACCATTTACAAGAAAAGTGCTTATTTTGCTTTGTTTTCACAGATGTTTTCTCCAGTTATTTTGTGTGCGACATATTAAATCATTACAAAGGTGACACACATGAAGAAACGCCGTCAATAAACCCTACATATGTTGCTTTCAATGGACCTCTGACAAATTCTCCCTGGACGAGAGAGAGAGAGAGAGAGAGAGGACTTCTGACGTAACGATGTTTTCTTTAATTATTTCTTTTGGTTTTCTGTTTTTTCTAGTAAATGTACATTAGTAATGACCCGAAATGAGATATGTTCTATCCAGCCAGTTAATCGATACGAGCCCTTATTGGTCCTAGACCGATTGGCATACAAGTTTTTACAACTTATACTAATGCCCGTCGACATTTCCTGGATTAGACCAGTACTAAGCGCCTGTGAAAAATCCTTGCCTCATCGGGATTTGAACCCACAACCTTCGGACCCGCTGTCGGGTATGTTACCACTGAACCACGGAACCCTTATGTTATAGACATATAAGGGTGGTTCCAGGACTGATTGGCTCTGTGTACGGATAATAGGCAGGTATCATTCCACTTACATACGGCGTGATATCGCTGGGCGGCATCTCATGCCGACAACATCTCTAAAATAGGCGAGAAAAGTTAAACCCAAATCCAAGCAAGCAAACAAGTGTTCGTGGAAATCCATCCACTCGTCCTCTACACGGACGCCTGTGATGAGATCAGAGACTTTAACCATTTACAGGACACTGCAGTTTTACAAATAAATTTACCATTCCACTTACAATGCAACTAAACAGCAAACACCACCATAGAGAACTTTGAAAGTCAGTCACAAACCCACTTTTAACGACACCTGTGGTAAAGTCAGAATCTATAACGACAAAAATGATTGATTTGAGACCGATTCCTATTGTTTTTGGCTGACCTGAGCACAATGTGCTCAAGGTGAGCTATTAGGATCACTCTGCGTCCATCGTCCGTCGTCGTGCGTCGTCCGTCATGCGTCGTCAAAAATTTGCTTTAAACGACCTCCTGTGAAACCGCTGGACAGAATTTGATTAAATTTGGCCGAAAAATTGCTAAAATAAACTTGATCTGGTTGCCATGGCAACGGAAAGAAAAAAATATGAAAACTTTAAAAATCATCTCCTTCAAAGCTACTGGCCAGAATTTGAAATGTTTTAGTACAGATTTTTCTTTGGTAACCCTCTATCAAGATTGCTAAAATTATTCAGATCCGTAAAAAAAATGGCCACCAGGGGCGGGGCTAATTTGCCTTATATTTATATAGTGAAAACTTTAAACGACATCTTCTCTTAAACCGCTGAACAGAATTTGATTAAACTTGGCAGGGATGATCCTTGGGTAAACTTTCACAAAAGTTGTTAAAAAAAAACAACTTAATCCATGTAGTTGATCTCTAGTTGCCATGGCATCAGAAAAAAAAAGTATTAAAACATTAAAAAAAAAATCATCTTCTTCAAAACTACTGGCCAGATTCAAAATGTAACTCTCTACCAACATTACTAAAATTATTCCGATCCGTAAAAAACATGGCTGCCATAGTTTGGCTAATTTGCCTTATTTGTATATACATGTAGTGAAAACTATAGAGACCTGGGGCCGTATTCATAAAGCTCCTTAGGAAAAAAAATCCCTTAGTTTCTAAGATTTTCCTTAAAATCACATAGATTTCCCTTAGATATTAAGGATTTCCTTTAGTCTTATATATAAAACTCCTTAGGAGATTTATTCTAGTTAAGGAATTATTTTCCTTAAAAACTAAGGAGCTTTATGAATACGGCCCCAGTTCTCTAAAATTGCTGGCCAAATTTTTGATTTTTTTTGGCACAAGTGTTCCTTGGGTAACTCTCTACAAATGTTGCTAAAAAAACTTGATCCATGTGGTTCTTTGAATGTC
>CM037790.1:43888550-43938550 GCA_021229015.1 Solen grandis | reverse complement strand
ACCTTTTTTTAAATAAATCTTTTTCTCTAAAAATGTTGGTAAGAATTGAATTTCATTTAACAAAAATGATCACATCATTACCCTCTACCAAACTGCTCAAAAAGAGCTGATCTATTGAAAATTCAGCTTCCTGTGGATATTTAGAAAGTAAACTTACACAAACATGATTGTAATATTAATGACTTTTATCTTGCCAAGTCTAACTTGGTATTGGACCGCTATCTCCAGTTATGGCCCTTGAAGTATAGAAATGTCATATTTAACCTTTTTTTACATTCTAGCATCCACATGTATACATAATTTTAATAAACCAAGGTTTATTTTGCCTTGTATGGGAGTTATGGTCCATAATACTTAAGGTTGCCTTTAGAGCAGTAGTACTCAGCAGAGTGACGCTAGGGCCATCTTGGCCCTCTTGTTCATGATTGTATTTGTTTTTGTTTCGATATGTTGTCACATTTAAGAGGAATGAAGAAAATATTCGCGAGAATAGGCAAATTAAATATGCAGTTTTCCTGAAAATTGTTCTTGATTTTGACCTCATCAAATTTCGTTTGTAGTATAAATATGGAATCTGAAATCCTTGCAACAAAATATCGGTTCACAGTTTTTAACTCATCTAATCTGGATTTTTTTTTTTTTGCATTCGTCACTAATCATTTATATTTCAATATATTTTCGCAAACTTATGTTGCCTAAAGACATACGAGCTCGTAGCTCTGGTCTTTTAACTACACGTCTTCATATTTTAGTATGATGCAATTAGAGGAAAATCCACTTAGTCAACATTTCCATTTCTATACATAATGCAATAAAGTAATCAGATTTCATCTGATCCCAAATAATCCTTTGGCTGAACTTACCATCACTATAAACAATTAAATTAGCTTTTTACCAATATTTCGGTAAAACATTGTTATATCCGGAAGAGCATATATAGAAGGTATTTATTTGTTTGCCATATAAAATGAACGTGTAATTATCTATTTGACATCATTTAAAGTATTTATGTGAACGAGTCTCATTACAGTGAATAAGTAGGCTCTAGGGCGACATTTCTGATCCATTTGATCGCGGCCAGAGGCTTGGAAATTCTGGAGTTTGTTATTTTGTATTTTATACAGGTTTATATTTGCCACGACAAAATCTTCAGATTGCATAACCCGTGCAATAATTTCTAAAATATGTCCTTCAAATGCAGATGCAAGCACCCATTGACTTGGAGTTATTGGCTCTTTTACTATAAAATTCCTGTGATCACTTGATGGATCATTATCACAATTTATTGATGGTTGGGTCACATTAATATGATTTATTTTCATCAATATACTTGGTATTTTACCAAAAACATGCGCTCTTTTCTCCTCCTACCATATTTTATTTTCTACTTTCATTTTTATTTCACTTTCTTGATGAAAACACAATCTCTGCTAAATATTTCGACATGATTGTCGAGTAAATAGGTGTCTATACATACTTATATCTACACATGTGTTTGTTTGTTTGTTTTGTTTATCAGACGATCGCAAGTTACATATTGTCCCAACCAGCACTGAAGTGGCAAATGTCCACGAGACACCCCACCCCCACCACACCACCCTGGAGATAAGCGCGCCACGTGTCCCTAGAAATGGGTCAAATAATGATATTTCTCAAGAACTTGGATTTGTTTATCTGCCAAATTAGGTTATGCGCCACATAACAAGGCTGACCTTGGTTTTGAGATAAGCGAATATACAGAGGTAACCTTGTACCGAAATAAGGTTAACTGTGCCAAATCACCACCGTGCTAGGGTCAAGAAGTGTAAATGGTTGACAGAGTTTAACAGAGTCATTTCTAGGGAAAATACCAATGCTGAATCTTTTATTATTATTTTTATTATTATTATTATTATTATTATTATTATTATAAACTGTCTCGTGACTGCTTACCATAGGGTAGATAAGATATAATTCAGCATGTCTGCTTTTTAGCTCACCTGGCACGAAGTGCCAAGGTGAGCTTTTGGGACCAGCCTTTGTCCAGCGTCCGTCGTCGTGAGCCGTGAGTCGTCAGTCGTAAACAATTTACGTAAAAATCTTCTTCTCTGAAACTACTGATGGGAAAGTGATCAAAATTTGCAAGGCTGCTCCTCAGGTGGTCCCCTATAAAAAAAATGTTCAAATGGTTCCGGTCTGTTGCATAATTAGGTCACAGAAGCTAAAAATATATTAAAAAATGTGAAATCTTAAAAATCTTCTCTGAAACCACAAGGCCTAGAGCTTAGATATTTGGTGTGTGGCTTTGTCTAGTAGACCTCTACCAAGTTTGTTCAAATCATGGCCCTGGGGTCAAAATTGGCCCCGCCCCAGGGTCACTTTATTTTACATGGACATATATAGGAAGAACTAGAAAATTTTGTCAAAAACCACAAGGCCTGGAATTTAGATATTTGGTATGTAACATGGCCTAGTAGACCTCTACCAAGTTTGTTCAAATCATGGCCCTGGGGTCAAAATTGGCCCCGCCCCAGGGGTCACTTGATTTAACATAGGCTAATATAGGAAAAAACTTGAAAAATATTTTTCTCAGAAACCACAAGGCCTGGAGTTTAGATATTTGGTGTGTAGCATTGTCTAGTGGATCTCCACGAAGTTTGTTCAAATCATGGCCCTGTGGTCAAAATTGGCCCCGCCCCAGGGGTCACTTGATTTAACATAGGCTAATACAGGAAAAAAACTTGAAAAATCTTCTCAGAAACCACAAGGCCTGGAGTTTAGATATTTGGTGTGTAGCATTGTCTAGTGGATCTCTACGAAGTTTGTTCAAATCATGGCCCTGTGGTCAAAATTGGCCCGCCCCAGGGGTCACTTGATTTTACATAGCCTAAAGATACCAGGTGAGCGATTCAGGGCCATCATGGCCCTCTTGTATATGTAGTTATATTTTTTTCAGTTTGATAGGAAACTTAATTGGTTTTGAAATTATTACCTTCACCTTGAACTTAAGTTTGACGGGATCGTCTGCAAAGTGACGGGTGCAATTTGAAGTACAGAGGTTCGTTCCTCAAGTAAATGGCAAAGTTGAAATAAGAAATGTCATTTAGATTTTTCATTTTCTTAGAAAGAAGCCCATTATTTCCATATATAGGAAGGTGGCTTCCAGGAAATGGCATATTTTCTATGAATTAAAGTGAAATAAACCAAACCATAATGCTAAATTATGAGTCCCGAAGTTTGTATCCAATGCTATTTTTAAGGTAATCCGTCTATCATTTTAATCGTGATCATGGTCCATCAAATGATCGTAGAATTTGTATGGTATATACAAGCCTTTATAGACTTAGAGCAAAAGGGCCACCCAGTCAATGGATGCTTGCATCTGCATGATTTTAATTTTATTCAATCAATGGGTGGATTAACTTAAGATTGGGAGATAGTGGAGAAAATAGACACGAAAGTGAACTGGCTCAAGTTTCACCAATGGTTGAATTCAAATAAGATTTTAAAAGATTTTTTTTTCAAATAAATCAAACTAAAAATAATTCCTTGCAGTTTTATGATGTGGTTACATTTTACTCTCTGATTTTTCGATTTTTTTTTAAAGTTTGCAATATTCAATTATCTGATGAGTGCCTAACCAATATTTTCCACCGGCTTTTACAGGAGTTTCTTAACTCTGTTAAATGTGTCTTTACTTAATCGTTTAATTCTAAAATACACATAACACAACGCCATTGGCAGCCAAGTTATAAGTCCATAATGTATTATCTCCAGTTGGAGAGCATCCAAATTAACGTCAACTGCTTTGAAACTGGGGGTTCATTGTTGAGGGTTCGAATCCCAGAGGGATCAACTTTATTCTTTCTTTTCATGTGAGGAAGCCTTCCAGCTGGCTTGCGGTAGGTCGGTGGTTCCACCTGGATGCCTCCGTGAATTCGGGGTCTTCCTCTACCTGTAATTAGCTATAACTGAAATACTATCGAAGCGACAGTAAACTCATATAGTCAAGTCTTTGATTCTTTCAATTTTATTTCTCTATTACTTAGATCAGATTTAGAAAGAAAAAAATGTGTTTTTATCTCATAATTTGTATAGATATTTATTGGAGAAATAATGCGAAGTAAAATAATAACAAATATGGTATCTGGTATATTGAATGTCTGAATGCACTGGAAAATGTCTTTTGAATTTGGCAAGAAAATACTCCATAGTAATTTTAGGTAAATTTTGAAATAGATACGGATTTGATATGGTAACATTTTGTTACATATCAAATATTTTGTTAAACAAAATTTAAACAATTAATAAACAATTTTGTTTGACGAATGCAATTACATCTACATGTTTCTTAATATTAATCAATAGCAAAATATTTTTTCATACTGAGGATATGACTTGATATTTAGAATTCCGTATTTCTAAACAAAAGATCTTTTAACAAAAAATCTTTAAAGTCCGAGCCTTAGATAAGAAAAATGTCAAAAAATTCAAAACCGGATTGTAGATTTTGTATTAATTTTGCATTCATTTGTCATTTTAGGTATATAACATAACTATATTGTTTCTTTCTCCGTTGGGCCCACTGCATCAACTAACGAAATGAATTGACGTCATACTTGTTTATTGGTCTAGATTTCACATCCGGGGCACGGATCTTTTAAGTTCTTTGCAGTTGCACACAGTGCACTACGGTGACGTAAATGTGACATGCACAATTCCTTTTTTGTCGAGGTAACGACATATTATCTCGAGGGAACGACTTAATAACTTGATGGAACGAGAGATTTATGGGAGCGAGTAACTCGTCGATAGAAGGACTTGTTATCTCGAGGGAACGACTTAATTTCTCGAGGAACGGTAACTCGAGGGAGCGAGTAACCTACTCAAGGGAACGAGATAATAAGTCGCGGTTATTTACTCGAAGGAATGACTTCTTATCTCGAGCTAACGACTTGCTAACTCGAGGGGATGAGATAAGGGAACAAGCTGCTTACTCGAGGGAACGAGTTATTAACTCGAGGTAGCATGCAAGTCAGTCAATTAAATTCTACGATGTGTGTTCAGCATAACAGAAGTAATTTTGCGATAAAAAGAAGCCTACAATTATATGTTTTTGTCAGCCATTATTATTATGAATGACATTTGTAAAAAGTATTGTGATTGGTTGACTCGTTCCGAGCACGAGCTAGTTAGTCGTTTCCTCGGTTTGATAACTCGTTTCCTCGAGATTATAAGTCGTTCGCTCGACATTAAAAAATAGTGCATGACACTTCAATGCCACCGTAGTGCACGCTAGAGCCATATAGCAAACATTCGCTATTCATTTCACAGTCGAAATTAAAGAAACTGAGATAAAGTTGTTTTCTTTTCTTTTTTTATTTTATTAGATATGAATGCTCTGCTTGCGTGCTCATGCACGTGATTATCAGAGGAAGTGTCCTATCCAACAGTGATATAAATATTCTATAAATAGCAATCACATAAACGAATGTTTAAAACTTTGCTTCACTGACATGAAAACACCAGAATATATCCAATGATTTTTCTATCATAATTATCTTTTGCAGCGTGATACTACAGTGTGGCATCACTATATCAAGTAAACATAGTCTCTCTAAATGACTGAAATGCTGTTTACGGGACGTTAAACCCAATAAGCAGACAATATATTCTGCAACACACAAACTAATTCTGGCAATTTATGGTTCCAGTGCCAGTTGCTTATGGCAATCCATCCATCATTACATCTTGATCATGGTCCATCAAGTGATCTTGGGAATTTTATAAGTAAATGCAAGCCCTTATAGACTTTGAGCAAAAGAGCAGATGCCTCCAAGTCAGTGGATGCTTGTATTTAGACTGAAGTCGTTTTAAGCACCTGAAAGACCATGATATAATTTACCAATAGGTTGAAATCTTAAAAGGTAATATAAGGGTAGGTAACTGAAAATGATTGAAAACACAGGGGCTCTACCGCCTTATATTAATGACAACTTCCCAGGGCTGTTTGTACATCTGCAACATCTAACGTTAGTCAACGGTGTAATATATTTACTTGTATCATACGCATATAACACAAGCATATCGATGCAGCTGTTTTAGCAGTTTATCAAAGCTGTGTTTTTTTTTAAACTTGGTAAAGCATTAACGTAAACTGGACCCCCGCCCAAAACTGATATAAAACAGAATGCTATATATGGACTAATATCGCTTAAACCGCAAACCGCGAATTAAAAAAAAATGATTGCAAGCAATACTGCGTGCCTTGTACTAGTGGTTTATAAAATTACGGAAGTTTAGATTTCGGCAGAAAGATGTATCCATATGTACAAATCATTGGGGTATCCATTGCTTTGTCAATTCGGGGTAGATGCTGACACATCTGCGTGAGTCCATGGAGGTAGTTTTGTAGAATTCTGGCGGGCTTGAGTTGTCCTATGCGTTATTCAACTCTATTTTTATTTTCATTTAAACATCAATACAGTCCATTCATTGCAGCACAATCAATTCAGTCGATCAGATCTCTTTCGACCAATTTCATTTTTGAAATGTTTATATTTGGAAGAGCATTTAAGTTTAGTAGAATCATTGCACCGGGTAACACAGTATTTGTAACAGTGGCGTTATTATCCGGTAGTTCGAATTGTGCGGGGGAGTATAGATCTCGCATCCGCATCACGACTTTCAACTCAAATATCCTAAATTATGATAGACATGATTCTGTATATGATAGACATGATTCTGTATAAATTCAACGTATTTATTTTAATTTTAAAAAATGTAGAGATTGTCCCGACAGACTTCTACACTGGATGAATAGCCAATTTTTTTATTCAATTAAAATCAATAATAATAATAATAATAATAATAATAATATTTTTTTTATTTATAGAAGGTAACTCAGTATCAATATTTTATACAATGGTGATGAAAAATAGCCTAAACCTTTGACCTAATAGAAATCATTTTGCATATTCATGACTTAATAAACAGTATTTGAGTAATATAGAAGACCCTGATTATAAACAGCACATTATCTGGACCTGGTCTGCTTGTCAACATGCTGTCAGACGAGTGTTTGACGTAATTTGTTGATTACTGACAGATTGCCAAAGAACATACAAATGCAGATATTATACAATAAAGACATGCATATGACCGACAAACCTAACATTAAACATAGTTTTAGTTTGCTTATAATATACTAATATAGTATCATTACAACACCCTTACTGGGAATTAAAAAAAAAAACAAAAAAAAAACTTGTTCAACCAGAATACAACAAGGTTAGGATTATTAAAGGGTAAGCCATTTATACATCATGTATAGTAAGGTTTACGGCCATATTAACGCGAAACCACTTACCGAAACGAAACGTAGAAACGTTTCTATATGGTCATAAATAATACTGGAATTTGAGTATATAAAGAAATAGTGCAGGTGTGCATGAAGGTGTGTTAAAATAAGCATCGTACCATGAAAGATATGCTATCAGTTTGATATTGTCCTACAATACGTACAAGTTGACGTGGATACTTTTGACAATATTAACAAATCTCGCACGTTGGATACAATGTATGTTCAAATCGGACACGATCAAATTCTGCTGCGCAAAATCGAACAGTACTTGTGTTATTGTGGGATGTAAAAATGTCTTTATCTAAGACTTGTTTACAACCATTCTTAAGACATCAATAAACGTGATGTTTATTTGTTGGTTTTATCTTATCCAACACTAGATTTCCTTTCTTTCCTATGTCAATATCTCTTCAACTTAACTTTGTTTGATGATAGCTTAGTATACCTGTTAATTTGAGTGACACGTGCTTTTAAGAATCAGCATTATGCATTAATTATTTGCTCAGTCATCGATGTCAGGTTGAGTACCGATAACTAATGACCTTGTACAGTGCCTGGCCAGTACGCAACGTCATCTGATGCGCATAGCGATTTTACTATCACCAGACAGACAGGCTTTTATTCGATTTGTGCAGTAGAGTACATCATCATATACAAAAGTTCGAAGAAATAAATTTTAATGTCACAATTATCTGAAATAAAATAGATAAGATATAGTTAATTAAGTCTGGAAACCGAAATAACTCAATGCATTATATTAACAAAAGTATCATATATGCGTCATCTAAAATATGTTAACAGTGATTTATCAATGGCTAGGTTTTGTTAGTAAATAAACGTGTGTTGTTTACGTATATCGATTTCCTGGAAGCGTGTCACACTTTAGTATTTTTTCTGATAATTTTACTTCGTCATGATTATTACGTCATCAAACAATTATGGCGCCGCGCGGTATTGATTTGACAGCATGACACGATAAAATGGAGATATACTATATCATTAAGAAAATTTTGAAGAGATATCATGAACGTGGGACTGTAGAAAACAACACGAGACCTGGGAGAACGAGAATGACAGACGAGAGATAAGACAGTCCGTCAGTTGTACATACGGAACGCGCGTAGAACATCGGGAGAAAGAAAATACATTAAAGTAAATTTGTAAACTAACGTATAGGTCCCGAACAATTCTCTCTAATTACCAGATGCGAAGGAGGGGAGTGAAAGAGAGAAAAAAAGAGAAAGACAAGGATAGAAATTTATGTAATCCATCCATCATTAAATTATAGTCATTGACCTTCAGATGCAAGCACGCATTGACTTGGAGTTAAAGCTATGTATATTGCTCTAAGGCTTGCATTTATTACAAATTCCCCACAATAACTTTATGGACCATGATCACAATTTAATGATGGATGGATTAGTGCACAGGAGTTTGAAATTCTATCAATAAATAAGTATAGTAGATAGTAAAAGATAAGGCCCGTAAAATAAATCAAAGTGCTGAAGGCATTGAAGTTGTGTGTGTCTCAAGTGGAAGATGCTTTGACGAGCTGCAGATATGCAGTGTAACTTCGTTTTTGCCAAATATCAAACTTATATTAAAAAATGAAAGATTGTTCATTGTAGGCTAAAGACAGGGAGAGTAAAAGTGGCGATGTGCCATTTGTTAACAGTCTTATGAAACAAATGGTACATTCATCTTTAATTTCTTGTAATGACCATGTTAACGCAACGTTAAATAGGGGTTATTAGCATTGCGTTAAAATTTGACCCCCGTTTATTAAAGTTACTATGATAAACAAAAGAAATACGACAATACTGCTCTCTTAGCACTATCAGCACTTTGATTTGTACTACCGAGCGACGGCACAGTTTCTATTTATAGATGTAAATCAGTGGCTCCATACTGTGTCCTTTGTAACTTCTGACAGCAGATATATACAGGTATCAGCCATTCCATAGAGCATCAAATAACCCCTGGAGGTATCTCGATGTACCTGAGATAGCTTGATGTGATAATTAATAAGTTGTGCGGACTTGTATCGGAATTCAAGGTTTCTGTTTTTACTCTCTCTCTCTCTCTCTCTCTCTCTCTCTCTCATAAGTAACTATTATCATAGTGACTTTACATATTTGTTACTATCTAAATCTGTAAGAAAAGCATGCTTTTGTCGCTCTTTAATGTTATTGTTCACTTGTCTTTATTTGTGTAAAGTATGATGCAGAGACTGTATATATACAATAGGAATAACTGCTTGTTTTATGTTTTATAGCTGAAAACACTTAACAAAGAAATTATTTATCCAAAGGTTATTTTGTTGACATTAATATTTGCCAGCACATGTATTTATCTATTTTTTTTTGTTGTTGTTGTCATTATAACGTTACATAAATTGATCATGCTAGGTTTAAGTGTGTGTGTGTGTGTGTTGAAAATAAACAATGTCTTTCTTGTATTTATTTATAAATTCAAAGATGTAATCCCCCCACTCTGAACACAGCATGTCTGCTTTAAATAATTGAAAAATGCCTAACAAATTGATCTATGCTACAAATGAACTTAATCTTATTAAATAAGACCGGAAATTATTAACAAATATTATATATATATGTGTGTGTATAACCTATGTAAAACCCCATGTTGTATTAATGTAATACCTGGGTGAATAAAAGTTTTGTTCTGTTCTGTTCTGTTCTGTTATTCTATATGGGCTATTGTAATACCACTAAATAACCAAAACCTGCACATCTACCATCCAAATTCAGACACAAGCCATCTTTGCATCGAAAGAAACTATACTCCTCCGCATGGTAAAGTGAAAGTTACGTAACATCACAGGAAAATAGTTCTTTTTTTGTTTTTTTATGCTACATACAATTATTGTTTCCGTTAATATTTTTTTACTCAAAATTGAGTTTTTAACACTCTGGCTGAATCTCAGCATACCTGTGTTGTAGGATTCATTTCAATTAAGAGGTTATTCGGTTTTAAATGAACAGACTACGTCACACACAACTAAAACACAAGGAGTGCAACGTCTTTTCACTACCCAACCCACGTTTGGCTGGATAACACGATCGGAATAATTAATAGTAGAAATTTAGTGAGCCTACTCGATAAAGAATACTAAAATGCACCCAAAACAACCGATGGTTTTTTTAATCACACCATTCTACAATAGGAAATTAACAATTTTCGCTGATTTTCCCGAGATGAGAATTTTTCGTTGGAGCCATTCGCTGACGTCACTCAATTACAGCTTCGGGGGGTAAATACAGTGGAACCTCTCTAAACCGCACGGTGCCCGGACCAGCTAAAATGTCCGGTTTTCAGAGGTGTGCGGTTTACAGAGGTTTTTGCTCTTTCAGTGCTTATTTTGCTTTATGTATGGGATTCAATGTATATTCTTCAAATGTTATGTGTATGGTATTAACTGTATGTGATGTGTAATTTTTCATTTCCTATTAATGTGTTAATTACAAGATAAGTACATGTTGGCGGAGGTTCAGGCATTTTTTTTTAGATACACCTTTTATTGTAACCTTATCAAACTCTTAAAGAGATATGACAAGAAAGTTAAAGAACCCTGAATATATCTCAGCCGTCATATTTAAACAATTAAAGTTTATCACAAAATGTATTCCACAGAATTAACATCAGAAATGGCCGATTTATTAACTTCATTTTGTCCGGTAACCATCAAACATTTATGAAGGAAACGAAATGATGTGTTTGTTGACGGTTTTCTTTTCAATTAATCTCTGATTTAATTATCATACACTTCTGATGCTCATTAAGTTTGATTAACACTGTTATTACCGTATTCTGTAATTGATCAATCCAGTCATTGTAAACAATCACCGCTAATTGTATTTTTCACACATAGTGCATAAAATTGCAACACCGATTAATCCCAAACCCTATTACGGCCATAAACACATAATTACAGTACAGAATTTCATATTAATCATGCGGTTTTTTTTTCTCGGACAGAAACTTTGTGTGCGGTTTACAGAGGTTAAAATAGGCACAATTTATCTAAATTTCCAAAAATTTTCGTGCGGTATTCGGAATTCGGAGGGGTCGGTTTAGAGAGTATTTTTCAGTAAGAAATATATAGGGGAAAAATCGGGACTTTTGAAATTGTATTCCGGTTTTCAGAGGGTGCGGTTTAGAGAGGTTCCACTGTATTTAAATATTTTATCTTGTGATAAATGTCTTATTTTGTGTCATTTTTTTTCTATTGCAATAGGTTTTAAATATATTTACAGTTATATTGATTTGAAACATTTCATATACTGCTATTCTAATAATTAAATATTTAAACAAAATATAATCATAACTTGGGTAAACCTAACAGGGGACGTTACTCTTACCTACCCCGGAGCTGTAATTGTGTGACGTCAATGAATGCTCCGACGACAAACTATCTGATCAACAACATCTACAACAAGACGAAATTCCATTTGGAGAAACATGGATACACACCCATATTTCCATACGAACTTCCATTTGGAGAAACACGGATACTACCAGTATCCATATGAACTTCTATTTGAAGTTACCATTCCCTATACTACTATTCTTTATCGAATAGGCTGACTAAACTGCTACCATTTTATTATTTCGATCGTGTTATTTAACAATATGTGGGTTGGGTAGAGAAAAGGCGTTGCACTCGAAATAATTATATTCCCGGTACGATTCCTGTAGGTGGTCTCATTATTCATCCTTATATAGAGTGTGCAAATCATTTTTTTCCTCATTTGTTTTTTTCCAGACCATTAGATCTACAAACTTTCTATATTTAGTCATAAAATATTTAAATGAAGTAGACGCTAGAAGTGTGTCCATACTTTGTGGTATTTTACGTCATTTTAAGCTGTCGCAAGCAGCAAATTTTGCATCAACTCGGAGAAGAAAAATGCTTATGTTTATTTTTTCTTCACTTATTTAATAGGATATAGCGCATTCGAAGCAAAAAAATGTGCCTTGGTCACAGGCCCTAATGATTTTTTGTTTGGTGTAAATGATTTCCAAACACCATGGAAACCCTTCAAAGCACGTCACTAATAATGGTCTCCAGATATTAGAAACTGACCGATTTGGTTTCACTGAATTATTTCAGATCCAAGGTCAAACGCGAAACCTTCTCAATTCAAATTTGCGCAACTGTACAGAAGGCGCCGAAATGTGAGGGTTTGTTTGGAAAGAGTTATTTGATTGGTAAAGATAATTTTTTTCCTTTTCACTGATTGGTCATTTTCACGGGGGTTCTCTTTGATAGCCACGGCGCTCTATATTTGGGATCATCTGCATAAAAAGTCACGAGACCGTAGTGCCGCCTCCTTCCTTTCTTTGGCCATGTTACAAGACATATATTGCACTGGCTTCACTCGTGATCTTGATTAACCCGCCCACATACATTCGTGCGCATGCGCGCACTCATGTATAGTGTGCAGGTTAATCAAGCTCAACTCGTGAAAGCCATGCAATATATATTACTTATAAACGGGGCTTTTCTTTTACTATATATTACACTTATTTATTGGTAGAATTTCAAACTCCTGTGATGAGTGTTACAGTATGCAACAGTGGGTGGAGTCAGAGCGTGTCATTAAAAAAAGTAAGCGGCTAAGAAAACGTGTCTCAGATGACCAAAAGTATTAACAAAAGAAGTAATAAAGGGTTTCAGAAACTAACATTTAATTGTCACCATCAGACACTAATAATATCAGTGATAACTCATGAATGGTCAAGCCACGATCTATGTCATTTAAACGAAGTATCTCTAGGTCCTCTAAAATAGAGAAAACAAGTAAATGGTGTTGCACGCAACACACGAGTTCCCTACGGTGAGGTGCATATTTTTTACGTTACCATAGCAACCAGAATTTTGGTCAGACAAAAAAGACGTGCAGAATCTCCACACAGCCATCTATTCATATACCAAGTTTCAGAATATTATCTTAAATAGTTTTTAGACGGCGACAGCCGTATTTAGTAGCTGCAAAATGAAAACAGTCCCACTGACCTTGCTGATTTGCATATTTTCCACGGCAATTGCGGATACTGCACTGACGAATACGAGTGGAATTTGTTACACAGACGTTCAATCTGACTTAAGTACAGATCTTCCTACGGTAAGATCTGAAGACGACCCATTTGAATTGTTCTCCTATGAAACTGGTTTTCCAGTAACATCTGTTTATATCTCAGCCAATCAGAGAACGTCTTTCAAATGATGTATAATTTATACATGATTAATTGAAAATGTCAAAATGAAATATGCAATATGTCATTTCCTGTTCATGTAAAATAAAAAAATTGTAAATAAAACAATTAAATTATGTATTGGTTTGTTTCTTGGTGAAAGTATCTTTGTTTCAAATTTGAAACGTCATGTATTTTTTTTCTTCATGTGCAACAAACAAATCATCATTATCATTTATAACACGAATATGATAACAGTTAAGTACATGATTGTTATAGCAACAAGAAATACCTAGCGCATTTGCCTGTGTCTGCAAGAAAGGTCAACACTTGTAAGGCATATTTATAGATGGACATTCTCAGATTTAAGTGTACATTTTTGTAACTTGCAGATTTGTAACTTGCAGATTTGTAAATTTGTAAATTTGTAACTTGTAAATTTGTAATTTGTAATTTGTAATTGTAAATTTTAATTGTAATTTTTTAGGTGGTGATAAATGTGAAATTGTTTATATGTAATAATATTTAGATGGGGATGTTTAGCATATGCGGTGTTTCAATTTCCAAATTAACATTTGAAAATAAAAAATTCAAGTATTGAAAATAAGAAATAGTAATTAGAATATTGGTGGATATTCCCTTCCATAAATCATAATTTCTGTAATACTAAATGGATAAAAATGACTGTCAACCAAAAATTGTCAGATTTATATGTGAATGAATGGTTTAGCGAAATCAACACGTCAAGAAAGTGTATAACATATAGATTGTTCAAAGAGAAGTTTTGTTTTGAAAATTACTTGATTAAAACCCCCTTAAAATTCTTAAATTATATGATAAAATTTAGAACAAGAAATAATTTTTTGCCAGTAGAAGTAGGCAGTTGGAATAATACCGAATATAACGATAGAAAATGCCCAATATGTACATCTAATAACGTCGGAGATGAATATCACTATTTACTTGAATGTGCCTCTCTGTCATACATAAGAAAACATCTTTTAGATAGATATTATTATAGATTTCCAAACATCATACATTTTAAGCAATTAATGCAATCATTTGATAGAAATGAGTTGAAATATAACAAACTATGTAGACTAGTTAAAGAAATAGTGATTAAGTTTCAAAAAATATAATAGTTTTTTTTTCTTTTTCTTTGAATTTTTCTCCTCCCCACAATGATCCAGAATGTTAAGATTATTCATTTTCTTTTGAAATGTTTTTAGAAAACATGTGACTCTACTACAATAATCCATCTCGTTCATTTATATGTTTATTATCTTTGATTTGTAATCATTTTGTCTTCAATGACATGATATTTGCAAATAAACTTGTAAACTTGTAAACATAGAGATCATTGTAAAAAATTAGTTCACTTGAGGGCGAAAAATGACAAAAATGTTTACAAATATGGCTATCAACTTTGGAAGTAACTTAAAGTAGGCAAATGAAAACTTTCATATTGGCTTCGTTTTCAGAGATGGTGAAGAACAGTTCCTATATGTCGCTTAAGGGGAGGATTTTTGGAGAGATTCGGCAATGACGTCAGAGAGTTGTTTGTACTTTGTGTTCACATTTAAGGTCTTCCCATCCTAATAGCGATAAATTCCACGAAAGCCATGCATATAATTTATCATTACAAATGTAAATAAGCTTTTAAAGTGACAAACAATGGTAATCTTAGGGGAAAATTTACATGTCATGACAAATGACACATTATTTTATTACCTCCCCATGATTATTTTGTTGCCATGAGTTATCTCCCCTGAAAACTAAAGAAGAAGAAGAAAAAAAGGCTTCAATGTTAAAATATTTTTATTTTTGAATGTCTTCAAAGTGACAGAGTTTCATAGAAAGATAACCATCCAGTGGAAAGATATGGAATATGGCTATTAGGATGGGAAGACCTTAATGTAAGTTTATATAAAGTTCAGTTTTCATTAAGGTAATCCATCCATCATGATCATTAAAATGTGATCATGGTCCATCAATTAGCATGGGAAATTTATAGTAGATGCAAGCCTTTATAGACTTTGAAAAAAAGAGCCTATAGACGCTTGCATCTGCACTGAAGTCGGTTAAAGCATTTGAAGGACCATGATTATAGTTTAATGATGATTGGATTACCTTAATGACACTGTATTTATTTTGGAGCATACGACTTAAACCGTCAATATAGTCAAATTAATTTACCGTCAGTAATAAGGCGTATACAGTGTATTACTATGATTATGGGAACACTCAGATAAAGGGTAAAAAAATATAGATTCAGTGTGAGTTTATTGCACCATTTATTATTGTGTCACTTTCTCCAAAACTACAAAGTTGAGAAATACTTATGCAGTACAGATATTGATATTTCTTAAATAATTTTTATCATTTTTGTTGGAATCTGTTCTTTATTAGGATGCGTGTTGTTTTAAATTATTGATCAAACAGAACTATAGATGTCAGATTTCAACGCAGTTAACTGACAGTAAAATACATCAGCTGTAAATGTGAGGCGTTACAACAATATAAGATTTACAATGTGAGTATACATGTATATATTTTATCATACTATTTATGAACATGTTATTTATAAATAATTATGTTTCCCTCCCACGTTTTGGTTAGGGAGACATTTAATTTTGTGCTTTGTGTCTGTCTGGATGAATAGATGTAACAAATGGTGACCACTCCATAACTTTGTCATTCTTTGGTAGATTTTGAGTTACATGGCATAATGTTCACCATCATGAGATGATGTGTCGTGGGCAAACCCGTAGCTCCAATGTCAATGTCACTCTTGGAGTTATAAGTTAAATATTGGATAGTTTTCATGCTAATCCAGGATGGATTTGAAATTACTTGGTAGAAATGTTCACCATGCCCTAAACACTAAGATCAAAATCACATTTAGAGTTCAAATATCTTAAACGGGATCTAATTTTCGTGTCTGGTCCTTTATCTTGTCATTTGTTGATGGATTTTGAAATGGTTACACTTCAGAGGTCAAAGGTCATATGTCCTGATAGTGTGTCGGTGATCGTGTCCACACTATAACTTGACATGCCTTGACGGCTTTCATGATATTCTTGAGGCCTCCAAAGACTGATACATGTATATAGTTAGAACTGTCCGTCTGTCTGTCCCCTTTATATGGATATCATACGTTTTTTGCCTGATGACACCACTTCAAGATGCCCATCTATAAAATATGGTAGAAAATCTTTAGCTGGGTAGGGATGCGATACATTAAATCAGAAAAGAAGATTATCGTCAGTTGGAAGGATCTGATATATTTTGGGGTGGGGGAGACATATGTTTTGTTTTCAAAAACGAATTCTAAGTGTCTATTGAAGCTGTCTTCTTCAAAGTTTTATTTATTTTACAAATATTAATGTGTTCATATCCATTAATTTCAGATGTCAGCACTCCTCGCATCACGCATAGATGTCTGTCTGAAATGATGATTGTTGAATAAACAGTCAACCCTTGATAGATCGGCAGTGTTTGTAAATCTCGATTTCGCCGATGTATCGAGAAACGCTGCCGATACCAGAAGCCATATTTACTGTTGTAAAGAGATTAATAAATCTGTCACATGACATTTAGTGCCGGAACCCGAGTTTGCCGCTGTATCGAATGCTGATATATCGAAGATTGACTTTACAATTCAAATTGTTTGACTTGATCAAAATGACCCTTTGGTCAACCCGTCATAAAAACACATTCAAAATACAAAAATTTTAACCTTGATGCATTTCTTTGAATATCTATTATACATTGTATGTACATTTTAGATAACAAACATTAACCTACTTAATGTATGTAATTATGTTTTGACGTTACTATCCAAGTCCATCTCTACACGCATGCGTACAAAGATTGGTGGTATATACTAGGTTACCCATTAAACCAAGTGGTTTAACGAGTTAAACCGATAAAAAAAAAAATTGAAAATACTACAATCTCATATGTCAAAATATAATTCCATATATTAAGTATATTAGGCGTAAATAACTTTTGTTATTGTTATAAGTTTTTGAAGTTTCGGTTACCTAAATTGATAATCGAACAAATAAGCAGAGTGGTTTTTATTAAAATTCATTCATGAATAGAAATAAAGAATATGTAAAAAAATTCTTACAATTAATTATACAAATGTGATAAGCTTACGGCGCTTATACTTTTCAATTAACCCTTTCCCTCTCATAGACTCATTTTGACGCACTCAGTAGGTACCACATAAAGCCTGATCTGCAGAAAACCACAGTTAAACCTTACCAAATTTAATTATAAAGTCCTCATTTCCAGACCACTGAGGAGCAGCGAACAGCATAAAACCTGATAAGCCTGCGAGTTACTCGCAGGCTGATCTGGTTTTATGCTGTTCGCATAGGTCTTTTCATGGTGACCTCTATGAGGGAAAGGGTTAATAAGGTTATCGCATTGACCTTTCAATTTCAATTTTATCCTGTTTCGTATTACATAAATTTGGATCGCAGTGATATGTGGTGAATTCTTCAACTTATACTAACGTAGCAATTTAACAATTTACAAGCGTATGGCAGTATATTATAGTGTATTGGTTCATTTAAAACAGGGAGTCGAAAGCAAACACGTGCCCCAGATGTTTTTATGATAGTTTGTTCTGCACCAAGTGGGGTACACGAACAACTTGAAATACGACTCTAAATCACTGATTATGTCTTCTTTCAAAGAATCTTTGCTATTCCAGGAAAGTAGTTAATTCTGAAGTATCACCGCTTGTTTATAAACACTATAAACACATGCTTTTGCTCTTCAAAACATTTATTTCAAGTTTTTGATATTTACAAATGACAATTCAAAATTGTACAAGCGAATATTGAAATTTCAATCAGTGAATTTAAATGCTTTGAAAATCATTTGAATAAAGTTGCAATTTTTTATCGCTAGAATAGAAGCTGTGGTGTTTCTGTTTTAAATCTCCAATTTGAGATTTATTTTTTGAGATCTTTGCTTGGGCACATAAAGCTGTATGGACAAGCATTAAAGAATTTGAAAAAAAAAATGATACGCGATATGTGATGCTCTGAGTAATGTTTATATTTATCACTTGCAAGATACAGGATAGAAATAATTATTTTCCAGGTTTTAAGCACACCAGTTGATCCTTTTGCCGATTGACCGTTCCAAAGCGGTTACTGTTGGTGTTTCACCATTTCATGTAATTTCCTGTCGCCGGGAGGATATCTTTATTTTGTTGTTATATTTTTGTTTATATTATTAGGTTTTCGTGGACTGCAACGCAGCCGCGAAAACCTACTGTTCTTCTTGTGTTTCTTTTTCCCTTTTTTTTTTTTCCATTATTATTATTCTTTGCACCTTTTTTGTGGCCGCTGTTGCAGCATGATTAGAAGTGCTACAAATATGAAAATTTCCATGCATACTCACATGTATCTGAAGTTGTGCACCATTAAGTTTGTTTTTCATTTTAGTACTAAATTTTGCCGCTAGGTGGCGTTTAGCATCAAAACATATAATTGCCGATAACTCTGTCATTTGACATTTTATTTGTATGCAGTTTTTTGCATTCTGTTCTCTGTCAACTGCCCCTTTAAATATGATGAGTGGCAATATCCATACCTTTGAAAATTTTGAGCTAGAAGAGGTTGAATGTTTGAATCTTTGAAAAAATCTGGCAAATGAGGGTGTGTCCACGAAAACATGCCCATTTTTGTTAGAGATTAGATACGCTCATTCTGTTTTTTGAAATTGATTCCGAAGATCTTTGCGCACAAAATATATGGGGTGGCGATTTCAGAAAATGCATAAAATGGCTTTCAATAAGCGGTCAAAGTGCACTAAAATATGGAGGAAATTTTTTTTCGAGAATAGGCATTTTTTTAGTTTTTGGAGGATTCTGCCATTATTTTTTAATCAATCTTTATGAAATTTTCACAGATTGTATTGTTTGTTGTTTCAAGGGACTTCACAGTTTCAAAATTTCAAAAAATGCAAAGGTCAAGGTCATATTGCGATTATTGGTTTTTTCTTTGACCTTAAATATCTCAAAATCTAAAAATATTTTATCGAAAGAATATGGGTAAAATCAAAAGCTCTAAAGAGTACTTTTTGAAGAATTTTAGTTTTTCAGATCGGGGTTGATTTGGTTGTTTGGTGGCAGTTTGAAGATTGGTCAAACTTTGAATTGATTTTAAAGCCTTTAAAGTTTAAATGTGTGATATATTTTGTCATCATTGGAAAAAAGAATGTCTTACCTCGTCAACAAAAAGATTCGAAAAATCAGTGCCAATGATGATTTATAGAATTTAAATCATGACACAAGTGAAACAGAAAATTGACAGTAGACTAATCACTGTATCTATGTTCTTATATAGATCTTGCTTTCAGAAAGTGTAATCAGAGTCAGATGTATGTGTAAAACTACTACAACACTGCTTCCTTCAAGCAGTACATTTTGATATTTACAATGCAATCAAACATCAGAGGATATTTACATATATCTATATTCTAAAGACTCCCTGCAGTGAGAACATGCAATAACAGTTGATCCTACGTGATAGAGTGGGCTGTTTCTGTGTAGTTAATTCCATTTCGAGATGCTTTTTAAGTCTTTGTGGCAATAAGCTGTATGACACATAAGAAGAAAAAAAAATATATAACCGTTTTGCATTTTGTTTTTTTTTCATTGGTAGTTTAAATTTGGCTGTTCAGGTTTAAAACCGTTGATCATGCACGTTAAAACGTTGTGCAATTTATGATATGGCAATATTTTAGTTTTTAATTAACTTGTACCGCCTTCTGATGTTATTTTAATTCTTTATTATATGTTGGATATTTTATATATTAATTTTGTGAAAAGAAAAAGTAATGAAACATGAGATGTGAATATACCTATACTATATAAACACATGTATCTGTTAAAATATGTTAAAATGCTATTTTTAGAAAGTATCACGATAGAGTTATAAATAATGTCCTTGCCTCTAGGATACACGCAATGCAAATGACTATTTAGTGCAATAACCGACCTTGGTTGTGTTTGCTGATAAAGTATTAAATATGTTAAGTGTGTGATTGTGTGTGTGTTTAAGGTTAAAACAAATATTAATACTGTTTGTCACTGTTGGTCGCCATTTCTATCAAAGTATAACAAGCATTCTGAAAGTATTGCTTAGGCAATACTAAGTCCCTTACCGGCAAAAAGAAAGCCAACAACTGCCCCCCCCCCCCCCCCCCCCCCCCCCCCCCCCCCACGTCACACTGCAAAAACAAGTCAGTTATTTGAGCAGTATTTTGATGAAAGTCAAAACGACGATAAATATAAAAAGTAAGGAAAACTGATATTTTAAAGAAATGTTCAAGGCCCGTAATTTCGTCAAAATTCAATAGACCGGAACGAAACTCAAACTTGGTCAGTAACTCATGGTGGTTGAATCACATACCAAATAGTAGATCAATATCTGCAAGTTAATGAAACGATTTCTTGTTAAGTTGACTTACAGTATTCCTGCGGTAACGCCACGTGATCACGGTGTTTCGAAGAAAAGAATCTTGGGTAAATTCGGTCAAGAAGTACATATCATAAAGGCAAGATGAAGACGGTCATCACGTGACTGTCTAGAGCCTGCACGAGTGTTTATTTTATTTTTTCTGAATTTCTGTTGGCAGACGGTAACTTTGGACACAGACTACAATGAAAAATAGAGATAATTACGTAAAACTGATAAACATTTAAAAACAAAATACATACAGTGAGTGATAATAAAGGCACTGGCTCTGTTTCAAATAGTGAAGGCAAAGAGTGCAGAAGTGAAGCTCTTATCATAAATGAATTTTGAAGGAGTAATTTGATACCCACTAGATCTCTTCTGTATCGTGTTCCTGCAAGCGTAGGTGAAACATGCGGGGGAGGTTTACAATAGGTTGTTTGTTATGTCTACTAGGCCTATGTTTATACCTTGTGGTTCAATGAGCCTCCACAGAAGGAAAATGTCTGTCAGGGCCTCCTTTTGATAAATTGTAGTTTGAAGTTGCCAGGGTAATTAGGGAATCACTTGCATGCATACACGTGGACTACATTACAATAACCGCTATTAACCTGTATAACTAAATACAGTAAATCCCGCTAATAACCCGTAAAAAACCCGGCTTAAACTCCTGTAACTATAAACCACGTTTATAACTTTCAAACTACATACTGAAAACTCCTATAAATACATGCAGTATTTCACACGCTTATATCTCCTAAAACTACCTGCAAACCCTTAAAAAAACCCGCCTATAACACAAATAACTACATAAAGTAAACCACGCCTATAACTTATACAATAAATTCCGTCTATAAAACCTATAACTACATACAATAAACTTTGTCTATTACTCCTATAATTACATACAGAAACCCGCCTGTAACACCTATAACTACATACAGTAAACACCTGCCTATAACACCTATAACTACATACAGTAAACCCCGCCTGTTACACCTATAACTACATACAGTAAACCTCGCCTGTTACACCTATAACTACATACAGTAAACCACGCCTATTACTCCTATAACTACATACAGTTAACCCCGCCTGTTACACCTATAACTACATACAGTAAACCTCGCCTGTAACACCTATAACTAGATACAGTAAACCACGCTTATAACACCTTTAACTACATACAGTAAACTCCTCCTATAACTACTTACAGTAAACTCCGCCTGTAACACCTATAACTACATACAGTAAACCCCTACACCTATAACTACATACAGTAAACCACGCCTAAACTCCTATAACTACATACAGTAACGCCTTATTAACACCTTTAACTACATACAGTAAACTCCGCCTATAACATCTTTAAGTACATATAGTAAACTCCGCCTTTAACATCTATAACTACGTACAATAAACCCCGCCTTTAACACCTATAACTACATACAGTTAAACTCCGCCTATAACACCTATAACTACATACAGTTAACCCCGCCTATAACACCTATAACTACATACAGTAAACACCGCCTATAACACCTATAACTACATACAGTAAACCTCGCCTGTAACACCTATAACTACATACAGTAAACTCCGCCTATAACACCTATAACTACATACAGTAAACCCCGCCTATAACACCTATAACTACATACAGTAAACCCCGCCTATAACACCTATAACTACATACAGTAAACTCCGCCTATAACACCTATAACTACATACAGTAAACCCCGCCTATAACACCTATAACTACATACAGTAAACTCCTCCTATAACACCTATAACTACATACAGTAAACCCCGCCTGTAACACCTATAACTACATACAGTAAACCACTCCTATTACTTCTATAACTACATACAGTAAACCTCGCTTGTAACTCATCTAACTACATACATATACATTTACTTTTGTTCTGCAAATCCCGCTTGTAATTCCTGTAACTACATATTTAAACATCGCTTATGTCGCTTATGTCCTTGGGACAATATGACAAATTCAGAATCACAAAATTTTGAAAATTTGGAAGCAATTAAAGACCAGTTCATGTAAAAACATATAATTCAAAGGTTAAAATAAGAAGATGTATGATACACGCACGTGTACATATGCTGATAACAGACTGTAGAATCAGGTCAGAAAAAAAGGTGCAATGTACTCTAAAGTTTGATATTATGTCGAGGTTACTATTCTATATCCTAAAATGAAATACATAGTCCGCTATATTGAGGCAAACAATGGTAACAAACACGCGGAAAATATAAATACGTATGGGTCTGGGACTCAACTACTTGCAGAACAATTGGTTTTAGTTTAGTATTCATCTAATGCCCAGCATCACAAAGGGCAGATTGCCTTACTTTTTTTTACTTAAGGCCACACTGCATTATCACGCCGAAGACATGGGGCATAATATCACACTTCCTGTTATTACACTATCCTGACACCGGGTCATCCGCTTAAATGCTGAATTCCAAGCAAGGGAGCTATACCAATACCATTATTGCGACTTTTGTATGTCGCGGCCGGGGATCGATCCCACGACCTACCGCTCCTGAGACGGACGCTCTTACCGCTCGTCTGTGGCGGACGGTTTTGTGGGTTTCGTGTACATGAAACAGATATTGAACTGCTGCTATGCGATGTCAAGCCGCGAACAAGTGGCATGAAACCACGCCCAGTCACATGATACCGACGCCAGGCCACCCGGTCCTGTAACAACCTTTACATGCTGAGCGCCGAACACAAGATACTTTTTAGCGACATTAGTTTTTCGCGGACGAAGCGGGGATCGAACCCACGATCTCCAGTTAATTTAACGGGACGAAACCGGTTCAACAAAGAATAGGGTTAAAATATTTAGGAAAATACGAAAACGACATATCGTGAAACTTCGCCTATTTCCGGACGCATCCGTAATTTATATTATGATACCATTGCTGATGACGTTTGAGTGCATATTCAGGGAAAAACCCCCCAAAAAAAAAAAAAAAAAACCCAAAAAACTTAAAAAACAACGCTCTGATGGCTGTTACGTAATAAGTTCATATCGTTCCAGAAAACTATTTTAATCATCGCTGTTATCAGTAAATGTACTCTTAACTCAAATGTCGTCTGCAGAACGTTGTTTGCACTACGTATGATTGCAGTGCATTACACACACATCGCGTGACAGACTACTATAAAACACCTCGTTGTAGCAGATGTCTCCCGATTAGCTTGGTTAAATCCCACTTGTATTTACGTCAACACTAAAAAATATCTTAAATCTTACATTAAGTTCATTATTTATTTTATGTAAAGAAACTTATCTATATATAGACGAATAATAATATCTATAATGGGCATATTTGCTCACTTCCCCGGATAAATATCTTTATCACACACACACACACACACACACACACACACACACTGTCTACTTGAGACAGATATAGTGCTGCCACACTGCAGTATCACGCCGTAGACATGTGGCATGATACCACACCCAGTCACATTATCTTGACACCGGGCCAACCAGTCCTACAACTACCTTTTTATAATGAGTGCCAGGCGGCAAGGGAGCTATACCTACAACTTTGGTTTGTCGCGCCCGGGGATCGAACCTACGACCTACCGATTCTGGGGCGAACACTCTAAGCACTCGGCCACCGGAAACGGTACTAACTGTAGTGCAAGGATCACGTGATTCTTTAAGGTGTCTATACATTGAAATTTGACGATGACTGGGGTGAGAGGATAGTATCAAAATAGATATGTCAAACTTTTAACCCTTTCCCTCATATAGACTCATTTTGACGCACTCAGTAAGTACCACATAAAGCCTGATCTGCAGAAAATCACAGTTAAACCTTACCAAATTTAATTACAAAATCCTCATTTCCAGACCACTGAGGAGCAGCGAACAGCATAAAACCTGATCAGCCTGCGAGTTCGCAGGGTGATCTGGTTTTATGTTGTTCGCATAGGTATTTTCATGGTTCCTCTATGATGGAAAGGGTTAAACTTAGGTCATTTAAACGATTTCTCGAATGTTGCGAACCTCGAGATTTTTTTTTACAAGTCTCGTCCGACTTCGAGAAATCGCGAGGCTACTGTTCCTGCGTTTGAAGTTTGGATTCATGTTCATAATAAAGCGTTTATCAGTCACTAATGTTATACTGGCCCTACATATATAATGACCTATCTATTCAGACTGTTGGCACACTTCCGCTCGGTAGTTTGATAAGACACGGGTCATTAGATACATAATATGCAGTTTGTGTTTACTTTTGGTCAATACAAATTATAGTGGACGTTTGAATTGTAAACATTTAAGTTAACGTCGGTGCACCACGTGTGTTGTAAGGGCACTTGATCCACTGATAACCAGATCATTTAGTTCACTTGTAAGTAGGTTGCTTCGTCCACTGGTAACTAGGCTGTTTAGTCCATGATAAGAACTATCTACACTTTCGTTTTGTCATGGCATATTTGTTTTGTGAGACTGCCTTCTGAATATAATGAATTGCTCTGACTAGTGGAATTGACTGACCAGTGAAATATACTGACGAGTGGAATTGACTGACAAGTGTAAATATACTGACTAGAGGAATTGACTGACCAGTGTAAATTGACTGACCAATGTAAATATACTGACTAGTAAAATTGACTGACCAGTGTAAATATACTGACTAGTAAAATTGACTGACCAGTGTAAATATACTGACTAGTAAAAATTGACTGACCATTGAAAATTGACTGACCAATGTAAATATACTGACTAGTAAAATTGACTGACCATTGAAAATTGACTGACCAATGTAAATATACTGACTAGTAAAATTGACTGACCATTGTAAATTGACTGACCTATGTAAATATACTGACTAGTAAAATTGACTGACCAATGTAAATATACTGACAAGTAAAATTGACTGACCAGTGTAAATTAACTGACCTATGTAAATATACTGACTAGTAAAATTTTACTGACGAGTATGTAAATATACTGACTCGTAAAATTGACTGACCAGTGTAAATATATTTACTAGTGAAATTGACTGACCAGTGTATAATATACTGACTTGTGGAACCGATTATGTTACATGTGCGACTAACTTTACTACGTATGTAACTGACAGGCGTAACTGACTGTGCTACTGTTACATGTGTATCTGACTAATCTGTTTAACTGACTGTGTAACTTGTGTAACTTATTGTGTTATTTATGTACCTGATTGTTACGTGTGCAACTGATTGTGTTACATGTCCAACTGACTGATTTGTGTAACTGACAGTGTTGCTTATTTAACTATGTTACTTGTGCAACTGAATATGTTACTTGTGCAACTACTTTATTTGTGCAACTGAATATGTTACTTGTGCAACTACTTTATTTGTGCAACTGAATATGTTATTTGTGCAACTGGATGTGTGACTTGTGCAACTGACTGTGTTATTTGTGCAACCAATTGAATATTGTAACTGACTGCATTACTTGTAAAACCGACTGACTTGTTTAACTGACTGTTACATGTGTAATTGACTAACTGACTATCTTTTTTTGATTACTGTTTCACATGACTTACGTGATTGTCTGACTAGTGTTACTATCTTCATGTCGAATGAATCTGTTTAATTAGTGTAACTATCTGAATAGTAACACTGGCGTTTTTCACGTGTATTTGATTGTTTTGACTTGTGTAGCTACTGGCTGACTATTGTTACTGATTGGGTGACTAGTGGGGCTTACTGTATGACTAGTGTAATTGACTAACTGTCTAGTATACTAACTTTACTTAATTGAATGAATGACTTTTGTACCTGATTGACTGGTGAAAACTGACTTGCGTAAATGACTGACAAGTGTAACTGAATGAATGACGTGTGTACCTGGTTGACTGGTGAAAACTGACTTGTGTCACTGACTGACTAGTGTAATTGAATGAATGACTTGTGTACCTGATTGACTGGTGAAAACTGACTTGTGTCACTGACTGACTAGTGTAATTGAATGAATGACTTGTGCACTTGATTGACTAATGAAAACTGACTGCTAGCATACTTGATCAAGAAACATATATTGCCATCAAACACCATCTCAGTTGTCACAAGGCAAATTAGACAGTATTTTATATTCAACATGTGTAATATTTAATAACTTACAGGTATCAATAATTAAGTGTGTGTTGTAGTTTGATACATAATTTCTTCATTTAAAACTTATTTTAGACCATTTGTTATGAAACATTCCAAAGACGTCAAAACACAACTTGTGTTTATTTGATTAATTCATCTTTCGTACTTCTACCTTAGACATCCTTAATCTTGTTTTCCTAACAGTTTTCTATGTTTGATATATGATTGTATTTGCGACACGTTTTTTTAAGAACCAGCCATTTATCTGCTTAGTTATCCGTGTCACTTTGAGCATGATTTGGTTGCATGTGAGAGAGTCAGTTGGACATACGGAACCGCGTGTGAAACATCGGAAGAAACAATATAAGTGTATTGTATATTTGTAATATCAAGTTGAATATAGTAAAATAAAGAAGATAATATCAAGCGGTCTGCAGTCTTCGATAATCCCCAATGCGAAGGAGAAGATTGAAAGAAAAGAAAAAAAAAGAGATAGCGTAAAGTAACAACGGGCGAAAATTAAACCCTGTTACAAAGTAACTCAGTAGTATAGGGACTGGGGGTTTTGGCTCACTTTTGCACCGAATGATCTTTCAACCCAGGAAGCTGGGCAAATGCACAGCATTTGCTGCGTATTTTCCAAGCATTTGCTCAGCTTCCTGGGTTGCAAAGGTCATTCGGTGCAAAAGTGATCCAAAACCCCCAGTCCCTATACTACTAACTCTCTGAAAGTATCATTCACTCAAACATGGCCCGAAAATGTAAAACCTTTGCTATGCCATGTGATTATCTTTAGTTATCTTCATCAAATGCTACTATAGTATCACAAATAGTATCGTATGGCTATCTTAGCAAGATGTCGCATTTTTGACCCATACCTCACTAATACGGTTTGTACTGCGATCTGTATGTATATTGTTGTCATACCGAGATATATTTTACCGAGGTATATTTTACCGAGGTATATTTAGCATTAAAACTAACCATTATTTCAGCCCCAAAACAATCACCAACACTACCAATAAACAGTAACCCTTACCCGACCCCTCACCCAGACCCAAAGACCGAGGTAACGAGATTTCTACCTTATAAGATTAGGTAAACAAAAGCGCGCGCGCGCGCGCGCACACACACACACACACACACACACACTTCCTCATTCGACAGGCAAAGTGTTCTTATATAAAAATATTCATAGGTAAATCATAGATTCAACCCCCCGACCCATCCCCAAATGTACTTTGATTCATGTAATCTGCAATTCTCTCATAGGCGGCTTTTTTTTGTTAAAAGTATTTCGAAATATTACCATATTGCACGTGACAACTGTAAACCATCAACAGCCTTCACTTTTTTTTTCAATGTGCTAATCACGTTTACTCGTCATGTCTGGATCCTTGTGCGTTGGGCAACACACCTGTTCCAGTGTGGAGATAAGACCAACTTTAGTTGATGGTGTTAATGTAATTAAAGTTTCGAGTAAGATTGCGCAATGATTCCGTGTTTTAGGACACTTGTGCAGGGACATGGCGATGCAGCATTTTCTTGTGTCTTATCGTTCATTCTGTACTATTAATAGTACATAGGTAAAGTGGCTCGTGATGTTGCAGACGTATTTCTGAGAACCTTTTGTGCGGGGGTGGTTGGTTGCATTTACTCTTGGTCTGTGAATGAGATATTCAAAATTTGATGCATTGCAACTGATGCATGGATTGTGAAGTGGGTCAACACATTGGCACTCAGCACATTTGACGCTCGCATTGGGCTTGCTTTCGGGTCTCTTTTACAAAAATAGAAAATTGTCTTTATAAGGAATAAAATTACATTGTAACCAAACATATATGTAACTAAAGGCCATTATGACCCGTAGGCACTATGGGGTCAACAGGGTCAAATGAATGTTAAATACAAATAAATAAATAAATAAATAAATAAATAAATAAATAAATAAATAGACACTAGACAGACAGACAGAGATAGATTGATAAGTTACAAATGTAATTAATTAAGCAATGTCTGTTTTATATCTCGGTTCAAAAACACCAGTATCTTTCCTTGTAATAACTACATGTCCGGTATAACAAGACATCATTATGTACAGAAGCGCATCGCTCGCACTTAAAAAATGAAGGGGAAATATCGGTAATTGTTCAAAACGAGGAAGAGTCGTTACTTACCGCGTGTGTACAAAAATAATCTATTATTTATTCATATAAACGAAAAAGAAGAAAGAATGACTGATATGGTAAAAAAATTGCATTGCCAAATATAAAGCTCATGTCAAGGTATGAATTTAATATGCCATCTAAAAAGAAATGAGGAAGAAAAGTGGATTTTCAGCTAAATTTAATCCAAGATAGCATGTCCAGACAACAATAATAGTCGTCGTAAATTCACTTATTTGTAGACGATGTCTACTTGAGACATGATACTACACCCAGTCTCGTTATCCTGGCACCGGACCAATCAGTTCTGTACTTCTTCAAACGCTAAGCGCTAAAAGCAAGGGAACTATACCAGTACCACTTTTTTTACGTCTGACCGAGGATCGAAACCACGACCTTCCGATTCCTTGGTGGACGCTCTAATCACGCGGCATCCGGGTCCGGTCGCCGCAAATGTGAAAGGAGATTTATGACAAAAAAGGGGGATGGAATTTAATATCTGCATCTGCATATTTTAGGGACAGGGTGAAAATCTTCGTGTGGGTTTATTATTTCGGTCTTATTAATGCAGGACAAGACAGTTGAATGCAGATTGAAATTAAAAGTACAGTACATAAAACTATTGCTTTACGCTGGAAGTTGTGTACTATTCGTTAGATGAAAGAAAAACAACAACAAAAACAAAAATACTTTTTTAATAAATAAGGCTTTGAAAATGACACATCGACGCTAAAATGTATGTTAAGGATGCATGATCCTGTAACAGTGTAATGGATCAGCGTCTATTGTAAAGGTGATTTCTACATTTAAGAAAATGACACACAAGATAATTGGCAACTTTTCTCGGAAAGCTATTGATTAATGACATTTTTTTCTTTACTGAAAGCTGCTATACTATCAGAGTTTAATTGCTCATAAAACGAGTTTTGCCTGAGTTCATTATAAAAGTCACAATCCATGAGAAAATGTAATTAATTCTCGATAAATGGTGTTACGAAGAAATTGCAAAGTCTTTCCTCCGGCGGTCTCTCCCGCGGAGTATCGCAGCCATCTCACGTGCATGTATAATAAAAAATCTTCCAAGTACGAGTCTGTTGTTAATGAAATATAGTAGGAGCTAAATCTACAAATAAATGTGCAAGTATTCTACATTGTACTGTTAAAACATGTCTTGTTTATTTTCAGGTCATTTTGTTATTTTCATAAGCAGTTAAAACGCGATATATATATATATATATATATATATATATATATATATATATATATGAATACCGATAAAGTTGCCGCGACTTCCATTAAAGTTGGTATTATTTGATTTGGTTTAATTAAAATTTTTAAAAAATTTGAGAGAGAGAGAGAAAAATATTTAATCATTGAATAATTATTTGATGTACTTGATAGATGTCTTTAACGACCAGAAAAAAATACCAAAGTTAATTAAAGATGAATCTCTACTACAGATGCGTCAATATAATTCGATATTTTGAAACTTCGGTTTGTAAAAAAGTATTGACATTTATCATCTATGATGGACCTTCAGTGAAGAAAAGGTTCATAAAACCTCGCCTGATCCCTTATGTTATCTAATGATTATCTGCAGTACCGGAATCGTATCAACAGGTACGGAATTTGACGGCCATCGATTCGGCCATTTCTAACAAGTTCAGGAAATTGCCTTATTTACATAAATACAAGCCAAAATGGAAGTGCACGCACCTCTTCATCTGGGAGTAGGGCAGTTTCCGGTGGTATCGTGATAATGTCATTTTATTAGGAAAAACTTTGCCGATCGCCACCTAGTGACACCATTTTGTAAACAGGGAAGTTACGATTTTTATTGAAATAAAAAGAGTAATAGGCCTCCGTCAATGGTAAGAAAAATGTAAGTTTTTTTTGCAGTAGACGACTTTCAACTATTACGCTCACGCTCTGCCAAAAAAACTTTTTATAGCATAAATTATGAATTGACAGACTCGACAAATGCTGGGTTTGCAGCATTGTTTTATGAATGATGATTTTTTTTTTTTGTCACGTTGTTACAAGGGATGAAAAAAACTGTTTTCACATTATGATACAAAGATGGAATAGCAGTGACACAGAAATCAATTGCAGATAAGACTTTATTGACGTTTTATTCCCGTTCATGTCGTTAGTACCGCGGTGTGGGGGAACACCATCCTATAGTGCTCAACTTTTTTTTTTTAAATATTTCCACGATGAAAAACAAATGTTATGCAACAATTCATTTCTGTGGCTTATATGGTGTCATAGTTTGACCAACAGGTGCCTGACACATATCGTATAAACACATACCTCAACTTTCACGAGGGAATCGTGTTACCGTGCACGGGTTAGACATGGGAAAATTCACCAGACACTTGTTTATGATTATGCAACCTACGAGCGTGACAGAGCTCGATCGATACCGGAAATCTTCGTGTAAATATTCGGGAAAACTTTGTGAAATGGTTTCCTACAGTCATTTGATATAATGGTAATTCTATCGACATCAATCGGGCTAATCGTTTGACACCCAGTGGCAATATTTTGCATGTCATCACGAGAAAGGTTGAGTTTTCATGTATTTAATGCACTGATTTTTGTTAGTATTGCAACTTTAACCAGCTAACTTTTACCTGGAAATATTGCACCTGCTCCACGAAAGGTGGGAAAATTGCTGAGTTTGGTCACTGACATGGTCCTATTGGATACTTATTGGTCAACTTGTTTGTTATTTGGATTTAACGTCTCTCCGACAATATTTCCATCATTTGTCTACATGAGACCACGCTGCAGTATCACGCCATAGTATGATACCACACCCAGTCACGTTATCCTAACACCGTTCAACCAGTCCTGGAATTACCCGTATAGGCTTAGCGCCAAGCAAGAAAGCTATACCAGTACCATTTATTGCGAATTGGGTGTGTCGCAGCCGTGTATCGAACCTACGAGCTACCGATTCATGGCCGGACGCTCTAGAAAACCACCCGACCACCGGGACCGATCTTATTTGGCTGACGATTTAATAAGCGTACTTTTACAAACATGTACCGCATTACCAAGAAGTGACAAATCTACCTACTGTAAGAAAACAGAACTTATAAAGATGAGAGGAATGTAACCTGATTCTTGTAATATTAATAAAGTGCGAGTTGTTATAAATCAAGGGCGTATATCAGGCCCGGATCCAGAATTTTTCCGCTGGGGGGGGGGGGGGAAAATTTAATGTGATGTGAGTGCTAGGGGGGTCCGGGGGCATGCTCCCCCTGGAAAAAAAATGTTGTTAGTGTGACGGAGATGCATTCTGAAGGGTACCTGGGGATAAAAATGAAGATTTTTTTTGAAACTTAAAGACCATGGATCTAATGCGTTGGTCCCACTGGAGAATGTGGAAATACACAAATTTTCCCCCGATGGCATTAGATGCTTGAGGCAAAAAAGACGGAGCAGTCCCATGAGAAGCTTCGGGATTGGTTCGTTGAAACGTTCACTGATGTTTCGGCTATGGTACAATGCCCTTGTATTATGGTGGATGGCTCCCGATGCTCGGGACATTTCTCCGATGATCGGGTGAGGTGCCCCAGAGCTTCACCGAATTTGAAACATCATCGGGGTTATATCCCCGTAGATTAGGGGATGTATCGTTGTGTCGAACCTTCCTAGGTGCCTCGGGAAGATCATGGAGATTATGAGAATTTGGTGGTTAAATTAAGAGACAAAATCAAGGGTAGACTTTTTGGGGTTTATGAGGATGCCCCCAGCAATATCCCATGGTCTTTTTTACTGTCTAAGTCTAAGGTTGACCAAAATAGCAACAAATTTTAGAGTGCGCTTGCCGAATTTTTCGCGAATATTCTGAGATTCTATCACAAGATCTGGAATGTGTCACAGAAAGGTCGCCGAACCTTCGAGACATCACCGAATCCTTGGGGATTCCTCGGAGGAAAAGAATATTTCGCGGAAGCTTCCTGAGTTGTTTTCTCCGATAAAACTTCGCGCTACTAACATATAGGGAAAAATTTCAATGTAAAAAATGAAGTTCTCCAGAGGGAGTACATCCCCAAGGCAAAAAAAAATGTCAAGTGGGACTGAGCTTTAGCGATATATTTTTATATTTCACCTTCGCAAAGCCATATTATTGAATAACTACTGTGCAATAGTATCTGACTACATTTGTATTAAAAGAAATGACGGTAGTAGGGGGTTGGGTTGGGGGAGGCAGACTGGGACACTGATATTACTGAAAGAGCATTTACTCCGGTACTGGGGGATAGCGTAAAAAATATAGGTGTCTCGTGCACTGGCATAAAAACTAATGTGTTCATTCTTTTTTTTTTTAAATGTTAAATCAGTGACAAAACAAACAATATTCAGTGATAAAAGATGTTGATATTTAATATAAAATCTTTAATATCCGTTTTATTTCGCACATAAATTGGCCTGGCGTATATTCATTCTGTATTCAAAGAAAGTGTTTATTTATGCGCACGCAGAAACTGAATTTAAACGATACGTTAATTATGTATGCGGGTAATATCTAATGTGAGTTACCTTCCTTGTACGTAGCCTAAATGCATTAAAAGTGTCCTCCGTGACCGTGGACTATCACGTAGCCCCTTCATTTGGAACGCCTCGCCCATTTCAACGAAATGGGCTAGGAAAAGATCGAGATGTTCCGAATGCCCCTTGGGTTCCAGTCCCGCAGGTTCCATGCAGTCCCTACAGGCTCGCTTGGATTTATCCTTCCGATTCTTCCAGGGTGCCTCTGTACATTCGATGTCTTTCTCCATCACGATTCCATCAGACTCGGCGACGATCAACTTCAGCACAGCAACCTACATGAATTCGAACATTGTAGGGCTGATAATGCCCCCCCCCCCCCACACACACACACGGAAACCGGTGTGACCGTGTCTGAACGGTCAGCCATTAACACTTTTCATATACAAATAAGGACCGATATAAACTCGAACCCGAGTAGAGGTGTTGAAAGTCATTTCCTCAGTCCTTGTTCGTGCCCCTGGAAAAACAAATTAAGACATGCGGAAGATTGTTGTAATGTTGTCCATTACTATTCTCAGATTATTGTTGTAATGTTGTCCATTACCATTCGCAGATTATTATTATTATTATTATTATTATTATTTGTGCTTAAATCAAGTATCAATTATTTTATTAAGAGTTTCTGCATTTTCATCATTCCTAAATGTTAATAAGATATCTATGATGGTAGACATTTGTACATTTTAACTTTTGGTATATTTTGGTTTCACAGCTGAATATTTCCGAAAATACAGGATTTTTTAAAATAAAAATATAGCAGCAGTTAAATAGAGACAACTTTCTTTTGATGCAAAATATTCCTCTGTCTCCCCGTGTGTCGTGTGTGTGTGTGTGTGTGGGGGGGGGGGGGGGGTGGCGGCATCGCATTCGGTTACATTATCCTGACCACTTGGCTAAGCTGTCCAGGAACTAGCCTTATAAGTAGGCTGAGCACCATACAGGTCAGTGCCGGTTTTCACCACTTTGATACATCGAGGCCGGAGATTATACTCAAGACCTTCGGCCACTAGGACTGGTATCACCAGATTGACATGCAAGGACAATAAAGGCTTAGCGTGTTTTATTCTGTTCACTTCAAATCAAAGTCAATAAGTTGAGAAGGTAACACACTGTAATACCTGTTTGAGTTGAGAAATCGCACAGCCAGGCATCAACTAACAATACTTAGATGGATATGTTATACTTTAATACTTATATGGATATGTTATATTTTAATACTTAGATGGATATGTTATATTTTAATACTTAGATGGATATGTTATATTTTAATACTTAGATGGATATGTTATACTTTAATACTTAGGGACATGTTTCATCACCCGGGTTTAAAAAAAAAAGTCTTAATAAAAGTTAAATCCTTAAGGTAACTAGTTCCTTTGTCAACTGAGTCATTAAGTTAAATTCTTGAAAAAAAATAATAATAATATTTCCCTACTCTACATACATAAGATTTTTATCTTTTGGTAGTCTGAAAATTTAGGATTTACTAAGATTACAGCAACAGTTAAAGAGAGACAACTCTGTTTAGATGTATAATTATCCCCTGATTAACTCGTATTACTCCCCTTGTCTTTTCCTGACTCCAGAACATAAACTCATAGACTGAGCATCATTAAGACCAGTGACAGTGTTAATGGCTATTTTTTATATCGGGCCTGGGGATTGAACTCAAGACCTCAAATTCTTGATAATGAGTTACTGTATCATTTAGTTAAATATTTTGAAAAACAGATTTAACAGAATATATCATACTCTACATAAGATTTCAAATATTAATTAGCTCTAAATAATAGTGTTGCAATCACAGTAGAGTCGAATCAGGCCTTCATTCCATCAACTTTACTTAGCACAAATACTTAATAACTTAGCATTCCCATATAAAAAATATATACAAATATTTCAATTTTAATGAAAACTATTAATTTGATAACAATGTATTTTAATCTTAGTTATTTACTTTTTTTGTTTAAAATTCCATCGACAGTATTTCAGTCATTAAGAGACAATGTCTACTTGAGACAGATATAGTACTGCCATACTGAAGTATCATGCCGTAGATATGTGGCATGATACCACAACCACTCACATCCTGACAACCTGCCAACCAGTCCTGGAACTACCCTTATATGCAGGGCACCAAGCAAGGGAACTATAACTACCATTTTTTATGACTATGGTATGTCGCGGCTGGGGATCGAACCCACAACCTACTGATTTGTGTTCTTACATTTTTCTTGATATTTTAGTATAACTTAGCACTAAGCATTGTTGGTGAAATTCAACCCTTCTTCACCCTGGCCATGCCAATATTGTTGGCTTTCATATGACCCTTGTCTCAATGTAATATTACAGAAAGACAAGTAAATTACCACACCCAGTCACATTTTCTCGACACCGGGGTCAGCCCAATATACCAGTACTGTATTGTGAACTTTCGTATGTCACCAACCCACGATCATCTAGTGGCAGGATAATGCTCATGTACCTGTCCTGTCCCTTTGTAAAATACCTTTATAGTACATGTAGTTTGAAATATTTAAACAAAATGGTAAGAAATAAGAAAATAATACATGTTTTAAAATTTTTTTATTCAGTAAGTGATATTGAAATAATATAAATGGTTTATAATAAACATTTATATTATCTGTCCAATTGCAAGACAATTGCCACAAACACCAACCAATCCATTGCTAACATGGCAACTTCTCATACCAAAGCACTTTATTTTGAAATAATTAATTATCAATTGTAACTTAGTTTTGCTTACTCTGAAATCGGAACTCCCTATCAATAATAATAAAATGTCTTTTAAACTGGAATGACACATTAGCTAGGCCAGATCTCCTGAAATGTTAAATCCATCTTCCATATTCTTCTTTGGTGGACTGCATGAATGAAACTAGTAAGCTAAAGATAAACTAATTCAAAACAGCATTGACATTCTCCTAGGTTTTAAGCATCTGGTAATGATCATGATGTCATCAATAAGTTTCTGTTTTTTTTAAAATGATTCAGTTCTGTACTGCAATATTCATCCTTTCTATAATTTAATGTACTAATTTTTACCAAACAACAGTTTTCTACTTACTGCTATTTCAGAAGGTTTATGCCTTACAAACGATTTTTATTATTTAATTCCTAAAATATACATTTCGCATCAATTTCAGAGAAGGATCCCACAAAGTCGTTCAAATGCCGTACAAATACTTATGTATAGCACTGAGTACAAGGAAACATACAAGGTTATTGTAACATCATGTATGATATTATTGCAATGGTGGAATGTTGACTGCCTTAACTTTAAAGTCCCTTCAACGGTATTTCAGTCATATCGCTTTCTCAAGCTCATTACAGGTGGCAGATGACATCTGGGGATCTACGTCAATTTGTTATTTTAGGCCAAGAGGGAAGCCTCGAAAAACCACAGACCAACCTCCAACAGTGGTGGAATGTTAAGAAGTCAAATGATATATATATATACATTAATGTTGATTCAATGATATATGTACAATATATATCATTATATATCAATTCTTTGTAATATGATTAGACAATGATAATACATAAGGCATATGATTTACCTGTGTATTGATCATGTACAAGTTGTCTCCCTTCCAACACATTTAAATGCAGCCAAATTACATTTGGAATAAAACTACTGTATCAACTACATTTTTTGTATACAAATTTTGATCACATTATGCAAATATAAAACCTCAAGCTATGTCCAGTCTCAATGTATAAATGTTGCATCACAGTCTTGGAAGACTAACTGTTAAAAGAATTTATCATCCAGGTAAATAAAATCCCTTCAGTAATAAAAGATGAGAAAAGGAAGGTAACTCATTGTCCTTGTTTGATCCTCTGAATTAAAACAACAATCTTGTTGCAGTGATCTCCCTTTACAGATAAGTATATAAGATTTTTCAACCTTTTTTCCATACCTTGTTTTCATTATGTTTCATCAAAATTTCAATTAATATCGAAGTTGTATAAATGTTGAAAAAGAACAGCAAAATTTTCAATACAAAAAAATAAAAGTTTATTGATCAACAACATAAATTTCAATTTTCAACATCAGTTTTTCAGTTTGCACTACATTTCATTAGGGTCACCCAACTATTCCTCGTCACCCTACCCGACATGCTACAGACAATAAAACCAGGGTCTCTCAATACTTTATACAGGGACCCTGATAAATGCATCTATCACATGTAACAAGACAACAGTCAAAAGTCAAAGGTTCTGGTTCCATTGCCATCTTGCCAGTTTCTTTTAACCCTTTCCCTCATATAGACTCATTTTGACGCCCTCAATAGGTACCACATAAAGCCTGATCTGCAGAAAACCACAGTTAAACCTTACAAAAGCATGCAACCAAAAAAAGGTCTATTTTCTTTCTGAATTCTGCTCCTATGCAAATAATTTGGATTAAAACTTTAAATTATGGTCATATGAAGACTGGTACAAATATATATAAATTGATATCAGTATCTTGATAAACAACATGTCACCAATAATACAAATATGTACATAAATTGCATATTAATTTAATAAGGTCATGACCAACTGTGATGAAATGTAAACATACATTAGTCAAATAAGAACTATTTTATACAATCAATAGTAAAACAAAAATGTCTTGTTTCCATTTATTTACAACCTAGTTGTCTTCTAGAATCAAATCTGACATATCAAAAAAAAAAATATATACATGTATATCGTAAATCTTCAATTTCTTTTTTTTCATAGTTTAACTATAGATACATTTCAACACTTTAAGTATAAACTTCCTGTGTTATCATGAATAAGATTGTTAAAATTGTTAAAATGTGAAGATGTGTGGATAATACAGCCTAGTCAAAAATGTGTCACTCATTTTACTGAATTTGTACCTGTCATAAGAATGTTGCCCTATGTCTAGCCTCTCTTATACAGTTCTTATCTGCACAATAAATCAAAGAAATGTGAGCTTTTCCATGGCATTAAACAAACTGTACACTTTTTGCAAAGAAAAATCATAGATTAATAATATCTTGCATCTGTGAAATATCCATAATTGGAAAATATGTTGTACAAAGTTCTGGGAAACAGGCACCGAGCTGGTTCCTGTGAAACACACTTATTTCTACACATGACATTTCGACTTTTGATACTTTTTATAATTCAATGGTATTCAACCATAATATATGCTATCAAAATTAAACATTTTTCGGCTGTGAATTTCTGAAGAGAAGAATGTTTCTTCATTTTCATTGATATCACAGAATCATCATATGCCAAGATGAGGCATGTACAAGTGCTTCTATAACAGCAAGGGAAATGGGTAAAAAAGAGAACAAAATTACAATGACTCAATGATGAAAATCAGCACAGGCCTGTGTGCCCAGAGCAAGACCTGGCCTGCAAAGGTATCTGGATTATCTTAAATGTTTATATATTCGGGCCGAAATCTTCAATTCAATGACTGGACTCATCCACACACGTGCCTCCACACTTCTCTATTCATATGTAACCAGGACATCCCTCGACCGTCCTCTGCATGTCCCTACGTCCAGAGTTTCCACATGAGGGCCGCCAGCGATGTCAGCACGACTAGCGTCAGGTTTGTGGTAGCAACACCGGCTCCATTACAGTTGTCAGTTGAGCATATACACTTGAACATGAAGCCCGCATCAGATTCTATCACTCGGCAGTAATCCCCTGTAAAGCCATAAAGTACACCCGTGATCATATGCACTTCTCTCCTGTATACAACTCCTTGTACAACTTGACAGTATGATTTATGGTGGAATGTCACAGATAAGAATAGCACCAACATTTAGTGTAAAAGTGCAAAAGTTATCACATGCACAGGCATCATAAAAAAAAAAAAAAATCTTGCATGTCCCTTTTATGCCATTGTTATACACTCTTTAAAATATCAATATTTTTGATGGGAGAAGGAAATCTTTTTTTTTTTAACCCTTTCCCTCATAGAGGAAACCATGAAAAGACCTATGCGAACAACATAAAACCAGATCAGCCTGCGAGTAACTAGCAGGCTGATCAGGTTTTATGCTGTTCACTGCTCCTCAGTGGTCTAGAAATGAGGATTTTGTAATTAAATTTGGTAAGGTATAACTGTGGTTTTCTGCAGATCAGGCTTTATGTGGTACCTATTGAGAGCGTCAAAATGAGTCTATATGAGGGAAAGGGTTAAATCATCTTTGGACACTTCATGAACAGAAACAAGTGAGTTGTTATGCAAGGAATGGGCTCAAACTTGGCTCTGCTGAAACAGGATATATCAATAAGGCCCTCTAACATCAGTTTGTTTGTTTGTTTGATTTAACATCCCACCGACAGTATATCAGTCATTTGGAGACGATGTCTATTTCAGACAGATATAGTGATGTCACACTGCAGTATCACGCCATAGACATGTGGCATGATACCACACCCAGTCACATTATCCTGACACTGAGCCAACCACTTCTGCAACTATCCTTATATGCTGAGAGCCAAACAAAGGAGCAATAACTACCATTTTGCCCTTGTGATAGTGAACAAGTATATGAGGTTTGATGACAAAAGTTTTAATAGTTTAGAAGTTATGGCCAATGCTGTGGTCAACACCAGAATGATGACAATCAACTTTTTTCTCTGAAATACAGACGAGCTAAAAATCTAGTTATATGCTGAGTGCCAAACAAAGGAGCAATAACTACCAATTTTTTACGACTTTGATATGTCGCAGCCGGGGATCTAACCCACCACCTCTGATATAAGAAACTTGAATACAGTTATGAAAATATTAGTAAATGGTCTGATAATTTTCTTTGGAACACGTGTCACCTGCTAAAGTGTGACAGAAAAAGTGACAGACAGACAGACAGACAGATGATGGAAAAGTGATCCCTATGTGTCATCTCTGCTTACGGCAGGTGACACAAAAAACTGAAAAGCCATTATGCTTAGTTCCCTCGTGATGTCATAGACACTGATAAGACACTTTTTGGCAGCCATTGTGTATGGCATAAGTTAATACAGGCTAAATTCTTAGAATTGCTGTTTTTAAATCACCACAAATTTCAAGGGTCATTAATTTTACAATGGCTTAACACATTAACATGAAACTATCTTACTTAAAACTACACTGAATAGTGTTAACATAAAACTACACTGAATAGTGTTAACATAAAACTACACTGAATAGTGTTAACATAAAACTACACTGAATAGTGTTAACATAAAACTACACTGAATAGTGTTAACATAAAACTACACTGAATAGTGTTAACATAAAACTACACTGAATAGTGTTAACATAAAACTACACTGAATAGTGTTAACATCTATGAACTTACATTCAAATCCTTTCAAAACTTTTCAGGAAAAGTTGAATACAAATTTTATATACTCGCAATGTTATAAAAGGATTTTTTCCAAGGGTAAACTAGAGATTTGTTTTTGTAAAAATCTGATGTCTTCTCCCATCCCCTTCCCCTCACACATACACTGAGGCACACAGTGACATATGCACAAGAGACGTCTCATCAGGGTCTGCTTTGAGAAAGTAGATCTACCATGATTTCAGTTACCAAAACATTCGCTCACTTTTGCAAACAGTGACTTGAGAATAGGAATTCAAAGTTAGTCTTCTTATGTAAAAGAATAATAAGGCTGACAAGCAACAGGTAAGCCCTGTGTGGCAGGGTACAAAATGATTGCAGATGTTTGCAGTAACTGAGTGCATGGCTGATTCATGCCAAAAATCCAATTGTTTTAATTAATGTTGTTTAATATTCATTGAATTTTGAAGTACATCATCAGTTATAACAAGAAATGATTGTAAAACATATTTGCCCCCCTCATATGCCATAATATTTATATAGCTATATTATATGTATGATGTTTGGCGTTATAACGTGGGCATGTTACAAAGTTCAGAACTTATCTTGGTGAGGGTTTACTACTGATAATTATTAACACTGCTAAAAAGATGTAACTTAATCTTTACTGAAATAAATGTCAATGAATTGGAAATTTTATGTAAAAAAACATAGCAAGGGCACTGCAGATTTAATGCAATTATCACCATGAAATTAAGTGAAAAGCATGCAGACAATGAACAAGAAGAATAATGTCTCATTTGAGTTTTACCTTGTATATTGCATCCAGTAAAGGTGAAAATGATGAAAAAAATCTGGTGAAAAAGATTTGACCAGAACCCATTTTGATCAGGATCTATTTCGGCATTCAATGTCACAGTGACCTTGACCTTTGATCTAGTTACCCCTAAATCAAAAGGGGTCATTTACTAGTCATGCACAATCTCCATACTAAGTTTGAAGTTCCTAGGCCCAAGGCGTTCTTAAGTTATTGATCAGAAATGGTTTGGTCACCATTTTAACATAAAATCCCAGTAAATCAAGGTCACTGAGACCTTGGCCCTTGACCAAGTGACTCCAAAAACAATAGGGTTCATCTACTGGTCATGATCAATTTCCAGACTACGTTTGAAGTTCCTAGGCCCAGGCGTTCACAAGTTATTGATAGGAAACTGTTTGGTCTATGGACTGACCGACCAACATGTGCAAAGCAATATGCCCCCTCTTCTTTGAAGGGGGGGCATAATAATAATTCATGGAGTAAATAGTTAAAAGGCAGACTATATTGATCAAGCTCCACTCAGAGTTATGAACCTTGTGTGTTACACTTTCTCTCATCATTTTCTTTCAATACTGGAATTTTTTTCAATAGCATTTATTTATAAGTAGAACAGGAGTTATTTTGCGGTCAAGAAATTGTGAAAAGGGGTAATAACTCCAAAATACTGAGGCCAGAATTAAAAACCTTGTACATGAAACTTTCTCTCATTAATTTTTTCCTTAAATGAAATTAAATCTCAATAGCATGAGTCGAGCAGGAGTTATCTAAGGACACAAAATTGTATAAAACGAGAAATACTCTGACAAAAAAAACCTGGAAAAAGATTATGCTCTTGTGTACTGCAATTCTTTTCCATAACGTCTACCCACCCTTGAAGTTTCATGGTTAGATGAGTTATGCTCCAGACAAAACTTAATTAAATATGAAATTAAACAAAGGGCAATAACTCCAAAAAATATGATGTGTAGAGTTATGGTTCTTGTGCATTGCACTTCTCCTCCATGTGATCTATCCACCTATGTAGTGCATGAGTTATGCTTTCAGCAAAAAATATCTATAAAATTTAACAAAGGGCAATAACTTAAACAAGAGGGCCATGATGGCCCTGAATCGCTCACCTGAGTACCATTGCTTCAACTGATGTCAAGGTTTTTAAACAAGACAAGGATTCTGATATAACTTAATCTAAAACATTTTACCCCTGACAATACTACACACCAAATATCTAAGCAATGGGCCATATGGTTTCAGAGAAGACTTGGGCGCAGGGTCATTTATCACCATTGGGCTATGATTTGTACAATCTTGGTAGTGGCCCATAAGATGATGCTACATACCAAATATCTAAGCTCTAGGCCTTATGGATTCATAGAAGAAGATTTTTTAAGATTTTCCTATATAACTCTGTGTAAAACAAGTGACCCCTGGTGCGGGGTCATTTATCACCATAGGGCTATGATTTGTACAATCTTGGTAGTGGCCCATAAGATGATGCTTCATACCAAATATCTAAGCTCTAGGCCATATGCATTCATGGAAGAAGATTTTTTTAAGATTTTCCTATATAACTCTATATAAAACAAGTGACCCCTGGTGCGGGGTCATTTATCACCATAGGGCTATGATTTGTACAATCTTGGTAGTGGCCCATAAGATGATGCTACATACCAAATATCTAAGCTCTAGGCCTTATGCATTCATGGAAGAAGATTTTTTAAGATTTTCCTATATAACTCTATGTAAAACAAGTGACCCCTGGTGCGGGGTCATTTATCACCATAGGCCTATGATTTGTACAATCTTGGAAGTGGCCCATAAGATGATGCTTCATACCAAATATCTAAGCTCTAGGCCTTATGCATTCATGGAAGAAGATTTTTTAAGATTTTCCTATATAACTCTATGTAAAACAAGTGACCCCTGGTGCGGGGTCATTTATCACATAGGGCTATGATTTGTACAATCTTGGTAGTGGCCATAAGATGATGCTACATACCAAATATCTAAACTCTAGGCCTTATGGATTCATAGAAGAAGATTTTTTAAGATTTTTCTATATAACTCTATGTAAAACAAGTGACCCCTGGTGCGGGGTTATGATTTGTACAATCTTGGTAGTGGCCTATAAGATGATGCTACATACCAAATATCTAAGCTCTAGGCCTTGCAGTTTTGCAGAAGAAGATTTTCAAAGTTTGCATTTTTAAAATCTATTTTTAGCTCCTGTGACCTAATTATGCAATGGACCAGAACCATTTATACAACTTTAGTAGAGCTTCATCCAAGGAACATTCCTGCAAAATATTTTTCAAATTGGCCAAGCCGTTTAGGAGGAGATGTTGTTTGAAGCAATTGTTGACGCCGGACGCACGGACGCACGCACGCACGGACGCACGGACGACGGACGCCGGACAAAAGGCGATCAGAAAAGCTCACCTTGAGCACGTTGTGCTCATGTGAGCTAAAAAAGTACAAACCAACTTGTACATGCATTTTGCTGCAGTTTCTGTTCCTCTTAATCATTTAAACATTCTTCTTTTAAGTGTGTCATGACAGTTGGCATGATAAATATGCAATTAGGGCAGTATCTTTCCAACACCGGGTCAACTTTGCGGTTGGCAGGCGAAATATAAGACGCATGCCTTTTTCGATCTTGATTTTCTAGCATTTTGTGTGATAACAGAAACTATTGTGATCATCTTTATAACTCTGCAGTCTAGTAAAAGTGTTAGAATGGAAAAAGAGTTTCGGCCTTTGTGATTAAATTACTACAAATCCAAACTTATTCTGTGAATAATAACAAGAGGGCCATGATGGCCCTGAATCGCTCACCTGAGTACCATTGCTTCAACTGATGTCAAGGTTTTTAAACAGACAAGGATTCTGATATAACTTAATCTAAAACATTTTACCCCTGACAATACTACACACCAAATATCTAAGCAATGGGCCATATGGTTTCAGAGAAGACTTGGACGCAGGGTCATTTATCACCGTAGGGCCAAGACTTTGAAAATCTTTGTAATGAACCATTAGATGCTACTACATACCAAAAATCTTAGCTCTAGGTTTTTTAAGATTTTCCTATTTAACTCTATGTAAAACAAGTGACCCCTGGTGTGGGGTCATTTATCACCATTGGGCTATGATTTGTACAATCTTGGTAGTGGCCCATAAGATGATGCTACATACCAAATATCTAAGCTCTAGGCCTTATGGATTCATAGAAGAAGATTTTTTAAGATTTTCCTATATAACTCTATGTAAAACAAGTGACCCCTGGTGCGGGGTCATTTATCACCATAGGGCTATGATTTGTACAATCTTGGTAGTGGCCCATAAGATGATGCTACATACCAAATATCTAAGCTCTAGGCCTTGCAGTTTTGCAGAAGAAGATTTTCAAAGTTTGCATTTTTAAAATCTATTTTTAGCTCCTGTGACCTAATTATGCAATGGACCAGAACCATTTATGCAACTTTAGTAGAGCTTCATCCAAGGAACATTCCTGCAAAATATTTTTCAAATTGGAGCTATAGTCCAGGTTTAAAAATTTTCGCCGAGCACGGACGCACGCACGCACGGACGGGCCGGGGAAAAGGAAAACCGAAATAACACAGTGTATATAAAGTCCCTGATAAAACACAGTGTATACAGAGTCCCTGATATAATACAGTGTATATAGAGTCCCTGATATAACACAGTGTATATAGAGTCCTTGATATAACACAGTGTATACAGAGTCCCTGATATAACACAGTGTATATAGAGTCCCTAATATAATACAGTGTATATAGAGTCCTTGATATAACACAGTGTATATAGAATTCCATGTTATAACACAGTGTATACAGAGTCCTTGATATAACACAGTGTATTTAGAGTCCTTGATATAACACAGTGTATATAGAGTCCTTGATATAACACAGTGTATATAGAGTCCCTGATATAATACAGTGTATATAGAGTCCTTGATATAATACAGTGTATATAGAGTCCCTGATATAATACAGTGTATACAGAGTCCCTGATATAACACAGTGTATATAGAGTCCTTGATATAACACAGTGTATACAGAGTCCCTGATATAATACAGTGTATACAGAGTCCCTGATATAATACAGTGTATATAGAGTCCCTGATATAACACAGTGTATATAGAGTCCCTGATATAACACAGTGTATATAGAGTCCTTGATATAACACAGTGTATACAGAGTCCTTGATATAACACAATGTATATAGAATCCCTGATATAACACAGTGTAGACAGAGTCCCTTATATAACACAGTGTATATAGAGTCCTTGATATAACACAGTGTATATAGAGTCCTTGAGATATCTAAACAGACAAAGCTGTTATTTTAAATTGATTGTTATTCTGCAAAGAACTATTAAACAAACACTAGCAACTAGTCTAAATCTCACAAAAGCACGTAACTAATTATCCAGTCCTCGCAAAGTCACGTTTTTCTATTGAAGATATGAGAAAGTAAATTGTATCCTACAAGAAAACATTACAAAACCATCAAATTATACCTTATGTATTGAATTAAGTCAAGAAATAACAAGAGGGCCATGATGGCCCTGAATCGCTCACCTGAGTACCATTGCTTCAACTGATGTCAAGGTTTTTAAACAGACAAGGATTCTGATATAACTTAATCTAAAACATTTTACCCCTGACAATACTACACACCAAATACCTAAGCAATGGGCCATATGGTTTCAGAGAAGACTTGGGCGCAGGGTCATTTATCACCGTAGGGCCAAGACTTTGAAAATCTTTGTAATGAACCATTAGATGCTACAACATACCAAAAATCTTAGCTCTAGGCCTTATTGATTCATAGAAGAAGATTTTTTAAGATTTTCCTATTTAACTCTATGTAAAACAAGTGACCCCTGGTGTGGGGTCATTTATCACCATTGGGCTATGATTTGTACAATCTTGGTAGTGGCCCATAAGATGATGCTACATACCAAATATCTAAGCATTCATGAAGAAGATTTTTTAAGATTTTCCTATATAACTCTTGTAAAACAAGTGACCCCTGGTGCGGGGTCATTTATCACCATAGGGCTATGATTTGTACAATCTTGGTAGTGGCCCATAAGATGATGCTTCATACCAAATATCTAAGCATTCATGGAAGAAGATTTTTTAAGATTTTCATATATAACTCTATGTAAAACAAGTGACCCCTGGTGCGGGGTCATTTATCACCATAGGGCTATGATTTGTACAATCTTGGTAGTGGCCCATAAGATGATGCTTCATACCAAATATCTAAGCTCTAGGCCTTATGGATTCATAGAAGAAGATTTTTTAAGATTTTCCTATATAACTCTATGTAAAACAAGTGACCCCTGGTGCGGGGTCATTTATCACCATAGGGCTATGATTTGTACAATCTTGGTAGTGGCCCATAAGATGATGCTTCATACCAAATATCTAAGCTCTAGGCCTTATGCATTCATAGAAGAAGATTTTTTAAGATTTTCCTATATAACTCTATGTAAAACAAGTGACCCCTGGTTCGGGGTCATTTATCACCATAGGGCTATGATTTGTACAATCTTGGTAGTGGCCCATAAGATGATGCTACATACCAAATATCTAAGCTCTAGGCCTTATGGATTCATAGAGGAAGATTTTTTAAGATTTTTCTATATAACTCTATGTAAAACAAGTGACCCCTGGTTCGGGGTCATTTATCACCATAGGGCTATGATTTGTACAATCTTGGTAGTGGCCCATAAGATGATGCTACATACCAAAAATCAAAAGGTTAGGCCTTGTGGTTTCAGAGAAGAAGATTTTTTAAATTTTCATTTTTAAAATCTATTTTTAGCTCCTGTGACCTAATTATCCAATGGACCAGAACCATTTATACAACTTTAGTAGAGCTTCATCCAAGGAACATTCCTGCAAAATATTTTTCAAATTGGCCAAGCCGTTTAGGAGGAGATGTTGTTTGAAGCAATTGTTGACGCCGGACGCACGCACGCACGCACGCACGCACGCACGGACGCACGGACGACGGACGGCGGACGCCGGACAAAAGGCGATCAGAAAAGCTCACCTTGAGCACGTTGTGCTCATGTGAGCTAAAAAATGCACAGAGTAACGGTTCTTATGCATGACACTTCTCCATCTTGAGATCTATCAACCTGTGAAGTTTCAAAGTTAATAGCTTTGAAACTTTTTGATTATGCTCCAGACAAAAATTAAGTATTAAATTTAAAGAAGCAATTCTACAGATATATCAATTTAGCTTAAATATTTTGAAACTCTGTAATGAATCATGTCTATTATGAGCCTTCGGTAAATAAAATGTTCATAAAAACTCACCCGATCCCTTATATTAACGACAGATTACCTACAAAACTGAGATCATATCAACAAGTACGGAAATTTACAGCCACCGCTCCGGCTGTTTCTAACAAGTTCCAGAAACTTCCAAATTTACGAAAACATAAACACAAGCCATCTAAAAACAGAAGCACATGCCCCACATCTTCTGGGTGTATAGCGCTCAACTTTATTGAAATGTTTCTTTGATGAAAAACAAATGTTATGCAACAAGAGAGTTTTCTCTAAAGATTTTTATGGCCCTGACCAACAGATGCCTCACACATATAGTATAAACACACACCTCAATATTCGCAAGGGAATCGTATTACTGTGCACGGGTTAGATATGGGAAAACTCGCCAGACACCACTTTGGTAACAATCACTCATGATTATGCATGACCTACAAGGGCCAATCCAACATGACAGAGCTCAACTGATTTTGGAAAACTTTGGCAAATATTAAGAAATCCTTATGAAGACATAGGAGAATTAATTTCCTACAGTCATTTATTATATCAGTGATTCTATTGAGATCAATTGGGCTAACTGTTTGACATTTAGAGGCAATATTTTGCATATCGTCAAAAGAAAGATTGAATTTTCATATTTTCACATTTTTGGGTAGTATTGCAATTTAAACAAAGGGCAATAACTCCAATCAGATTCAGCTTCTGCATGAGCATGAAGAGGTCTCATTTGAATATGCAAAATTAGTGCAACAGGTATGTGTGAGAGAACGACAGACATCTACACCAGTTATTATCTCTAACTGTACAGTAAGTGGGGAGGGGTGGGGACTCACCTTCATTATCAGCCCGGATACAGCCCCTGGACACAGTCACAGACTCTGTAATATAGCAACCATTTCATGAATATACATCCTTCTCAAACATGCAGTACAATACAGAAACAAGAGGGCCAAGATGGCCCCGTGTCGCTCACCCGAGTAAGATTGCTGTGTTAGGCATAATGACAAAAAATCTGGCATCTACAGTGTTTTTCTAACATTTGACTAAGTGACCTACATTTTGATCCTACCTGAATTTGCACTCAACTGGGAATTCATGCAGTCATCATTCATATCAAGTTTAATGAACACTGGGACAAAAATGTAGGCCTCTTGAGTGTTCACAAGATTTTTTTTTTAAATTTGCACTGGTGACCTACTTTCTGACCCTATGTTCCTCAGTTCTGAATTCATCTTAGATTTGATGTAAACAAACATTCTGACCAAGTTACATTAAGGTAGTCTAAAACTGTGGTCTTTAAAGTTTTCTAAGATTTGTCCTGGTGACCTAGTTTTTACCCCACATGACCCAATTTCAAACTCATCCGAGATATCATGTAGACAAACATCCTGACCAAGTTTCATGAAGACTGGGCCAAAACTGTGGCCTCTGGAATGTTCACAAGCAATTGTTGACGACACTCCATGGACAAAAGGCGATCACAAAGCTCACCCTGAGCACAAGTGTTCAGGTGAGCTAAAAATGTTGGTGTCTCTATGTGCTACGACAGTCATTTTGTATGGAATAAACTCAGAAACCATTCCAGCCTTGCAATACCTTATATGATATATGTA
>CM037790.1:43838450-43888450 GCA_021229015.1 Solen grandis | reverse complement strand
TTCTTTTGTCAATCCAATTTCTTTTTATTAATAATTTAATGCAACAACGTGATTTCAAGTGTGATCTGGGTATAACTTACTTGTTAGATAGATATCTCGTACGGTCCGTGTATATACCGTCATTTCGTTTTTTGTTTTTTTTTGTTTTTTTGTTGTTGTTGTTGTTTTCTCTGTAAACAAACCCATTTTCGTTTTTCAATTTTAAGTAAAAAAAAAAAGGAAAAAGAAACATATTTTCGTTTTGTCAATCCAATTTCTAATACGAAAAAAACAACAACAAAAAAAACAAACACGGACCTCGTACCTCGGTTTGCATCTTTCAGTGATCGAGAAAAGCATGCACCCTAGTCACATTAAAATACAAAATGTCACATCATTTTTTGCACTGGATGCACCCGTTTCGCATTCCAATATTTCGGTCTCGCCCAATACAGTCCCTGAAATTCGTTTCTTAATATAACAAGCCTTCACAAAAATGATGTAAATAATTATCGAGGTATCACATTGTTTTTCCAAGTTATTTACAGCAGTATTAAATAAATGGTTAAATACTCGTACATGAGCCGAGGAAAACAATATCATAAGTGATGCACAGTTTGGATTTCATAGGGGTAGACCTACTGTAGATGCAATTTTTGTTTTCAATGTTGCTATCCAGAATGTTTTAAATAGGAAAGGAAGGCTTTATTGTGCATTTATTGATTTAAGTAAAGCTTTTGGTAATGTTTATTTAAACGATGTATATAGGCTGGGTATAAGTGGGAATGTTTTAAGGATAATTAGAGGCATGTATAGGAGTGTTAAGCAATGTATTAGGGGATGTATTTCTTATTCTGATTTTTTTTAATATCAGTCGGTTTAAAAAGGGGAAAATTTCAATTTTTTTTTTAATAATAAAGGTTGATTAACTCTTGAACATTTAACTTTTATATTATTGCTATTTGCGGATGATATGGTAATATTAGGTAAAGATTTACAGCATAGTCTAAATTTATTGTCAGATTATTGTAATAAATGGTGACTGGTAGTGAATATTAGTAAAACAAAAGTAATGGTGTTTAGAAAGCGCGGAAATCTAAAAGCAACTGAGTCATAGACATAGAATGATAGTATTTTCGAAACCGTAAACGACTTTAATTATTTAGGCTCTGTTTTACTTATACAGGATCGTGTTTTTTTTTTCAGCAAGCACTCAAGCTAAAATCCTTAAAACATTGAACATGTTAATATATAAAACTAATAAGTATAGTTAATCCCTTAAGGTAACTCTTTGATGCTTTTGTAGGATCTATTCTTAGCTACTCAAGTGCGATATGGGAGCTTGGGAAAGCAAAAACAATTGAACGGTTACATTTGAAAGTTTGCAAATCTTTATTGAACGTTAGATAATCTATCACGAGCGTCGGTGTGTATGGAGAGCTTGGTAGATATCCATTGTATGTATTAAGATTTGTCCATATTCTTAAGTTTTGGTGCAAAGTGGTATCTTAAGACAATATTTTAATAAAACATTAAACTGTAAAATCATTAATATTCGTTTAGTTTAAATTTAGTTGATTATGTACCTATGGGACTTTCGTGGAAACATTTATTCGTGGATCTATGTTTTAGAATGTGAGGTCTATATAAGATACAAGTTTTCGTGGGGATTAATATTCGTGGTTAAAACTCACCACGAAATCGACGAAAATTAGTGATTTCACAGTAAAAAACCGTATATTAGACGATTGTCATGCTGGTGAAGTTAATTGAGCTAGTAATGTGAAACAGCTGTTGAATATGGCCAGTAGTTTTAGTAATAGTCTAAAAATGCCGACACCTTGTTTTTTTTTATTTGCAATTCTCTTTCCAGTGGGTACATATATTTGAAGTAACCAACAGTATTGTCCAAAATGAAAGTCTTCTACTGACAGCAATAAACTTATTGCCCATTCATGGTTGGTTACATTAATAATAATGGTGCAAAAATCGCATCAGGTTAATTGCTTGTCATTATTAATTATGTTTTGTCCGATTTTTTTTTAAAACTGACACACGCACATACATTACACGTTTCTGTTTCTTTGACGGTCAATTTTTGGCGGTTATATGATTTAAAGACATGTTGTAGTTGTTTCATAAAATGTCACATTTGATTTTGAAAATGCCTCAGAAAAAAAATGATGAAACATTCTTTCCCGATCAGTGGTTCTGTGTTTTTTTAGTCAGGTTCGCCAGGGTTAGACTTACTGCTTGTTTATCATTCTGTTTTAATTCTTTTTAACGTCGATTGGGAAAAACTATTTTAAAACTCCTTCTCGAGTCGACGGTTCCTGGATTGGACCAGTACTTGACACCTTCGAAAAGTTCATTGCAAACCCAGCTCAGGAAAATAGTGTCGTCCTTCAAGAAATTTGTGGGTTGTATTTGTGTTTGGTTTGGTTTGAGGGCTGAAATAATGGTTTAATAGTTTCAGTGTTAAATTACATACTTGGGAAAATCATACCTCACTAAGACACGATTCTACATACAAATCGAGGTACAAACTGCGCAAGTGAGGTAATAGTTTATATCGCGTGCTGGCGCGTGCGTGTGCGTGTGTGTCACATGCCAAATACAAAAGTGATTCGGTCATATACATGTATCAGTTATCGTTTATAATTTAGATTTATGGAATTTATCGCAAGCGACGCGAAGCGCTGCGATACATTTTAAATATAAACGATAACATTTTTACAGTTTGTCACGGACGCCATACAGCTCAGCCTTTTGCTACGCGTTATGGAACCAACTTCCGTTTGACTGACAGTACACGTAACGGTTCAGAGTCAGTATCATTGGGTAAATTTTATAAGGTTACATGCAAAATATGGCGTAATCATTCACTGCCTAAGATCACGTAGGCAGCATTCACTCCTATTTTCTCCATATCAAGACCATTTTATGCAAAATATTTTGAACAAAATCCAAGCATTTCTCTGGACGAGCGCAAACCGTAAGAATTTCTACAGTTTGTCCCACTTTATCGTTCAATTAAATGCTTGTATTTCGTTCATAATTTGAAAAATGTATTGCAAAAAAAAAAAAAAAAAATGAACCGTGGAGTATGGATAAATTCATAGTGCCTATACGTGGGCGGAGCTAGTTGCGGTGGCCTCTGTTTTACGTCATGTTTCTTTTAGCTCAAAATATAAATGTACTCAGCAACACTTCGCGTCGCTTGTGATAAATTCCATAAAATTTAAAATTTAAATGATAACTAATACATACAATTGCCCAACCTGTACTGTCGTAAAAGTAAAATAGAATAAACCGCACGTGATATTCGGCAATGTTCAGTTAATGCCGAAATTTCAATTTCAGTATTAAATCAAAGGTATCCGGTACGTTGCTTTGACCGAATAACTGCAGCATTTTAAAAAATAATAATAACAATAAAAAAAATCAATGACCTTGTATATTATATCATATATAAGGTCATTGATTTTTCGGCCATCACCTCATCACGTTAGGCCGTTTATTTTCAACCTGACTTCCTGTGAAACACACAGTAATGAAGCGAAATAAAATTAGGCTTTTCATTGGTTATTATATACTTTGCTAAATTCCCATTGGTCATTGTAAAATTAGTCAAAAGAAAAGAAAGGAGTTGCGGAAACGATTTTTTTTTAAGATCTCTGTTTGTTTTAAAAGTTGAAGTTTTTTCCCCTGGGAACAATTTGTCCGGAATAGTAAGACACTGCACCTTTTTAAAGTAAACTGAAAGAGTAGAACGCTAAAAAATAGGAAACACAAACATTCAGAATTGATTGTTCGACCCTGACAGATCCTATATTCAACAAAAACGTAACATCCGGTTTTTGTAGCCCGCGAAACGAAGTTTTATAAGATGGTTTATAAGATTGGTTGAATTTTAGTTGCTCTGCTTTGCACGTGTTTCAGGTGCGGTGAGGTGTTTTGTAAATCCTGTTTACAGTTCAAGCGGAGGTTAAATCAGGATGCTCAGTTGGACAAACATGGCGTCCTTTGTAAGGTAAGGTAATGCTAATTTCAATGCTGCTAAAGATCATCTAATGACTTATTCATTTTCTGTTGGAAAACAAATTCTTAATACCGATATCAATTCAATTTTGGACCAGTAATTGACGCATACGAAAAATTCATTACAAGTTATACAATTTTATTTTGTACTCAGCATGTCGGATTAGAATAGTTAAGGTTTTGCTAAATGTTAGGACTAGATGTAGTCTCATATTATAGAGTAATAGACAGTTGATACAAAGCAACGTCTCGGCAAATTGATACACCGTACATATTTAAATATATTAATACTTTAACTTTAGTAGTAAAAGGGTTGCAAGCTTCTTAAGTATATTCGGAGGTGCCAATGACTCATTTTTTATAAATAAAAAAATCCAAACAGAAGATAATTATAGAACTTAAGATAACATGGCGTGTTTTGTATGCCTCACAGGTCAGGTCTGCATGAAACAGATAAAACTAACGTATATAGGGAACACAGAGCTGCTTTCTGAACCAATCTTGTCAGGAATGTTGTTAGTCCGTATATTTGATACCCATTAATCTTTTAGATATTCCAGTAAAATATTAGAGCTATCACAGAATGTGATTAATAACCCAGCATCCCACCTTTGTTCTTGTAATGGGGACGAGTCGTTACGTACGGGATGTGACACGACGGTAGGGTTAAAAACATTAAATAAACTACAGTAGAGGAAACTGGTGAAGATAAAAGGGTTCTAGGCGCTATCTGGGGTAGGGGAGAAGTGGGTGAGGTGATGGCCTTCCTTGTTTACATTGAAATATTCCCCCGTGTGCGAGATGGCTGAGAAGTTGTAGAGGATTATAACACACACACACACGCGCGCGCGCACTTGAAAAATCAACCAAGCCTTACGCTGTTTTGTTGTTAATCAAAACATACATATTTCACATCATACACATTTATTAAGGTTTTGATACATGATACACTCAATAGTACCGCAACTCAAATAGAAATTCCCATGATATTCTCACACCTCAATCTTAACTGCCTTTATGCGCCATTGCACACATTCACTCTTGGTTGGTGTGTTTAAACTGCAATGTACTGCATCTTCTAGTTCTTTCTTGTTTATGGTTAGGTTAACTATTCAGAAACAGTATCAAAAACAAAACCATATATTATTTAGTGTAAACCAGGTCAACCAATTACCTTTATCGCTGAGTAATTATTGGATAACCTACTGGTCAATATAAACTGGAATGGTCCGCTCTGAGCCGGACATGTTGTTGAATCAGTATGGTTGGAATTTCAGATCGATTGGAAATGTCTCCATTGATTAACTCATTGGAGTTTGAATAGTACGTCCATTAAAAGCCAGAAGGACTCATCAGTATGTATAAAAAGAAAGTTGATGAGCAATCCTTGCTTTCCATGGACGTTTAACATTAAGTTAATAAATGGGAAATAACCTAAAATACGAGAATGGGACTTTAATAACTCGAAATTCGAATTTTCGAGGGTTTTTACACTTTTTTCTTCATGAAAGCATGATCATTGATACAGATTTAGAACTCAGTCACGCTCGTCTCTTCATATCCTCCACTAAAATGACATGAAGACAAGCTCGGTGGGGTGTGTGGGTATTATTCATCTAAAGTAAAAGATAAAGTTTCTTCATGCTTACTTTATTTTTTTCCCCAATTAAATCTGTCATTAAGGATACATGTATTTTCCCTTCTATTAGCACACCACACTCAAGGTGGGCTATTGTGGTCATATCGTGTCCGTAGTCCATCGCCCGTCCGCGCGTTCGTTTGTACGTCCGTCTGTCCGTCAACTTTTTATTCAGATAACATCTTCTCCGAAATTACTGGGCCAAATTTGACGAAACTTATCCATGATGTTCCTTACATGAAGCTCCACTTCTTACTTGATTTTTGTTTTGACTTGCATAGGAAAAACTTGAAAATCTTTTTGTCAGAATCACAAGGCTTATAGTTAACTAATTGGGTGTGAAACATGGTCAAGCGAACCTTTACCAAATTCAAATCAAGGCCATATGGTCAAAATTGACCCTGCCCCAGGGGTCACGTGGTTTCACTTAGAGTAAAATAAGAAAAAAATCTTGAAAATTTACTCGTCAGGAAACACAGGGCCTGGAGTTGATATATTTGGTGTGTAACATGGCTTAGTGAAACTCTTCCAAGCTTGTTCAGTTCATGGACCTGGGGTCAAAATCATCCCACCCACGGTCACTTGATTTATATTCACTTACTTAGGACTATGTCCTTCAAAATTTGGACCACATATTTTTTGTATGGAACTAAAATGATCTTGCTGTATTTCTGCATGCCATCTAAACCTTCTTGTTTTATTGAGAAGTTTTTACTTTGTATGTGATCGTTGAAATTGATTTATAACAATAACCATGCTTTATTTAATGCTTTTCTGTGGATTATTGGGAAATATCAGGAAATTCTTAAAATCTATACTGTAAGGATTACTCCAAACATATGAGAATCCATAACTATCTAACAAAAAAGCTACCATAAAATAAGATACCACGTTGTCCTCTGTACGACCCCTTTTTCTTCGATGGTCATTAGTTTGTTAGCTTATGCTCCACAGATGCTAATGATGTTATCCGTGTAGCAATGTCTTTGGATAATTAGTTTCTAAATGCTTATATAAAGAGACTAACAATGCCATCAACTGATGCCAGTCTCTGGCTGAAACTACATGTATGTAAAAAAAATGCTAGCAGAGTGTCTAATTAGCATCAAAAAGGTCAATAGCTGTTTGTTTAAATTAAGACTTAATATTTAATTAACAATTTTATCATTATTTGAATACCTAAGAAGAACTTGCAAGTATCAATTGAGTGCATATTTCTGCGTTTAGACAGTTATATGTACCCCCCACCCCCGGCCATTAAAGGGTCATATTATATAATAAAATTATGTAGTCTTACACACGTACGTAATTCCGTCCCTCCAAAATACAACAGTTTCACAGATTTTTTCCTTCGTTTTTAGCTCACCTGAGCACTTGTGCTCGGGTGAGCTTTTGTGATCGCCGTTTGTCCGTCGTGCGTCGTCCGTCGTCAACAATTGCTTGTGAACACTCTAGAGGCCACAGTTTTGGCCCAATCTTCATGATATCTCGGATGAGTTCGAAATTGGGTCATGTGGGGTCAAAAACTAGGTCACTAGGTCAAATCTTAGAAAAACCTTGTGAACACTCTAGAGGCCACAAATTTGGCCCAATCTTCATGAAACTTAATCAGGATGTTTGTCTACATGATATCTCGGATGAGTTCGAAATTGGGTCATGTGGGGTCAAAAACTAGGTCACTAGGTCAAATCCTTGAAAAACCGTGTGAACACTCTAGAGGCCACAGTTTTAGCCCAATCGTCATAAAATTTGGTCAGGATATTTGTCTACATGATAGCTCGGATGAGTTCGATATTGGGTCATGTGGGGTCAAAAACTAGGTCACTAGGTCAAATCTAAGAAAAACCTTGTGAACACTCTAGAGGCCTACATTTTTGTCCCAGTCTTCATTAAACTTAATATGAATGATGACTGCATGAATTCCCAGTTGAGTGCAAATTCAGGTAGGATCAATATGTAGGTCACTTAGTCAAATGTTAGAAAAACACTTTTAGATGCCAGATTTTTTGTCATTATGCCTAACACAGCCATCTTACTCAGGTGAGCGACACAGGGCCATCTTGGCCCTCTTGTTTTACATCCGTGTTCTTTTCTGCATTTTTTCTTGTGCTGACTAGCTGGTAAGATGATGTTATGGATTGTAGGTATGTCCAAAGTGTTTTGAGGAACGGCCGCGGGAAATGGGACCAACTGTCCGGCGACGGACCAAGGAGTTTGAACAAATGAGGGAACAAGGTTTGGAAGAAATGAGAGTTCTGGAGTGTGATATCACCATGGAGATCAAGAAGTGTTCTACAATCCCAAGATTCTGGAAGGAACAGTGAGTAAATCCCACTCTTTTATTCATAAAATGCACGTGCTTCGTTGTTAGAAAATGAGAACTTCGAATGTCTTGAAACAAAATAAATCTCCTTGTTTATTTTAAAATTTTATTTGTCATTCTGGCTAATGCAGAGGAAAAGGGTTATTATGGTTTTAAAGTACACATTTTAATATTGCTAGGTTTGTGAGGTGTTTTACGTCATGAGGTGTGACCTGTGTTAATCGTATTTCTCACAAAGCATCCAATTTAGCTTGGTGAGGATGAGTTTTACTTACATTAATGAAAGGGGGCTTTCGGTGTCGGGTTTGAGTCTCGGTGTCACCAGAGTCAGTCTGGCGTACGGTGGTTGCTGTTGATAGGTTCAAGGTCGATGTTCCGAAGGAGTGCCAGCGGCTGCGGGAGGGTTTCCGGTCGGCCGTGGGAGGGTCAGAGACATTGCGGACCCTGCACGAGATAGAAGGAAACCACTTGAAAGTACCTAATTGGCAGAAGTCTTCATTCTGGGTGGTAAGTGTCCAGTGCCCGCAATCATGATTAGTGTGTGGGGAAATGTACCTGATTACATCGCTGTACTCTGTTACAAAAGGAAGTGTGCATTCAGTGTTTGTTGATGTATAGTGTATTATTTCCTTCTGTAATATATCTTTTTTATCAAATGTATTATTTCCTTCTGTAATCAGGGCGCAAAATTAACACTAACGCACTCGCAAAATGCGAGTTGAATTTAGAAAATGCGAGTTGAAATTTGAGACACACGAACAAAATTGCGAGTGCAAATTTCCAAAGACTCAAGAACAAAATCCAACATTTATTCTTTAAAACATAAAGTGTTGTCTTATTTACGATGCACGATTTTGTTCTGTCTGATCTCATTCTCATTAATCGCTCGGGTATTCATTTCTACCATACATTTCCATGCCCTACTTTCGTTTTTCACTGCACATATCCCATTGTGTCCCCGCTTCGCACAGACAATTACCGAGAAACATAGAACCAGCACGTTTGCTCCCGGCTTCCAGTCTAACATCCTATTTACGCCGCATACGAGAACCAGTCCATTACATAGCAACCTGTCGTCACGAGTAAAGCGTCTGACTTTATCCATGATTATTCAGCAATTTTCATTACAAAATGTCAAAGAAAATAACTGAATTTTTTAAGACGCCGTCAGGTGGTTTGAATAAACGAAAGGCGGACGATGCATTTGATGCAAGCTGTGAAAATGAGACAATTGCGTCTCATGAAGAATCTTCTACATCGGCAAAAAGTTCGACGTCCAAATCTGATCAGATCTCAACAAAACCACAGTCAAAAAAACCTACGGCAACATTAAAAACTATTGCCAAATGGCAAAAAGAACTAAATATTACTCTTGGTCATCGAATGGAAAATGATACTGTGGTTGAGATTTGGTGTACAGTGTGCCGTGAATTCGCGACTGATCGCACATCAACAGTAAGTTTTGACAATTGATGTTCAGTCAATAAAAAAAAAAAAGATTTCTTTCGTCGCATTTTAAAAATATATAGAGTAATTCGTCCTTTTTTATTGTAATGAATTTAACTGATTTTAATGATGACACACATTCTGTCCCCTAAGTAACAAAGCTGACTAGTTGCCTTTTTAAAATATAAGATATAAAATCCAATTTTTTTTGATTGAATAAAGACGGCATATAAAGATATCACTAGATCTTGATAAGAAATGGGATTGATTTACCCCATCTTTTAATGCTGAAAATGCAAATAAGTTTTGAATGCTGATTGGCCAGTCCACTGATTTTCTGGGTTACTTTCATTCATAATTAAGATTTGAAGAGTAAATTTTTAACTACAAATAATTGGATCCTTATTACTTAGTAGCTGAGTTTCTTCATGTTTCTGAGCAAAATCCAAATTGCTTTGAGAAGTTTAAAAATGGGCTTTAGGCATATGACACTGTGCCAATTTAACGGAGCTCATGATTTAATACATTCTAACAATTGTTCTTTTTCAGTTTGTGACTGGGTGTGCCCATGTGAAGAAAGAGTCTGTAACTCATCATAAAGCATCCGCCTGGCATGAGAGAGCACTGGCCATCAGAAACGCCCAAGAGAAATTAAAACACAATGAGAAAACAGCAATTGAAGAGGGGTTCAGTAAAATGGATGATGCCACACTTACCAAAATGGACAAACTGTTTAGAACCGCTTATTACATAGCAAAGTCTGAAAGGCCGTTTAAAGATTTTGCAAGTTTACTTGTTCTTCAGAATTTGAATGGTTTGTCTTTGGGTGATACATATCAAAATGACAAGGCTGCTTCCGAATTCATTAGCCAGATATCAGGCAGTATATTTGATGAGTTGAAGAGTTGTTTACATAACTCTGATTTTATCAGTGTGTATAGTGATGGGTCCACTGACAGAGCAGAAAAAGAAAAAGAAATGATAATGATTAGAGTGTTGGAAGACTATTATCCTAAGGTAAAGTTTTTAAAGCTGGAGGAGCCTGAGAATACAAAAGCAGAGGGCATTTTAGCAGCTATAGATAAAGCTTTTTCTGATTATGACATGCCCGATTACAAACAAAAGACTGTGGGCTTTTGCTCAGATGGAGCAAGTGTGATGATGGGATGTAGGAAAGGGGTAATAAAACTACTTAAAGATGCTGGTCAGGCAGAGTGGATTCTTCCCATTCATTGTTTTGCCCATAAGCTGGAACTAGCTGTAAAGGACTGCTTCAAAGGTTCATACATGGACACTGTGACTGATACACTGACATCTATCTATTACTTCTACAAAGGTTCTGCAAAGAGAAGCAAAGAAGCTGGAGAAGTTGCAGAAATACTGGAAGAAAATTTCCATAAACCTAAAAAATTAAGAGCTGCATCAAAGATGGCAAAGAATTGGAAGGTAATTGTCATCCATCTAATGAGCTACAGTGAAGACAACAGCAACAGGGCAGAGGATAGAGTGAAAGCAAAAGGTATAATAAGAAAAGTGATGCAATACAAGTTTGTGTGGTTTTTGCACTTCTTGAAAGACATTTTAAATGAAGTTGCAAAAATCTCACTGCTGTACCAAAGAGAAGATATCAATGTTTCTAGTGCAGTGACTAAATTACAAAGTTCCAATGTGAGCCTGAGGGCCATGTTTGATGACAAAGGAGAGCACCTGAAATCATTTGAAAATGAACTACATGGTAACCAATACAAAGAGCATACACTTCTCAACTGTCCAGTTCCACCAAATGATGTGTTCCAAAGCAATGAAAATGAGAGGAAGAGACTTGTACAGGCGGTTATAGACTGTCTGCATAGCCGTTTTGAGAACATACATGAAGACCAGTTGTTTGTGTCTTGTCATGCATTTGATCATAAAAACTGGCCAGATACAACACCGGAAACTCTGTTACAGTATGGCCACGATGAATTAAATGTGCTGCAAAATCATTTCACATCATTGCTGGACAATGCAGGGTGTGATATTGACAAAGCTCACAGTGAGTGGAATGACCTCAAAATTTATGTGTCAAGAAATCAGCACTTTAGAACAGTGCACCCTTTGGCTACATGGCAGAGAATAAGTCAAGAAGACTCTGACAGAGGGGACTATGCCAACATCCTGAAAATTATTCATCTGACTAGCATGTTTCCTCTGAGTAATGCCTCTTGTGAGAGGGCTTTTTCTACTATGAAACGGGTCAAAAGTGATTGGCGATGTGGTCTCAACGCAAAGACACTTGATCAACTAGTAAGAATTTCATTGATGGGTCCAAAACTGAATGAATTCAATCCAAAACCAGCTGTTAGACGGTGGTGGCTGTCTGGGCAGAGACAGAAAAGACCAACCCTTCTGCCATATGGACAAAGACACTAGATTAAAACTACAGTAAATTGATCAGCACACAGTCTGTCATGAAACATTCTTATTTGTTGTTGATTACTTTGAATACAAAGACAAACACACACTATTGGTTGTTGTTTTATTTCAATAAACATTTTATAAAATAATTAATGAAAAGTATAAGTCGATCATAAAAAAAGCCAGTGAAAAACTAATTTAGCCAGTGGAAAAAAAATGCACTGGCAAAAAAATGCCAGTGAAAAAAAAAGTTAAATTCATGCCCTGCATTATAAGCTCATCATCATAATACAATGATTACAATAATAACATGTGACACATGACATGCAACAATACATAAAACAAACAGTGAGAATGTAAAGAGTTGAATGTTGAATGACTTACTTAAATTTGTAAGGTAGTAATATTAACACAAAGAATCTCTTAATTTAAAGGCTTTTACACAAAACAAAGCTAATTTTTCTAACATAACAGTGTTTTCATTTTGCATTAAGTTAATATATTTGTCCATACTTGTATGCGTATAATAATATTTTGGTATATATTTTCGTCTAAGTTCCGAATATACTGGGCATTTTAAAACAAAATGGTATTCATCTTCGATATCGTTAAGATTGCAGAATGTACACTTTCTTTCACTTCTATTTATTTTATTATGTCTACCAACTTCAATGTTCAATCTATGTGATGACAAACGTAGTTTAGCTAATGAATTCCTATATTTTGAATTTCCAATGACGCTTATATACGATGACTGCTTAAAACTTAACTTAAATTTTCTATAAATATCTAATGCAGATGAAACATCAATATTAGCTTTCCAGTTACTTATATAAATATCACGCAATCTACTTCGTAGGACAGGTATAAATATATTAATATTGACAGATTCAGGGAAAAGCCAAACATCGTTGAATCCAGCCGATTGGATAATATCTCTTACTTTTGACACCCATATGGTAGAATTATTTTGTCTATTTAAAGTATCAATTTGATCCCGCAACACAGACATTAAAATGCAATTATCTTTTTTAACAGTGTATAATTTAAAAATTTCCGTATATGCCTCTCAATATACAGAGGAAATCTTCCCAATTCAGCATACAATGCTAACGTATTTGTTGACTGTTTAACATTTAAAATAAACTTACAAAATTTCTTATGAACCCTTTCAAGAACATCAGAGTTTAGATGGCCCCAGATCTCACATCCATAGTTGAGAACCGATAATACAAAAGAGTCAAATAAATTGAACATAATATTAACAGGACATTTGATATCTCTAATTAATCCCATTAAGGAATGCAAAGATTTCAATCCTTTACCAGCAAGGGTCTGAACAGCTTGTATGAAGGACCCACTACTGGTAAATACCACCCCTAAATAATTAAAGGAGTTGACAATCTCAACTTCTTGGTCATTATATAACCATTTATCCTCCCTGCTTAACTTCCCGCCTTTTCTGAACACCACGATTTTAGTTTTGTCAACATTTACAGTTAATTTCCATTTACAGCAATACACGTAGAGGCTATCTAAAGACGCCTGGAGTCCGGATCTAGACTCTGAAACTATAACAGCATCATCTGCAAACAACAGTAAAAATATAGAAATCTGATCAATATTCAATCCGGAGTTAAGATTTTCTTGTAAATGCATCTCTATATCATTTAGAAAAAGAGAAAATAACATGGGAGAAGTTATCTCCCCCTGAAAAAGTCCGAGATTACTCTGAAAAAAATCTGACAATGTCCCTAGGTGCTTAACACAAAGTTTAACTTCAGTATACATAGACCTTATAACTGCCAAGAGATCCCCATCAATGCCTAATTTAATCAGTTTATACCACAGTCTTGTTCTATCAATACAGTCATACGCCTTTCTATAGTCAATAAAACAACAATAGAGTTTTGCCTTATTTTTCTAGCTGTCTTTGTATTAATGAGTGTAGAATGAAAACGGGATCCACCGTGCTGAACTTACTTTTGAATCCAAATTGTGCGTCTGACAAAACACAATAATTTTCTGCCCATGATTTTAGTCTGTTATTCAAAACAACCATAAATAGTTTTGAAAAGCAACTAGTGAGAGTAATACCTCGATAATTACCTGGGTCTGACCGGTTACCTTTCTTATGTAATGGAATGATTACGCCAGTGGCCCATGGCCGAGGGAATGTTTTTGATCGTAGTATATAATTAAAAAATATGTTCAGCGGTTGTATTATCTGAGGTACAGACACCTTGAAATACTCATATAAAATGTTATCCATAGATGAGGTTTTATTGATTCCCAGATTTTTTATAGCTGTTAAAATTTCAGCATCGGAAATAGGTATATCTAGAGAGTCAAACGTAACATTGTATTCATCCGCATTATAAAATTGATCTAAAAACTCAGCCAATTCATCCTCGTCAGCTACATTGTCACTTGACGTTAAATTACTAAAATATGTTTTAAAATCATCATTTGAAATATTTTCCGATGGAAAATTCTTATTTTGAGATTTAAACACCCTCCAAAACTCTTTTGGTGATTTTTTCCTTAAATCGTTCATTTTTCGACATCTTGCATAATTGAAACTATTTTTTGATTTCCGACACTGATATTTATAATCCTTTTTAGTATGAAAAAGTGAGGCTCTATCCTCTGAACTACGGGAAATATTAAACTTATCAAGAGCTTCTTTATATAAAACATACTTGCGTTTGCACTCATCATCGAACCAAGCTTTATTATTACTACTCCTTTCAAACCGCACCTCATTTCTTTTGTAGGATGTTTTCTTAAAATATTTATCACCATGTTCACAAAGATAATTTGTGAATATTGAAGTTATACTGTCTACACTATCACCTCCATTTATCCCAGAGTTCAACTTATGAACGAGCGAATTGATATTATCCGAAATATCTTTTACAAGTCTGAGTATCTCACATCATACTTATAATATGTACTTTCATACCCATCCTGATTTGAAATAATGGGTTCTGTATACGTTTTAAAGAAAAAGATAGCGGGGCATGGTTTGAGAAGACATTAAAATCATTAACACTGAAATCGTCCAGCAATGCAAAATTATTTTGATCAGTCAACAAATAATCGACAACGCTGGCCCCATTGTGTGTAAAACATGTGAAATTTCCACGGTCACCTGGCCAGCGACCGTTTACTATACGCTGATTGGTTGATTTGCACAGGTCAAGTAAACATTCACCAAAACGATTGGACGTTAAATCCTTCGATACTCGAGGAGAAGGTATATCAGTTGTAATAACACCATTGTCATCAATACTACGGTCAAATCGAATGAAGTCTGATTTACTACCTGTCCTACTATTTAAATCACCTGTTAGAAATATTTTACCTAATTGGTTATACATAGCGATGTCTTGTTCTAGTTGTGAAAATATATCAACAATGTACATATGGTGCACTGGGGAAGACTCCGGTGCTATATATGTAATACAAAGATATATATCATCATGTATATTAAATAATTGCTTTTCAATTTTTAACCATACAATGCAATCAATAGAGTTTTTAACGATTTTTATACCATTACGTACACTGTCTTTAATGTAAATAATTATACCTCCACTTGATCGTTTTGCCCTACGATTTTGATATTTACGGTATGAATGAATAGGATTAGAATAACCTTTAATTTCTATAGAAGAGTTCTTATTTGTCCATGTTTCACTTAGGCATATAATGTCATACTCACTAATGATGTTAACGAATTCTTTACAGTTCTTTTTTCTGAGGTAAGTCCTTCTACATTCCAAGCAATGCACTTAAGCACACTCTCACTTGAGTCCTAACACGGTTCCCGGTATAGCTGATTATTGATGTAGAGTTTGTCGACTCTAAGGAAGGCTTCTTTCCCATCCGCACGGGCCTGTAGCATCACTGGGATCAACTTCCGGCGCTGTTCCACCACTTCATTTGGAAATTGTTCCGAAATTCCAAAACTCGTCCCTTTAAGTTCCCTAGCTGCTCTTCGAACCTTTTCACGATCGGGAAAGTCTGTGAATTTCGCGACAATCGGTCGGGTCTTTCCGGCTCTATATGGACCAATCCGATGGGCTCGTTGCAACTTTATGTCCTGTACGGCATTTCCAATTTTAAGTTTTTCTTGAATAAATTGCAAGATCTTTTGTTCACATTGTTCATCTTTTTCCTCAGGAATTCTGTGAAATAATAAATTGTCCCGCATGCTGCGACATTTAAGATCTTGTATTTCCGCTTTCAGTTCAGATTCAATGTTGTTATGATTATTTTCCATTTTTTTCATTTTTTGCATAAAGGCCATCAATTCCTTGTGTTGTGTGTTTATATCAGTCATACATATGTTATGTTTTACCTTTTCTTGTTTGAGTCACTGCTTTTGGTTACTGGTTACTGGGCACTGGTTTTTTTTTTGTTTTGTTTTTTTTCACTGGAATTCCTTCTCTTTTCTTTTTTTTCTTTTTTTCTTTTTTTCGCATACTGTTTCTCACTTGACTCGTGAACATTTGTTTAATGCAATAGATATTCACATTGAAAAATGTTTATGTAAGTAGACATATGTTATGTTTTACCTTTTCTTGTTTGAGTCACTGCTTTTGGTTACTGGTTACTGGGCACTGGTTTTTTTTTTTTTTTTTTTTTTCACTGGAATTCCTTCTCTTTTCTTTTTTTTCTTTTTTTCTTTTTTTCGCATACTGTTTCTCACTTGACTCGTGAACATTTGTTTAATGCAATAGATATTCACATTGAAAAATGTTTATGTAAGTAGTATAGGGTGGCACTATGGTACCAAGGTACCATAATTTTTTTTTTTATGGTACCGTGGTACCATAATTTTTTATTTTTTTTTGGTACTTATGGTACCAAATCTATAGTACCGAATGGTACTCTATATGAAAACAGAATCTATAGTACCGAATGGTACTCTATATGAAAACAGATTTATGTAAAATTGTAAAAATGACAATTGTAAAAATGTCCTTTCGAGACATTTGGGTTGGCCCTGAAAAGGGCCGTTTTGTTTCTTATTAATTGTGGTCCATACCACATGTTGTACAGTCCCATCACATATTGTGGTCTATACCACACGTTTGACAGTCCCATCCCATGACATATCTCTTCATCCATCCTGCAAGGAGATGCAAATGACAACGGGTTAGATCCTTGTCACCTATGAAGTTCAGGCTGTCTCCCGATCCCTGTAGTAGGGTAGATGGTACATCTTCAAAGGTAACTGACAGGTAATTAGGGAGATCTCCCCTTTTTGTAAGAGTGACATATAGATCATACACATCAACTTGGTCGTGATAGCTGTCTGGGTCGCTCTCTTGTTCCTCATAGCTGGGACTGTCGAGGAACAATTTTAGCAAGTCTGGGGTGGACCTACGTGTGTACGGTCTCATGTTTCAATCATGAATAATAAAGTATAGAGTATGTGCACTGTTTTATAGTACCGGATTGACCTACTTTCTTGTGTTGGCGCACACCAATCAGAGAACGTTATTTTTTCATCCAATAAATCAAGTTCGACCTTGACCTGAGTTAGATAGCATTGTCTTCGGCCTTGACATTTTGGGGTGGATTGACCTACTAACCTACTTTTTCTTGACTATAAATTGTGTAATGCTGTGTATGTATTCTTCTTCACCATGAATTTCCTTCGTAAGTTATTCCGACGTGCAAGGAAGGCGTTACGAAAGGAGAAGAAAGTAGAAGTCAAGGAAGAGGGTATAAAGGAAGAGGGTGTCAACTTGTACCCGAGTTTACCCCCTTTGCCATTGTACCCGGATTTGTCAGGGTTTTACCTGGCATATCCAGAAGCCAGCAGGCATTACTGGCGGTATTTGTATTTGAGTGAGTGCTAGACACTTCTCAATAAATAACGGTCCTTTTCAGGACCATTACAATGATGTAGAAAGGATAACTAATACAATTGTCATATGATTTTTTTTTTATTGTGTTTAACAACAAACATGTGTCAGTAACAATGAATTAAACGTGCGTCATACAGCAAATAATGAACATAACACAACTTTGTTTTTTTTCAAGTCTAGTGTTCAAATGTCATTTTTCGCTTCTTAGCTGGTCGGTTACACTCTGTATTGCTTGTTGATGGGTGAGGCTCAGGACACACGATGCATGTGGTGACGCTTCTCTTGCGTTTCTTGGGTTTTACGGTAGGTTTCTCCAACTCAGAGACAGTCTCTAGTAGCTCAACATCACTGTCCGTCTGCGGCACTGTCTCAACTACGTCCATTTTCTGCATTTCACTGTCCACCTGTGCGTTTACTGTAGGTACAGTACTATTCATCCCTTTTCTTAGGACAAGCGGATGCAATGTGGCCTAGTTCGTGACAACTGTAGCACACTGTAGGTTTTGGGCAATTAGAAACAAAATGTCCCGGTTCATGACAACGGTAGCACACCCGTGCTGTTTGAGGTGTTGAAGCTTTCTTCGTACATGCCGATGCATAATGCCCCTTTTCCTGACAGCGGTAGCATGTCACTTGTCTTTCTGTTTCTAGTCTGATCAGCTTGTCACTGATAGCTTGTAGTTGTCCTTTCACCCAGAACTCAAATGTATTGCAGGTCATTCTGAACAGAGCAGTCTGAATCAGGTTTGAGAGTGATGAAGTGGACGGGTCACACCGCACTTTATAGGCCTGAGATCAGGTGGGCGGAGCTTAGATGTATAAAAAAGCTTTGCTCACTTACTTATAATCACAACGATGTCGAGTAGTGAAGAAAGCAGCGATGATGATGAGCCACCTGCAAAAAAGACCAAGAGTGATATACGGGAATATTATTCCATACAGCCACGGTCACAGAGAACTTCAAGAAAGTTTAAAACGAAGGGCCACGTGTACGATGTTACATTTGAAAGATATAAAAAACCGTTTGAATTTACACATCAACTTTTCAATGACATGGTGAAACAGTTATACAGAGAAGCACGGGTCAATGACAACGATCAAATTCGTATCTCCATAAATCATCCTGACCTAGCATTTGGTATCCACATTCCATTCGGGAATGCAACACACATTTCAGGAGATACGCTGTTGAACGAAATAGAGAAAGTATCACAAAGCAACCACAAGTTTGAGATTCATGACGGGGATCTCCAGTTAGAAATGACACATGTCATTATGCCCGAGGGAGGTGGAAGAACAAAAAGAACGTTTGGATCGCACCTAAGCATTGAGAACATGTCCAAAGTCAAACGAAGTATGATAAAGATAGACAATGTTCACGACAGTATGTGTTTGGCACGATCAATTGTGGTAGGGATATGTAAACTCAATAAAACGGACGATACAGCCTGGAAGAAGCGATGGAATTTGATGAGACAATCTGCAAAATTTCTTCAAAGCCAAGAAGCCAAAACATTGTTAGATAGTGTGGGCATTAGTCCAAATCAGCCTTGTGGTATAGAAGAATACAAGAAGATTCAAGCCCACCTTTATCCAGACTATGTGATCAAAGTGTGGCCACAATTTGAGAAAATGGACGTGTTGTTCAATCACCCACCTCTGACAGACAAAAGCAAAGTGATTCACATTTATCATCATGATAAACATTATGATTGCATTACATCAATCACTGGTTTCCTGGGATGCAGCTACTTCTGTGAACACTGTAACTACGGTTATAACAACAGAGAAGCTCACTGGTGTAAGAAATATTTGTCGGTGTTACGCCTTGACACTATGCCCAAAAGAAGGATTCTTTCCATGTGGTCACTGTGGTAGAACATTTCATAGTCAGAAATGTTTTGATCAGCACAAAGCGAAACCAGGAAAATCTACAAAAAACATCTGTGAAAGTGTATGGCAATGCAAGACCTGTGGTCAAATGGTTGTGGGTACAAAGAAGAACCATCTCTGTCCTGGCACTAAAAAATGCAAGTATTGCAAGAAAGTTGTGGATGCAGAACATCAGTGTTATATCCCCACGTACAAAGAACCAGAGAACATGAAGTCACCGACTGTACCTTTCATCTTCTTTGACTTTGAGTGTCGATTTGATTCGGGTGAACATATACCAAACTTTTGTGTTGCTCAACGTGCTTGTGGAGACTGTATGTGTCAATCCATGAAAAACCCGTGTCAGAAATGCGAAGCTGTGGATGAGCCTAGAGAAAAAATATTTCGTGGTAACAACACTTTGTCTTTTGTACATGGCTGTTTCAACCCAGTCACAAAGGTACCACAGTGATTGCTCACAACTCACAAGGATATGATGCACAGTTTATTTTGAGGCACTTACTGACACATGATACAGCCAAACCAAAATTGATCATGAATGGAAGCAAAATTCTAATGATGAAAGCCCATCAAGTGAGATTCATCGACTCACTGAGTTTTCTCAACATGCCTTTGTCCGATTTCCCCGACACGTTTGGATTGACTGAGATGGCAAAAGGATGGTTTCCATTTTATGCCAACACGGATGAATACCAAGACTACATTGGAGACTATCTCCCCGTACATTTTTACAGACCCGACAGCATGAAACCTGACAAGAGAGAAGCGTTTCTGAAATGGTACAATGCAAAAGTGGCACAAAAGGCTGTGTTTCACTTTCAGTTAGAAATGCAAAAGTACTGCAAATCAGATGTGGACATCTTGAGACGAGGTTGTGGAGAGTTTAGGAAAGAACTGTTGGTCAGTGACCAAATTGATCCGTTCCTGGAAGCGACCACTCTAGCTCAAGTGTGCAACAAAGCTTGGCGTAAAAATTCAATGCCTCCAAAGACCTTGGCTGTAATCTCTGATGCCGGGTATCCAAACAAAACTCGATACTCAATCAAAGGGATTCGTTGGATAGAAACAACTGCTTCCATTGAGAATAAGCACATTCGCCATGCATTAAATGGAGGTGAAGTACAAATTGGACCCTATTACGTTGACGGATTCCACAAAGAGACAAACACCGTATACGAATTCATGGGGTGCTGGACACACGGATGTCCAAATTGTTACCCAAGGAGAGACAGTGTGAACGGTTACACACTTCAAACTATGGAGTAGTTATACAATGCCACAACTTTTCGGTTGAAAGACTTGTCTCAACAAGGTTACAACACAGTTGTAATGTGGGAATGTGACTTTGATCAGAAATGCAAGATTGAACCAGAATACAGAGATACTGTGAACCGTTTCTTTCCCTTCCAAGAACCTATTTTACCTCGGGATGCTTTGTTTGGTGGACGAACCAATGCCATTCAATTATACCATGAAGTGGATACAACCACCAAGGAAGAAATTAAGTATGCTGACATTTGCTCACTGTATCCATTCGTGAACAAGTACAAAACATACCCCGTGGGACATCCCAACATCTTAAGTCAAGAGATGATTGATATAAACAACATTGGAATGTACAAGGGACTCATCAAATGTCGTGTATTGCCACCCCAAGACCTGTGGCTACCAGTCCTACCTATTCACTGTAACAAGAAAATGATCTTTACACTGTGCCGTACCTGTGCTGAGGAAGAGTGTGAAAAATGCAATCACACTCTGTACAAACGCATGTTGACAGGTACCTGGACCCATGTGGAAATAGCCAAAGCTCTTGAGGTAGGATACCAATTGGTAGACGTCTTCCACATCTGGCACTGGGACGCATGGAGTAAAGATGTGTATAAACAGTATATTAACAAATACTTGAAATTGAAACAAGAAGCAAGTGGTTACCCTAATTGGGTAAAAACAGAAGATGATGAAGCCCGCTTTAAACAGAATTACTTTCAGATAGAGGGTATCTGGCTCGACAACGTGAAAAAGAACAAAGGAAAAAGAGCGTTTGCCAAAACCATGTTGAACTGTTTGTGGGGTAAGAATGCACAAAACAATGTTCAAACCAAAACCGAGTATGTGACTAAGGTGAACCGGTTGTATGACCTACTCTCCGACCGTCATGTCACTGTGCAGTTTGCCGAGATTTTCGATCATGACAACTTCATGTTGGTGAATTACTCGGATGAAACAGACGCAACACAACCCCATTCATCTTCAAATCCAGTGGTAGCTGCCTTCGTTACGTCCTATGCTCGACTTGAACTTTACACCCAGTTGGAAAAACTTGGAGATCGGGTACTGTATTTTGACACAGACAGTTGTATGTACATCTATGACCCTGACCAGTACAACATTCCAATTGAAGAGAGCCAGTTGGGAAAGTGGACAGATGAAGTACCACATGGACGCATTGTCAAATTCGTGGCATTAGGGCCAAAAAACTATGGGTATGAATATATCGATGAAAAAGGAAATCGACATCAGAAATGCAAAGTAAAAGGCATCACTTTGGATTACAATGCTAGTCAAAAAGTCAATTTTAAGACTATGGTCAACTGTGTACAAGATCGCAAACATTACAAGACAGTCATCGAATATGAATCCCGAATCAAGAGACATAGAAATCGCAAAGTGATCAGTGAGACACAGACCAAGACGTTCCGCTCAGTGTATACAAAGCGCGTGGTCGTGGACAAATATAAGACAGTGCCGTACGGTTACCGACCGTCATAACCAGTTGGCTTGTGGTCGTGTTGCATAGCCTGAACGGTGGTGGAAACATACGGAGATTCACGATGAACACTCTACCAGTAGAAATACAACAGATGATCTACAGACATCTCGTTGAAGCTAATAAGAAACCTGCTGCATTTTGCAACGAGTTATTTTTTACTTGGGCACAGCGCGTTGGAAACAGAATAATTCACCAGACGATGAAGGATTCCTCTTGTTTAAACCAAGTTTATGATATGTTTCATGATGTACGAGGGCGTAATCTTCCAATCAGCTATAAAAGTGTGGTCTTTCAACGGATTTTTGCCATTTACAACCTGCTACGCAACCTGATCTCTGACGTGTGGTACATATACATTGAGACCCTAAACATTGATACAGTGGAGAAACTGAACCGTTTTGATGAGCGTATGTATCTCAGATTTGCGATTAACCACCGGAACGACACACCAGAGGATATACGTGCCATTTTACTGACTCCAGAACCTATCACTTGTGAGCAAGTGTTTAACATTTTTGGTAAACAGTGCAGCGCAATATTCAAACAAACGAGGCCAAATCCTAGTGAACAGTTCTTTCAAGATCCCGATTTCAACAACTTAGAAAGGTTTGAGTTGGGAGACGAATCCCTCTGGGACACCTACAAAATAAGATACTACGCAGAGTACTTGCAAGACGAATGAGAAGTCAAAACATGGGAAATACTTCACTACAGGAAAAAAACATAACTCCAATTCGGAATCCATGGCGTAGAGCTGTGTTGTTGGCTGTGCGTGTACTTGGAATTCAATCAGAACAGGCGTTAAGACAATCCGAGGAACTGTTTGACGAAGTGTGCATGGCTTTAAATGCTATGGGATATACCATGATATTGCCGGAATGGATGATGTATAAAGAAAGACTGATTCATGATGTGTGTCATAGTTTACATTTTTGACTGATGTTTGTTCAAGTGTTTTATTTGCTATGATGTATAAAATAAAATGTTGTCATGTCAATGCTGTTATTATTTCTTGGACCATCATGGAAAGTAGTTTACTTTTTCAACATCCTAGTAACATTTTCATCTCAGGGCCAAGTGGTTCAGGAAAAACTCAATTTGTAAAAAAACTTATTGAGTACAAAACCGAATTATTTCATGTGGTACCACAACGCATCGTCTGGTGTTACAAAGAATGGCAAAGTGCCTACGCACAGTTACAAGAACGTGAAGCTATCAAATTCATTCAGGGTATCCCTGAGGATGATGAAGAGATAGTAGACGATACAACCTTACCACACCTCGTCATATTTGATGATATGTTAGGAGAAAAAGATGAGGAGAAAATTAAATTATGGTTCACGCGAAAGGGACACCATAGAAATGCCACTGTCATTTACATCACACAAAACATGTTCCAACAATCCAAGGCTAGTCGTACCATCAGCTTGAATGCACACTACATGGTATTATTTCAAAACACAAGAGATAAAGGCCAGATCAAAACACTTGCGAACCAAATACAACTACCCCATTTGGTGATGGCGTATCAAGATGCAACCTCTACACCTCATGGATATCTTATCATTGACTTTCACCCAAGAACACCCGACCAGAATCGTTTAAGAACAGATGTGTTCCATCGGTGGGTAACAGGTGAAGATCGAGGACCGACCGTCTACACTACAGTATAAAATGATAGGAACATGACACCCGATCATCATTAAGGATACACCTACCATGGAAAACACACCACATACAGTGATCAAAGCTCTAGAATCGTTGAGTCGGGAAAAGAACCCAACGAAACGACAAGAGCTGGTAGAATCAGGATTAACAGAGATGGTAAAATGGTTCACCTTAGCTGCACGACTCATCTTAGAGAAAAAAGTAACCGTGGCAAAACAGACGATGAATTTTATGGAACGCAACAAAGACATTTTAAGACAGTTAGCTGATCAACATGTGGATCTGGCCACAAAACGACAACTTATTTTAAAACCTGGTGGTGGAGGTTTCCTTGGGGGCACCATCATTCGTACACTGCTTCGATGGAACGGGACCAAAGCTGTGAGAAAATTTGGTCCAGTAGCAAGAAAACAACCACCCAAACGAAAGTCACCAGCCAGGAAACGGTCACGACAACAACCACGAAAACAGCCAACCAAACGCAAGTCACCAGTAAGGAAACAAACAAGGAAGAAGCAGACATTGCCTCATGATCGATTTGTCACTGTAAGAAGAAAACGCTCTGTATCAACTGGAACACCAAAAGTGTCCCCCATACTGATTCGACGTGATGTTACATCAGGGACATCATCCAAAGCATCACCACTTGTGGCCCCATTCTCTCCACTGACCTCATCTACTCCCCGTTCTAATAGAAGTTCGATGAGGTCTGGGTTGGCTACACCACAAGGATCAATGACAGTTTCACCAAACCCTACAGTTCGACGACAATTGTTTGACCTTTCCAATTCTTCAAGTGGGCGTTCCTCATCATCATCATCATCATCAAGATTTTCACCAATCCCAAGTCTCCATTCCCCATTACCTACTGCCATTACTGCGATGAGAAATTCAGGACCACTGAGTAGTGCTGGCAATATCGCTTTACAAGCCCTTCAACAGTGGTATAAATAAAAGAGACCAAACATTTCATCATCATTTGTCATCATGAAGCGCAAACAACCACTCGTTCGTAAACATGGCAAAATGTTGCTTGCTTTGACAGAAGCCTCGCCCAAATTTCGAAAGAAGATTATTCAAGAAGCACCAAAAGAATTGGTAGATTGTATTGCTGAATGTTGTCAAAACATTTTAAAAGGCAATGTACCACTGTCAGAGGCTCAGAAGCGTCGATTGCATTCTAAGAGACAACAGCTCCGACAGTTAGCGACCAAGAAAGTATCAGTTCGAAAAAAGAAAATCATTCTCAATCAGAAAGGTGGTTTTCTACCCCTGCTGGCACTTGCACCACTCTTAGCCAAAACAATTATACCTCTTGCTGGTGAACTCATTCGGAAAATATGAAGAAGATGGCCTATGTTCCAGTTCAGTTGTTGGAAGAGATGAATCGTTGGAAGAAGGAACAACGACCTCGGTTACCCCCATCCCCTCAAGTGAGTCAGACTTCATCATTACAGAAAGAAATGAATCAAGTTCTTGACGACAATCAATTGTCTGAGTCAGAAAAAGCACAACAATTTGGAGAAGTATTACATCGCTTTCAAGTGTCACATAAAAAAGCACTCAAACCCTTCAGACCACACATGGCTGAGAAAACAACAAGTACAGTGACTGAAAAGAAAGAGGAAAAACCGATGACCTTGAAAGATCAAATTCTAGACAGTGTTCCTACGACCATGCGACGAAAGGCTACTCTTTTGTTAAACATGCTGAAAGACCATCCTCACTTAAGTTGGGATGAACATGGCCTGTTAGAATATGATGGAAAACCCGTTGAAGGTTCAAATATTATTGATCTGGTCAATGATGTACTTCGACAGCGGAAAGGGTCAAATCCACGAGGATGGGAACAATTTTCTAGAGGACTGAAAGAGGTCAACATCCCACAAGAAGTTGTGGGCAATAAACGTCGATGGAATTTCATACAAACACCAGATGATGATGAAGAAGAAGAGGAGGAGGATGAATTTTATGATAGTTTTGCCTACGCACCTACATCAAAGAAACGAAGACCTATTAAAAAGGAAGAACCCGAGGAGATATTAGCCCATTCGTCATGGGACGCCTACTAAAGAAGGACACGTTACTTCGTCACCTGTACTATGATACTGATAATCCTACGAGTTTTGGAGGAATTCAGGGACTCTACAAGGCAGCGAAAAAACAGTTGAAATCTATCACTTTAGAGGATGTACGAGACTGGTTGAGAAGTCAAAGAACCTACACGTTGCATAAAACAATACGACGAAAATTTCGACGTCGACAGACTGTGGTAGGAGGTATCGATCATCAATGGCAAGCTGATCTCGCAGATATGCAACGTATGTACAAAGAGAATTCACCATATCGCTACTTACTATGTGTCATTGATGTGTTTTCAAAATATGCTTGGGTAATACCCATCATTGACAAAACTGGAAAGACGCTCATCCAAGCCTTTCAGTCTATTCTAAAAGAAGGCCGAAAACCACTCTCTTTGCAAACAGACAAAGGCCGAGAATTTTTGAACAAAGACTTTCAGAAGTTTCTAGACAAGCATGACATTCATTTCTTCACGTCTGAAAACCCAGAAACTAAAGCGAGTATTGTTGAACGTTTTCAACGTACGCTTAAATCAAGAATGTGGAAATATTTTACTCATCACAAGACCCGTCATTATGTGGATGTACTGCAACTATTGGTACATGGCTACAATCATCGTTTTCATCGAAGCATCGGACGGTCCCCTGCATCTGTGTCTAGAGAAAATGAGCATGAAGTCACCAAGACATTGTATGGCAACCATCAAAAGAAAAAAAAGAAATCAACTGATTTGAAAGTGGGTGATATAGTGCGTATCAATAAAACCAAGCAAACATTTGCCAAAGGCTATCTACCCAACTGGACAGTGGAATTGTTCAAAGTGGTTCGCATCAACAGAACACATCCATTGACCGTAAAACTGGAAGACTTGGCTGGAGAAACTATCGCCGGATCCTTCTACAGGGATGAAATTCAACATATAAAAGATGATGAGCTATACGAAGTGGAATCAGTTCTTGATCGGCGTACAAGGCGTGTAGGCGGTAAAACTTTTCAAGAAGTGAAAGTCAAGTGGCTTGGATATCCTAAAAAGTTTAACAGTTGGATTCCAAAATCGCATTTAGTATAAAGTATAAACGTCGTGAACAGCATGTCTCAGTCCGATACCAGCAGTGTTCAGGTAGACAACAGTATACAGACAGGAAAAAGTGAGGTACCAAACAACAGAATCACTTTCTTGACACAGATTGTGATCATCTTTATCATTGTCATCGTGTCATTAGTGAACCTGTGTCTCAACAGTCCAGATCGTGAACTTTGGTTGCTGCTGATGAGTACTTCTATCGGATACATTCTTCCAAACCCAAGTTTAAAATTTAAGAAACCATGAACTCTTTCTACATCACTCTCATCAGTGATAGTTCGATGGCATTGTACCCAAACAACACACAATGCTGTTTTAGAACCAAGCTGACAAAAACCATTGATGTCGACAAACAAAATTGGGAAGTGGCTCTCGTGGAAATGATCGTTCCCACACAAGTCAGAAACATTGAAGAGGAGGAAGGAAAATTCTACATCGTGACTAAAGATCCAGAACTGGCTTCAGCCTTTTCACAAGTGAAAAACGGGTGTGAATTAGAAGGCAAAAAATGGGCAATATCCCTTTGTATTCCTGCAGGCATCTATGTGTCACCACAACATCTCACTGACGAATTGGACAAAACTATTAAACAAGCCACTAAAACAATTTTAACTCAAAGAAACCTCACATTTGGACTTGATTTTTCCGGCTTGTCAAAACGTGTCAAGTTTACCGGTAATACTGGATCAAAGATCGGCTTGGAACTTCATCCAATCCTCCTTACGAAACTTGGAGGAGAGGGAAGTACTGAGGTGTTTCCGGACAGAGACAACAACAGATTCAAGTACGGTGTGGACCTCTTCACGAAGATGAACCACTTGTTTGTATATACCGATTTGGCAGAACACACTTTGATAGGGGATGTCGAAGCACCCATTTTACGCGTTGTGCCATTTGCCACAAAAACAAAAGCAGGGGCTAATCCACACATGCACTTTGAATTTCTAAATCTACACTACATACCTGTCAGCAGATCATATTTCAGCGAGATCAGTATCAATATAACCGGTGACACAGGGGAATCAGTTCATTTCACTCACGGAAGTCGATGGTGAAGCTTCATTTTAAAAGAAAGACACGATGATTCCAGTTTACCGTGGTCAAGCTCGACAAGTCGGATATGGTTTGGGCTCCATGTTCAAGAAAATGGCCAGCAACATCTTACCCATGATGAAACCCATCGTGACCTCAGGACTAAAGACTCTGAAAAGAGAGGGCTTTAAACAAGGTATAGGAGCCGTAAAAGATATTCTGTCTGGCCAAAATGTAAAGACAGTGATCAAGAAACGGGGTAAAACATTGTTGAAAGATGTGGGTCTGAAAACTCTGAGAGGTATAAAGCTTCGAGATTTCAAACGTCGACATCATTCTGCTTTCAGCGCGGCAAGGAGACGCAACAAAAAAGAAAAATCTCATCGCGACCGTCAGATATTTTTGATTGAACAACATGATGCAACACGGCTCTTGTGAGTGTAGCAAAACTGAACTTGATGTGTCACATCTTCCACCTACCATGACAGCAATGCAAGATGCACAGTGGACAGAACATTATCCTGTGTCAGCACTGAGCAATTCATCTCCCATTGAATTTGTAATTCCTGCTCAATCAGAAAAGTGGACTGATATCAACCAGAGCTACTTGTACCTGAAAGTCAAAGTAGTCCAACCTGATGACACTAATCTGGCTGCTGATGGAGAAACATCCACAGTAAATAATTTCTTCCACAGCTTGTTTAGCAGTATTGATGTGTACCTGAACAACAAACTGATCACCAATAATGCTGACACGTATGCGTACCGGGCCTACATTGAAAATTTGCTGTCTTATTCTACGGACAGTAAATCAACACAGCTCTACGCTACAGAAATGTGGAGTCCTGACACGGCGGGTCATATGCAAGCGCATACAGTTGCGGGAGGTAATGAAGGATATAGAAAAAGAAGAACACGTATCCACCAGAGTCGTGTTCTGGAAATGTGCGGACGTCTGCATTTAGACCTGTGTTTGCAAGACAAGTACCTTCCCAATGGTGTAGAGATACGGCTGCGACTCAACAGAACCCCAGTCAGTTTTTGCCTGTTTGGAGAAGAGGCAAAAATCCAGTTAATTCAAGCTGGATTCAATGTTCGGACTGTTGACCTGTTACCCGTAGTGGCCAACAACTTAAACCAGACCATCGCTCAACATGGCATGAAGATCCCAATTCGCCGAGCTGAGGTAAAAACTTTCACCATTCCTGCAGGCCAACGATCAAAGATCGAAGATCATTTATTTCAAGGACAGTTACCCAAACGTATCATTCTAGGCCTGGTAAAGAATACAGACATGAACGGTGATCTGGCAACCAACCCATTTGATTTTCAACATTTCAACTTGTCTAAGTTAGAAGTCAGTGTAGACGGAAAGACGACACACAACTTGCCGTTCCAGCCTAACTTTCCCACAGGAGAAATTTTGAGATCATACATGTCCCTGCATCAAGCCACGGGATCACTCGGTTTAAACCGCTCCATGGGTCTGACAATGAACGATTACATGCAGGGGTACACACTGTGGGGCATTGACTTAACGCCAGATCAAGGATCAGAAGAGGGACAGCTGCATCCTATAAAAACGGGGAACTTGCGAATCGAGGTTCAGTTTCGTGCAGGTCTTGGTGACCCCATCAATGTGATTGTGTATGCCGAATACGACAGTCAGATAGAGATTAACGGGTTCAGAGAAGTCATCACAGACTATTAACCATGAGCAAATCAGGACAACAGCTGGCCAAACAACTGTACGAAGAAATCTACAACTTGAATAGGCGAAACGATATGGTAAAGAGTTAGAACCAGCATGTGGTGCATGAACTGCAGACACACCTCTTTGATATCGCGAAAGAAAACTGTTATGGTTGCATTGTTGATCATCCCAGTCAGACCCAACATCCCATATGTTTGTTTAGCAGTAAAAGTGAGTGGGTCGAGATGTTTCTGAACAGTGCATTAAAAAAACTGGACATGTATCAAGTGATGGAAAGATGGTACGCTGAACTACAAAACATGGATCTCACACGCGCTGAGAAAGCTGATGCTTATCAGATGTGGGCAAATATAAAGGCTAGTGTAGATACGAACAAGATCACACCATTGGAAGCTTTTGAGTGCGAATGGGCAGGACGCATTAAACAAGATTGGGAAAAATTGAAACGATTGAGTTACAGTATATTTTGGATCATTCACCAATTCTAGCTCACTTGAATGCCGTAGTATGTGCTAAAGATCAACTACCACAACGTAGACCAGAGACTGTAAAAGCTTACATAGTGAATACCCACAATTCGAGTCAACCTGGTGAACATTGGGTGGTTGTGTTTTTCAACGATAAATCGACTTACTACTTTGATTCGTATGGACAAAAACCACTCCATTGTGACATTCAACGTTTCTTGGAAAGACATGGACCCTATACATGGAATCTCATGAGACTTCAAGGATACAACACGTTTGTGTGTGGAGCATATTGTTTGTTTGCTTTGCATTTTCTTGTTCGAGGATGTGATTTAACACGGGTGTTTAGAGCTAAATTCCGGACAGAGGATCAACCTCACTTCAATTTGAACGATTCCAATGTGGGATGTTGGTTTTACCAGAACTATTCAGAACTGTACAAACGTGCAAGAAGACAAGTGTGTAATCAGCACCAACAAACATGCACAGCTAAACATCCACCAAAGTTTGGAGATGGTCGTGCGTGTTTTGAATTACTGACGAATAGTTTGGACCCATTCTACTTTCATTAAAGTGTTATGTACTTGTTGTTCATAGTGTTTGCATTGTTCATATTGTTTGTTCATATTGTTTGTTCATATTTTGTTTGCAATGTTCATAGAGTTCAATAAAAGGCTAAAACTGATTTGATTTCTTGTTGTTTATCTTACACATTAACAATTGTGATATATTCCCTCTCGAATATAGTTTGATGGCCCTGAAAAGGGCCGTATTTGGTTTTTGTGATCCTGAATTACTCGGAGTCACCCTACTAACTCTGAATAATCAGGGTCAAACCATATGCCATAATAGGCTGAGCGCACTGTAGGCCCATGTTTAGCGAAAACACAGGCAGGCCAGGCATACACTTGATAGGGTGCCCTACAAAACGGGCACTTCTGAAGCCGTGCGAAGCATCTGACGCATACAATGTCCTGACATTGACACTGGTTTATGTGATATATATCCTCCTCCCTCTCCTCTAAACACACACCACACTTTTCGAACCAGAGTTTTTGTTCGGACATTGTGATTTCATCCTTCTTTTTAAAAACAAAAACAAAAAAAAACACTTATATAGTTATGAAAAAAAGTAGGTCAGTAGGTCAATCCATCCCCAAATGTCAAGGCCGAAGACAATGCTATCCAACTTAGGTCAAGGTCGAACTTGGATTCATTGGATGGAAATTACAATCTCTGATTGGTGTACGCTAACAGTAGAAAGTAGGTCAATCCGCCTCAAGACTATAAAAGCACACTGCATCGTATCATAATCCTACTATCCAACCATGGAAAGCTACGTAACTTCTGATATCGTTAACAACGCCATACAGGCTGCTGATTTGTATGAGCTGACTACAGCTGCTAACCAGGCATCAGTGTCGTACACTCCGACTCCGATATACCAACCCAGCTACCAACCAACGTATCAACCTCAGCCTCCACCACACCAGCAGCAACCAGTACAGCAACAACAACCAGTGCAACAACCAATGCAACACCAACCGGCAGTGCAGCCAGTAAATAATGTTGGACAATCTATTCTGAGGGAACTCAAAGAGGTGAACAACAACCTCATCAAATTGCAAAAGAGAATGGTAGAAGTGGAATGCCGTATCAAAATGATATCACTTTCATTCCAGAAAATGTGGAAGCATCCAACAAACGTCCACTTGATGGTGGATCCCATTCTAAGAATGGACTTGGAGCCCATTGTAAAGACATACAAAATAGCAAAAAGAGTAAGAAGTAGAGAGAGAAAAAAACAACGGCCCTTTTCAGGGCCAACCCAGATGTCTCGAAAGGACATATTTTTACAATTGTCAAACCAAGTAAATAAAAGTATCAAACGAAATGAATTCATGCCATTCGTTTTCAGACTGTGCTATGGATAAGTCACATATAACTATCGACTGCATATCTGACATGGACAAAATAGAAGCCCGACACCAACGTTCGCTTAAACTACAAGCCCGATACCAACGTACGCTTAAAATAACAACAACACTCAGGAGTATCATAGACAAATTGAGTGCATGTTACTTTCATGAACTATACTACGATGATATCTTAAATATCATTGAAGCACATTTCATCACCATAGAACATGTTGAATACCTGCTGAAGAAAACTCATAGACAAATAGAGTAACCACTACTCTGTGGTGAAAAAAAAAACAACGGCCCTTATCAGGGCCAACCCAAATGTCTCGAAAGAGAATATACCTCAATTGTCACCATTATTTTCAAATTCCATTCAAATTTTCTTTCATTAAAAATATGATCCAATGTTTTATAAAAAAATGTTACAAAAATGTTACAAAAATGTTACAAAAATGTTACAAAAAAAAGTCATCACTACTACAAATTCGGCTTGAATTTTTTTTAATTTTACAGCAATTCTGATATGTCAATACAAAAGTAGGTCAATCCAACCCCAATGTCAAGGCCAAAGGCAATGCTATCCAACTCAGGTCAAGGTTAAACTTGAATAGAAATAACATTCTCTGATTGGTGTACGCTAATAGTAGAAAGTAGGTCAATCCACCTCAAGGCTATAAAAGCGCACCGCATCAAGCATTCGGTCATATTCTCGCTGCACAACCATGGAACAAATTCAGCAACTGAATGAATTTGTCCACGAATTGATGGGGTTGATCGAACGACAACGCAATGAGTGGAGACAACAGCAAGACCATATTGCAGAATACCATCTGATTTTGTCAAACATGGTACATCAGATGATATTGAGACAACAGATGATGCAACGCGATGAACATGATGACTATATGCTCATGGAACATCAGGAGATGTTGAGACAACAGCAACAAGATGAAGATGAAGATCATATGCTCATAGAACAACAGCAGATCTTACAAGATGAAAACGATGTCATCGTAATCAGTGACGATGGCATCGAAACCGAGCACGATGTGGACAATGTCACCGAAATCTAAAGAAGAAACAAAACGGCCCTTTTCAGGGCCAACCCAAATGTCTCGAAAGGACATTTTTACAATTGTCATTTTTACAATTTTACATAAATCTGTTTTCATATAGAGTACCATTCGGTACTATAGATTCTGTTTTCACATAGAGTACCATTCGGTACTATAGATTTGGTACCATAAGTACCAAAAAAAAAAAAATTTATGGTACCACGGTACCATAAAAAAAATAATTTATGGTACCTTGGTACCATAGTGCCACCCTATACTACTTATGTACTCATAATTTGTATTTTGTAAAAGATATGTGAATATCATGTAAAAGACAATGTACTATGTATACGTCGAAATAAAAATTTCTGTCTGTCTGTCTGTCTGTCTGTCGGTTACATGATTGGTTCTTGGTCGGTTTTGTTATTGATCCATTCAATCATCCGATTGCATAATCGATTTACGTACAAAAGCGATTTGTTTGTGCTCACTCAGTGAAATAATTAATCGATCCTACACCAAAACAAACAATTTACTCTAGACATAAAACCAACATAACTACAGGTGATATATAACGTTATGTACGCATCATTAAACGTACATGCATAAAAAGTTATTTGTAGGGTTAAAAGTCAGATCTGCCTAATGCAATACGATTTTTTCTATGTGTGCGTGATGGGGGAGGGTAGTTTTCTTAAATTTTATGAAAGGATTACTTCACGAATATTAACTTTGTGGAAGGCTGCTATTTAACCCTTACCATGCTAAATTTCTTAATTGGACTTTTAGACTGTACCATTAGTTGTTTATGGTCAATGCAGACCATGATCAGACTGCGCAAATGTGCAGGCTAATCTTTGTCTCCACTGGTAGCATAGGCAGTCATATGTGCAGCATTGTAAGGGTTGATATGAATTAACCTAGCGATCTAGCCTTTAATTTAGACTCAATGAAGTTTAATATACTGAATGTACCAACGGACCAAAGCAACCAACATGTCACAAATCAGATCCAGACAAGTTCGAGATGAATGTAAACGATATATCATGCAATCATGCACTTGTCGGCCAAACCAATCAGAATAAAGCAGATGGTCCGACCACTGGTACTAAAACCGCATAATTCTCATATATAGGCCTATATTTAAGCCTGATAAAAAGGAAATCTGACCTAGCTCGACTACGGTCGTATTTTTTGTATTTCACTACCATTGACTTCTGTTCACGAATCACAAGGTTTGATGGTTAATTAATTGGTAAATGCATTCTATGAAACGATTCCTTACTAAGAGGAAATGACATCCTTTACGCAGAAACAAAGCCAAATGTCGTCTGCTCCTTAAAAGTCAGCAACTACACTTGTTTCCGGTTTGTATTAAGATCAGACTGGTTGGAGTTTTGATAATTGTTATAGATTTAAAATAGTTTATGGATTGGTTATAACAGGCATATTTTTTTTTCTCTTACTACATGCATTTCCTTTTTGTCGAGCCCGCTGGCGTGAGTTCGACATATTCGCCACAATGTCCTCATGGTGTATGTGCGTTAGAGCGTCAGGTCTTGACCAATCTATTCTTTTTCTAAAAGTTAACAAAAAGACGAGCTTCACACATAATCAAAGAATATTTCACTCCGAAATGAGACGTAAACCTACGTAAATCAACGAGCACTTCCCTAACACCTAATCTGCATACTGGTGTATAATTCCACACATTGTTCAATGGGAAATAAACATACATTTGAGATTTTTCCCCACTCACTGATTGGTCAATTTAAATCAGCGAAATTACCGGGTATTGTCGATCCTCTGGTATAATGGTCAATAGAGACACGTATTGGTCCCTAACTTCGAATTTTTCATCAAATTACGAAGTGGCCAATGACATACATGCCAGAAACTAATAACGATGAAAAACGCCATCTTATGTAACAAGTGTTCGGCGGTTGTAGTGATACTTGATCTCTTAAACATGCGTTTCCGACGACAGGTTTCAAAGTAACTATGATTCATAAGATGAAGGTCATTGTAATAAATTAAGCTATGCGTGAATGTGAAAGAAACACGTGTATGAGTTACAACATGTACACAACTTGTGATCGCAGCTGGAGAAGTCCATGTCAACGTGCCGGAAGTGCTCTAAGGAGATCAAGCGGAAGAAGAAGATGATGAAGAACTGCCGGGTGTGCGGGCTATCCCTCTGCAAGAAGTGCTCGCACCGGGAACTGCTGCTGTACTTCGAGGACCGGAAGAAGGGTGGCACGTATGACAAAGAGCCGAGAATAGCTATCATACGTCATGCTGGGGTAGGTGATTTGTGTGAAGTTATCGATGCATCTGTATCTTATGTTTGATTTTCCTGGACCTTTTTCGGCGTAGTTGTCCCTTACTTCACGTTTAACTTACTTTCGGGTGAAGATGGAAGCCTATAACCAATGAATATACCATTTTTTCATTAGAAGAAATTCCTACACAAATTTGAAAAATGTACGCGCCATTGTTTGGTGAGATCACAAGCTGAAATTTATAGTTCGTTTATACGAAATTTTATTGCAGCATTCTGACTGAGTTACAGTTTGTAGCTCACCTTTTCCAAGGGTGAGCTATTTTTGCGATGAATGCCCGTCGTCCGTCGTCAACATTTAACTTATAACGACATCTCCTAAACTACTGGACCAAGTTTCATAAAACTTTACAGGAAAGTTCCTTGGGAGATCCTCTTCCAAAATTATTAAAAGAATTAAATTCGATACCAAAATCTGGTTGCCATGGCAAATAAAAAGAAAAAAAAAGAGTAAAACTTTAAAAACATTCTCGTCCAAAAGTACTAACTGGATTTTAAAATATTTTTGCACAGATGATCCTTTGGTCAGTCTCTACTTAGATTGTAAAAATTATTTTGGATCCGTCGAAAAACATGGCCGCCAGGGGATGGAGTCTGTTTTCCTTATATGTTTATTTATTTCATATTTGAAAAATCCTCTCGTTCGAAAGTACCGGCTGGATTTCAAAGTGTTTTGGCACAGATCTTCATTTTATCACTCTCTACCAATATTGTAAAAATTATTTGGATACGTCGTAAAAACATGGCCGCCAGAGGGCAAAGACCGTTTTCCTTATGTATATTGTACAAATTTGAATAATCTTCTTGTCAAAAAGTGCTGGTTGGATTTTTAAAGGTTTTTTTTTAGCACAGATGTTCCTTGGGTCACTCTCTTTCAAGAATTTAAAATTATTTGGATCCGTCGAAAAATATGGCTGACAGGGGACAGAGACAATTTTCTAATGTGAGCGATTCCAGTGCCTTCATGGCCCTCTTGTTTTGATATTTATTTTTGTTTTTTTAAAACACCTCTCCCAGATGCATATTGAGACTAATTCAGCCTATGATTATAGTCCGTTTCATCATCTCCGTATGAATGAATACAATAAATACTTCTTGCTTTAAACAAATTATTGTGTGTTACTCTTTATTTTTTATGACTGTTTAAGTGTCCCGAGAAAGAACCCAACATCTCTCTCCTGCTGCACGTTTGTGAGGAGTGTAAAGAGGACATCGTTCTGCGACAGACGGCAAACATAGACTGGTTCCACCAGAAGCCGAAACCGCCAGGCGACATCCACCTGCTACTGACAATGGACGAGACGTTCCGAGACCTTAAGCAAAAGATTGAGGACGACCTTGAAAACGTATTTAAACATTCTTTAACAGAAAATTCGCTTGTTGAAAAGCTTAGTCACAGATTATGCTGTCCCACTCACTAACATTCACCCAGTCGCATCCATTTTGGTTATCATATTAGAATTGAGTCTGTTAGAAATACATTTTATTTATTTATTTATTTATTTATTTATTGACATAAAATGTTTTAACTTCATCACAAGACATGCGTTATTTGCTGTTTATTTATCTAAAAGTCGTTGATGAATGAAGGCATATTACTTGTTCAATTTCCTTTTTTGTGCACATTATTATTGTAAAGTGCATTTAGATTTGAATGTACATTTATTCCAGGCCATATTAATGCATGTTGATTCTCCTCTCACGTTTTTCTATTCACTGGTTTATTCCATTGGTTCCTTTTAACAGTTGTGCGAGCATGTTTTCTGAAGAGCATTATGAAACAGCCACTTATTATTGGCTATGCATGACTTAGCCTCAATAAATATTGAAGTTATGCCGAGTAAGCAAATGCAATCTGTTGTGTATAACATAAATTATAACTCCTGTAAATGGAAGTACCACTTTACCCCAGTTATCTGGGTGGCCACGAGAAAACAATTACGTCCACAGCGAAATTAATGGCAAAAGAATTCCTTCAGCAAGAAATTGATTCTCTAAGAGTTTTTACAAATACTAATTTTAGTCGTAAATTAAAAATTGATCATTCCCTAAAAAATTATTGTACGTCTTCCGTTGTGGCTTTATCAGACCTTGTTCAGGTACATTATTTGAATACTTTTGCCGGAACTGCAGGGTTATGGGAGTTAAACTGGAAGGGTGTTTGTTTCAATTGTGTAAGTAATGATTTATTTGCAGTATACTCACCATTTTCATGAATTGATTTGGATTAATATTACAATGTAAAGGATTAGTTATATTTTCACCACAAACATGTCTATTACAAATGTCAACCTAGCGATGGCTGTGGGTAACGTCTACTGTTATCACATTAAAAGCAGGGTGCCCACTAAGATTTGGAACCTGGGGTACTATTGCTGTTTTCCTTAACTTTATACCCCTTCATATAGAATCCCTATAAATTTGGGGCACAGGGTCAATTTTAAAATTGGCCATCATTCCCATCTCGGCCAACAAGTGATTCTGGTCACATTGTTTGATAATCCTTAATATATGTGTGTAAAGAAAATGCTGTTGCGTCAAACTCCAATGAAACTCCGTTATTGCTTGGTCAATACAGTCGTCTGAATCACGCAAAACAAAATAAACCTGATACATGTTCAATCTATAAATAACTAACTTGCACTCGAACCGCAGACCGGTGTTGACACATTGATTACACGTTGTTTTTTTTGGCTGTTGAGGTCTTTGCTTTACAAAAAGCAACCTTACTGAGGGATCATTCCCGGCTTCTATATGTATCTACAGTTGAAAAATGAAATAAACGCACCAGCATCAAGACGGGCCAGGAACGCGAGCACCCGCTTATCCCCAAACCTCATTCATTGCTCCCTCGTGTTGGACATGATCAACGACAGACGGAACAGTATCAACCATGCCAGGGTAGGCCACACCCGTACACCTATCAGTACATATATATCAAACAGTTAACAATATAAGAATGTGTTATATACACTGTTGTAACACAGAAGCATAGTAACAGCTATGGTACTATTATAATATACATGCATATAAGAACGTGGAATTAAACGTGCCAAATATGATATATTTGCAAATTATCACGTTGCCAAAGTACATATCCAGTAGCCTGAATAATCAGATGGACGTATGATATTCAGCTTGAATGGAACGGTACACAGTATCGATATAATCAATATAATATCAATATAATGTTCCCTTTTTTAAATAAAAAAAACAACAACAACAACAGAAAACAACCCTATATGACAACAACAGAAAACAACCCTATATGACAAGTACACTAAACATGACACCTGGTCTAACTGCGTTATGTTATTTTATATGTCATTTGAATAATTGAGATTAAATTGATACAATTGTATACAGTTGTGCTAATGAGGCATACCCTGTAATTGTGTGCATGTACCTTCCTATAAATATCGATTCAAACCCCCGTAGGATTGAATTACTGAAACCGACAATTTTTCAAATTTTCACTCAAAACGATTTCAAGAGCAATGTATGATATTTGCCTTTTTTGTAATTTGACAGACAAAATGGACGTTTAATTTATTGCACTTGTATTCAAATTGGATGGAAGATAATTTTAAACACGAATCTAAGACCTAAGTCGATTTCCTAACTACATAATAAAAAATTACTTAGAAAGCTTGAAGCGAATTTTATTATTCTTATTTCTGTAATAGAAAAACCTAAATAGTTCGTATCTTAGTGTAGATATTGTTAGTTATTAGGGTATTGCCCGGTATTAAGTTCTGTCAACTAAGTCATGATTTTGCACATTTCATACAACAAGAAGGTTGGGCAGCGTTTCTGCCTTATTTAAGAATACAAGTATAACCAGTACTTAGCGTTATTAAAGTATTGTTAAGAGAGTTAACCCTTTCCCTCGTAGAGGACACCATGAAAAGGCCTATGCGAACAGCATAAAACCAGATGCTGTTCGCTGCTCCTCAGTGGTCTGGAAATGAGGATTTTATAATTAAATTTGGTAAGGTTTAACTGTGGTTTTCTGCAGATCAGGCTTTATGTGGTACCTATTGAGTGTATATGAGGGAAAGGGTAAGTGCAAATGCATAACATGTGCATACATGGGATGTGTATGACAATTCGTTGTTGAGAACAGGGAGTAAACAATAGGGGCGGAGGTCATTTTTTTTTTTTATTTAATTCTTGAGTGGAAACAATGAATGTTCCTCGTTAAATCATGTAAGTGTGATAAGTAGATTATTTATGCAAGCTAATCACGGCCTTAAAAATGCGGTGAATCGCTGGTGCTTATCGGGGAGACGAACAAATACTTGTAAAATGGCGGGACAAATGTCGACAACAGATATAATTTGGTGCATCAGATTAAAGGTCTAACCCACCGCCAATAACTAGACGTATATCGTGTATACGTAGGCCGAGTACAACAGGTCAGGACTACACACAGGGCAACAGTTTCACTGTTACACATTTTACCACCACATTTTATTACCTGATCAATTATTTTATAGTTAATTTGAAGCAAAAAAAGGTAACAACAATGAATTCCCGAGCAATAGATTGTTTTATGGCATATCAAATAAAAACAGCTGATGTAATGATTATGTGATATACAAAAAATATTTACAAATGTTCAACAATTCAGCTCGTTCTACGTATGTATGCTGTCCATGCAACAGTTCACTGTGCTAGACGGTAGACACCGATCGAATTTACGTGAAGCAGTCCAGAATGGTTAATGTACTTTGAAATAGGGCATTAGGTTATAGTACTATATGTAACTTACATCTTTCTCATTAAGGTCAAGTCCCTGTAATGGTTCTGCTACATGTCGGACCTCATGGCCTTTCACGGTGATAATCAAGGTTTCCTAATGTTTCATTAGGGGTTAACGAGAACCCTGACATCTTTAAATAATACAGCCTGGAAACTTAATGTAAGGCCTTTAACAGTGATAGTCAAGGTTTCCTAATGATTCATTAGGGTTCCTTGGTTATCTTGATAGAGGTTAAGTGGTCCAAGACAAAGCGGAACCATTAGAGGAACTTTACCTTTGTCGTATAATGGCCGTATTCAAGACAAGTAGCCTTCATCCAGTTTACACTTTATTAAGCATGAGGCCATGGCCCACCCAGACTGAGCGCTGCCATGTAACGTACCTAGCCCATGGTACCTAGTCCATGGAGGGTCTGTGTCCGACAGTCTGCCTAGGTCTCTAACCAGATCTGTCTAGGTATCCCACGAGATCTCCCTAGGTATCCCACAAGATCTCCCTAGGTATCCCACAAGATGTCTCTCTAGGTATCCCACATGATCTCTCTCACTAGACCCTTGACCGGTCAGCTTATATATTGGTTGGTTACCATCCAGCCAGACAAATAACCATATGTATTAAATAATAACAAATATTTGTACTAACGACGGTCACAACTGAGACAGACGTTGCATAATTGTTTTAGTGTTTGCCGCATGGTTTATTGCAAATACACAGCGCGTGTCTATGTTTTAACATATTATACGTATATATATATATATATATCGCATTTCAGTAATAGTATTGTCCTTACCCTAATAAAGAGGTATGCAACATATTAACATTTTACTTTTTCTAAAACAAGAAAAATATCACTATAAATCAGTGCATGGCGAATGTTCATATACTTTTCTGTCTCTTGTATCTTAAAGCAGCTTGTTCACAGATGGATATTGACTAAGAATTAGATTTTTTAACTATGTATGTGTATAACGTCTATCAATACCCATCCACAGATGAATGGTCACCCAATGAAACCAACCGTGATTGTTAAAAATGAGTACTTTCCCTATCACAGGCATAATCGTTACAGACGGTATTGTAACTATATTTAGAATAATAAAACCTATATTAAGATTTTAGCTCACCTGAGCACGTAGTACTCATGTGAGCTTTAAGGATCGATGGCTGTCCGTCGTCCACAATTGTTCAAACGATATTTCCTCGGAAACCACTAGACCGAATTCAATAAAACTTGCCGCTGTGATGTTCCTTGAATGAAGCTCTACCAAAGTTTTTCAAATGGTTCCAGTCCATTGCATATCTTGGTCACAGGAGCTATTTAAATAGATTTTAAAACTGAAATATTAAAAAAAATCTTCTTCTCCGAAACCAAGAGACATATAGCTTAGATATTTGGTGTGTGGCATTGTCTAGTGGACATCTACCAATTTTGTTCAAATCATGACCCTGGGGTCAGAATTGGCCTCGCCCTAGAGGTAGCAAAACTAGAAAAATCTACTTGTCAGAAACTAAAGGACCTGGAGTTTAGATATTTGGTGTGTAGACCTCTACCAAGTTTGTTCAAATCATGGCCGTGAGGCCCCCGCTCACGCGGTCATTTGATTTTACATAAACTTATATAGGAAAAACTAAAAACATCTTCTTGTCAGAAACCTTAAGGCCTGGAGTTAAGATGTTTACCAAGTTTGTTCAAATCATGGCCCTGGTGACAAAATTGGCCCGACCCTGTTTCTCGAAAATAAAATGATACTTAAGTATACTTTTCATACTCAAATTCAAAATATGCCCCTTAGTTTCATTATGGATTTCAGGATGATACTCGAATTTAAGCCTAAAGTTGTACTTGAGTATTTTCGAGAACATAAAGCCGGGAGTCACTTGATTTTATATAAACTTATTAGAACTACGACCTTCAAAATTTGGATGGCAGGTACAGTTTTGGTATTGAATTTAGATGATCTTGCTGTACTTCTGCATGGTTTATGTATTCAGTATGACTCGTAATACTACGAGCGTATAATAGGCAATGAAGGCAATGTTTCTCGGGTAAGCGATCCAGTGCCATCTTGGTCCTCTTGTCTATTAAAGTCATAGGCTGAAACCCTGAACGCCATGTTGCGGAACGTGTCACGTGGTACTGCAAGCATCTGCTTCGGGGATACCCTATTCTATATTTAACCGATTTCGCAAAAGCGCGTTTTCCCATGTGATGTGACTTGCCTAGATTATTTGTCAGGAAACAAAGACTTCACCAACATGAACGCAGGAGAGTAGATTTCTGTAACCGAGCTGCTTTAATTTGCAAGTCAGTAATGTTGTTATTTTTTTAATCGTTTCTTACACTATGCATGACATTTTCTCATCAGTACTTAAAACCCACCAAGGTTGTCTACTTGTTACATAATTATTTTAGACGACATTATAAGAACTAATGAAGTAGCTAATTAAAGGCATACTCGAGACTTACATTTGACCGGTATATTGCAGGGCAAGGTTTCTCTACACATAGCGCAGTACAGTACAATGCTCTCCAAACTGGAGGCAATAAAGAGAGATATGACAAATGATTCGGAGAAAAAGGAGAATACAAAAAACAAATTGTTTGTTAATTATATACAGGTAAGGTCTTATATTCTTAACTCTTAATTTATTTATATACTACGACAATGCAAGAGTACTCTGGTGTGGTCAAATTTAACAGGAATATCTTTTAAAAAAGATAAGCGGCGTTGGTGCAGATTTAAGTAAGGAGAATTTATAAATCATTATGATATATCTATGAAACATTTGATTCTAGAAAGTCAAAATAAGCATAGATAAAAACTCGGTATTAACGTGTCTCCTCTACCACAATCGGCGGAGTAAACATCATTGTACATAATAAAGCTCAAACAGACTATAATATAGTGCAGGTATTTATAATGTTCAGTCCATAACAAGTCGCAATGTGCATCATTGAGAAGCGTTTTGATAATATCAAAGAAACTGCAATTCAGTCAGACCAGTTAATCAAAATTTCGTGCTAGTTAAGCTAGTTGTCATCCCCACAAACAATGGTGCGTATCTATTTTGAGCATAGGAATATTTTTAAAACACACATTCGGCACTGTCTTATGTCATCATCACGAAGTAGGTCAAATGTGAGGATAGACAGTTACGCCCCGAAAAAGATACAGTAAGATATTATGTAGTGACTGCATGGTCATGTCCTATTTTTCCACAACTCCTGAAACGTATTATTTGGCGTATTTAAGGGTGATGATGTAGGGCAATGTCGATTGCATATTTAATCGTTTTTCATTGGTAGATATTTCTACACTTAAGGAATATGAAGTCAAATAGACAAGGTCTCCCAAATGAAGTGCTGACTGCGGACGACCTTGCCCTTATGGCAAACAGTGAAGAAAAATTTCAATCCAAACTAGCGGAATGGAGAAGATCCCTTGATTGCAAAGGCCAGAGAGTCAACATCCAAAAAACTCAGGTGATGCTTTGTTCTGTTAAAGATACTCCCGCTAAACGTGGGCAACACCATTGTGGAGTATGTGGAGAAGTGGGAGGTAACTCCATCAAGTGCACAGAGTGTCAGCAGTGGACACATAAAAGTTGCAGTGGGATAAAGGGCAGGCTCCTCCTTCAAATGCAGGAAGTGCACAGATGAACTTTTTTGACAAACACCATTGGTGATGGTCAGCACCTGGAAGTTTTAGGGCGAGAAGTATGAGATAGTCGACAAATTCTGCTACTTTGATAACATGCTGGAAAGTACTTGAGGTGCAGCCTTCACAGCCAGTACAAGAATTCGCAGTAGTTGGGTTAAGTTTCATGAACTGGCACCTTTCCTCACCTCGAAAGGTCCATCTTTGAAAATGAAAAGGAAGGTGTACCGTTCTTGTGTCAAGAGTGCTTTGCCATACGGCACTGAAACTTGGCCTCTGTCAAAGGAAGTGTCAGAAAGAATGTCACACGCAGACAACCTGATGATCAGGAGGCTTGCGGGATGAGAGTCACCCATGAAAGATCAGATTCTGATCTTAAGCATCTGACCGGACTGGAGGACCTCTCCTGTATCCTACGTAGGAAGAGACTGAGATGGTTCAGCCATGTGGAGAGAATGCCTGACTCCAACTGGGTGAAGAAAACCTGTAAGGAGTAGGATGTTGTAGGTCCACGTGGCCGCGGACGACCAAATATGACATGGGAAGCGTCCATCGGAGAAGACCTCAAACAGCTTAGTCTGAGACCAGATCTAGCCCTCGACAGAGAATGGAGGACAGCAGTAGGACAACGTGAAACCCAGAGACATGGAAACAGCTAGTTAAATGGCTGATGATGATGATGATGATGATGATGAAGGAAAAAAGTTGCGCATCATTGTTTGGTGAGATGACATCTAGCTGCATTGAATGTTTCGTATCCTGACTATGTTTTCTTGATAACTATATAATTCTATAAACCTCGCGTTTTCTTTAAGGCCCATTATTCTTCCTAAAGCAGTGTATATTATTCAGACAGGAAGGCAAAATATGTGCCTCGGATTTATTAAGAGCTGTAATCTGTACATTCTCGCTGACGACAACATTACTACAATGCATGAATAAGAAATGATATTTTACTTACAAAAATACCTAATTTGCATCTTCCGCATATCTTCGTCATTTTGTTCCCTTCAACGGCCCAATAATATATATATATATATATATATATATATATATATATATGATCTGACATGAATTGTTCAATTGTTCAATCATAATCATAGCCAGAAGCTCGCTGAATAACATTTTCATGAATTTTAAAATTTTAAATGAAATGACAATTCATGTCAGATTGTTTATAATATGACCTATAGTGGCAGTACTACAAAAAAATCAAAACATGAATGAATGGACTGTGATCGAATTACTTATGTAATCTAACACCAAGAAAAAAGTTTCAAATGATAACTGAATATAACGATTTAACGTGTGTATTTCTCAAACATTTTCAACATCAAATGAATAATAAGTCAAACACATTTAATCCAGCTGTTCGAGCTGGCTTTGAACAAAAATTATGGCTGTTTTTTTTTTTAATTGACCCAGGAAAAAAAGTTAAATGCATACACAATCAATGTGATATATTTGAAATTTGGTTCCTTTAAAAAGTGGGTCATTTGCTTGATGTTTAAATGTTATAAAAAAATAGCAAACCACAAACGTAAGAAACATAACATTTTATATAGACATTTAAAATTGTTTCTACATTTCTTTTTATCGGCTACGAATAGTTCATATAGCATAGTCACCACAAATTTGTGGGCAATAAAAGCTCTTAAAATTCAAAATCAGCAATTTATTTCAATAGAACCATATACAAAATGCTAGTATATCGCTTTATTTGACAAAATCAAGTGTTTCACAAATTAAGGGTGGCTTCTAAGTCAGATAGAATCCATTAAGACATTTTTACAGGCAAAAGAAGGCTGGCTCTGCAAATTTTATATGATAATTAGATCTTACGCCCAAGAGGTTATCAATCTTATTCTAGTATCAGTTTTTGTTGCTATCGGGCGCATTTAGCACATTAAACATTTAACAACGAAACGAAGGACTGCAAGAAAAAATATTTTAAAAACACATGCTCTATCAATATTGAAAATGCCATCGACCACTTGAAAGCAGTATTCGCGAACAACTTATGAAAACCTTTTTTTTTTTTAATTCTGACACGAGATATACACAAAATGTAGTCGGAGTACTTATAAGCTTTGTCTAATATAATTGTACAATATATTCTCTTACCTTTAAAATGCGTTTATATGCTTTCTTTCTTTATGCTTTAATCGTTAGTTTTCTTTTATTCTTCCTGTATCCATTCTTCATAGATTATCAAATTTCAAGTTTTATTTCACGTGACCTCTGACTTGAAGATAATTTTTACTGTTTTATTTTAGGCTAGAAAAGACTTCTACTGGCAGGCTAAGAGTGAAGCCGTTCGTTTGTCGGAGGAATCAGGTCTTTCCAAATCCCCGTACTCAAACTATAGCCTACAGGCAGACGAGGTACCCGCTGACCAAAACGTCTCTATTAAATAGATCACCAAGGCACCAGTCGACCATATCGGCAAGCATGCTTCGCATATAAAACTGAACTTTAGGTCTTGCTTTGTATTTTATCATGAGGTGGTCATGGCTGAAACATTGAGTTTGTAACTTGTTGTTGGAAACTACATACGTAAATACTATTAGTATGAAATCATCAATATTTGAGTGAAATGGAGGGACATGAATAGGAAAAATGTGCTTGTCACTATATTTGTGTAGTCAACATTTTTTTTATTTGGAGATCCGGATTATTTTATGGACCGAGTCTTTTGGGGTTGGGGACAATTATTGTTGTATGCAATAAAAACACCAGATAGGATATTGAGGAAAGACTGAAAATACGGCTAAATAAGTCAAGCTCGCAAACGTAAAAAAATGTTTATCATAATGATATAAAATTATCACACTCGCCCCAGGTTTCATTAAAAATAGAAAATAAAATTAATCAAAATTCATGTCAAACTATTTGTTTATTACATTTCTCTTATTTATTCATGTTTTCATCTATCTTATTTATTGATTTTTAACTGAATTTGAGGGAGAGAGATTAGGGCGGTACAAAAGGTTGATTATGCCTCCCACATTAAGTAAAGGGAGATTATCCTATTATCATTATTTGAAGTCCCAGCATTATGAGAGTCAGTGCAATATTTATATATACATTTTTGAACAAACACAATGTAATTATGAAAAACATATATGTTTGTGCAGTCTTATGTTATTGTGATTGTCAATTCGTTTTTTGTAGTCAGTGTATTAATCATTTTCAAACTTCCTGAACATGAAACAAATGTTCATTTATTCATATATGTACATGAGTGTTGAAAACGAAAAGATTCAATAACCCTCAATGAGTCTAAAGTTGTTCCTTTTCGTTAGTCACGATTTCTTCTGAGATCTTCCAACACATTCATATTTTACTATATGGTATGGTAAAAAAAGGTTATACAAACTGATGCTACCTAAAGAAAGAAAAAAAGAACAACTACAAAAAAATGATATGGATGTTGTACAACAGTTTCAGTCACCTTTACAAAAACACGTTTAAATGCATACAAGATAATTTTTATTGTAAAAGTCCATAGATAAAAAGTATTTCTTCTTGGTCTTTTTTCCAAGGAAACAAACGCTGAATCAGTTATCTTTACTAATTTATTTTAAAGAATATCAGCTAGACAACAGCAGTGTATACATTGGTTATTTGTTATTGACTATGTACTATTGCTGTACATGCTTTAGCTTTACATTGTATTATTTATGTGTTTATTGCATTTTGTAAGAATATATTTTATACACATTTACATATATTTTCATAAAAATATTTTTGTCTCTATGTTGTTTAATTGTTAAGCAACATAGGCTTTAGTTCCAGCTAATGTCGCATTGTAGCTAGATAAGTTCAGCTAATCTCGCATTGTAGCAAGATAAATTCGGCTAATGTCGCATTGCAGCTAGATAAATGCAGCTAATCTCGCATTGTAGCAAAACAATGTTGCATTGTTGCAAGACAGTTTCAACTATTCTCACATTTCAAGATATTGTTGCTAGAAAGTTTCAAATACTCTCACATTGTTGCAAGATATTGTTGCAGGACTGTATATTGACGATCCACGCTTCTCTCCTCTGCCAACATTTGATGAAATTAAATGGGTGAATTTTTTATAAAAAAAAAAATTAAACCCTTCAATTCAAAATGAGGTCACAAATTAAATTTACCGGTATGATAAATACAAGATAATTATATGGTGGCGTCTATGTCCTCGAGCAGAGTGCATGTTTGAGATGTTTTAAGACATGGATTCACTTTAAACACGGCATTTTCGTATGTCTTCTCTCAATATTTCACTAAGAATGATTTATTTGAATGAATATTTAGATAAGAATTACGGTACTAAATGCACTTCGTTTATTCCCATTTTCATTTCATTTGTTAAGCTATCCATGCCCAGTCAGGAACATTGAAACATTCCTTTTAATAGCAACATGTTACATGTATATGAAAAAATTTAACAAGCATGAAAAATTTTTGACTTTTACAAGAATAAAAGAAAAATTCATAAGATACACAGATAGACAGAATGGATTGACTCGTAACTGGTACAGATGATATTTGTTTACATAGTCATCCATCGTCGGAAACCCACATTACTCGTGGGATTATGGTAATCATTTGCCCATTAGTATCTTTTGAAAAGCAGAGCTCCAAATATAGTTGGGAATGTTTTACCAATGGAAACTACCGCAGTATCAGTGACCTTTCAGTATGAAGTCTTGCATGAATGTACATTTATTTTAGGTTAGCATGTAACAAATTTAAAGTAAACAGTTATGGTTGGTCGTTATATATCTTATAAATATCTTTTAAACGACGAGACGCTAGTCAAGTATCCCACGGCTGACTGATGTAATGAAGCACAATAGATATTCGTGTTTCCAACAATGATATCGTTGTACAATATACAAGTATAAATATTGAACATTTCCAGTACATGATGCTTTCATCCCTTTGATACCTACCTAAACAATTGTATGAAAAACACATAAAAATATTAACAATAAATAATGGTAAAATAAGTGCTGTGTCTGTTGCATTGATCTGGCTCGAAATCCACAACAAAACTTAGAGATAAGTAATACGTTAATTCTGAAGTTTGACAGATACGCATATCATATTCCACCATTTCTGTTTTACGAAACAGTCAAGTTCATGAGTAAATTGGCATAACCTACTTACAACATGTGTTAACCTTCTCATATAGACTCATTTGACGCACTCAATAGGTACCACATAAAGCCTGATTGCAGAAAACCACAGTTAAACCTACCAAATTTAATTACAAAATCCTCATTTCAGACCACTGGGAGCAGCGAACAGCATAAAACTGATCAGCCTGCGAGTTACTCGCAGGCTTATCTGGTTTTATGCTTCGCATAGGTCTTTTCATGGTTCCTCTATGAGGGAAAGGTTAAGAATAAATATTTGGGAATTTTGATAAGAGAAACAAGTTTGATGAAATCCACCCCTAAGTATTTAAGCATTACTTAACGTTATGCATGGTTGACGATATCGAGCCTGTTCCAGTTTTTAATCTGTTACATTTATTAAAATTGACTGCTTAAACCATGGTTCTCGAATAAATGCTAAAATATTAACATGATCCTGAATAATTATTAATTCTATAGGAAAAATTATGTTATAAAGTCTTCCACTTTCTAAACAGAAGCAGAGTTTCAGTCATTTGTGCGATCGTGATTAAGGTTGGTTTGTTTTGTTGGGTTTAGCGTCCCGCCGACAGTATTTCGGTCATTTGGAGACCATGCCTACTTGAGACAGTTATAGTGCTGCCACCCTGCAGTTTCACGCCACAGACATATGGCATACCATATTCAGTCATATGCTGACATCGGG
>CM037790.1:43788350-43838350 GCA_021229015.1 Solen grandis | reverse complement strand
CCAAATAAAAAATAGAAGCATTTAGTGTACATGAAAGTTGTACAAGTTTGTCTAATCCATTACTTGTGAGCCTAATATCTCATTACACTATCACATATGACGATGGACATGTGATCTATGCCATTAAATGTTTTATTTATTAGAAGTAATTGTTGGACATTTGTAAAATTACATGACATTTGTGCTCTACATACATTTTTTTAATTTCACATATGTATTTTTTACAGGTGATCAAGGAGGAAATATCTGTTAAGTTGTGCTAAAACAAAGTGCTCAATGAATATTGTGCTGAACTGTATTTTCAGTGGCCAGTGACTCGGTGTATGTAAATGAACAGAATATGGTAGGAAAAATAGTTTGGAACAATAGATATATTTTTTCACATTTACTAGTTTGAATGTAGGCATATTGTGACATCACTTTCCATATGATCAAATAAATTTATCTCAAGATGTATGTTATATACAAATGTTGGCCAGATAATTATCCTTGGACTGCTCAATGTTATCAAATATTAGATCATTTTCATGTAAATTGTATTAGCGTATTTTAGTTGAAATAAGGTATAAAAACCCTTTCCCAAGAGTGCTATGAAGGAAGTGACCTTTACGAATAATGTATTATTAGATCAGCTGCTGAGTAACGTGCTTGTCATGCTTTCTACTGTTTGCTATACATCAGTACTTCAGTGGCATGAAGTAAATACCATAAAACTTGTCCTGAATGTAAATGGACTTAATGCCTTAGTCGGCACATCACAGTCTCAAATGGCGCAATGTTGATTGCTGTCAGACTGCCCTGACTTGTCTTTGGTCTGACATGGCGTAAATTGGAAAAGAGTTAAGTGCCAATATTTGGGTATTGATGTATCTGAAGTGTAAATAATGCTCTCTGATCAAGAATCTCTCCGCTTATTTTGAGTTTTACTGTCCTTTACAATTGTTAACATCTCAAACTTTACAATTGTTATTGTTGCTTTATTCCATTAGCTGATATGTGTAGATGGGTATTATTTGTTTTGAGATTTGTCAGCTCTGTATTAGCTTCAGAAAACTTTGATCTGAAATAGAATTGTTTGTTTTACTGTTATATATATTTGTTACCATACTGTACAGGTTTTTAGACAGCTATGTATTTTCTTAATAAGTTTTTAGCTTAATTCTTTTATAAACCTTACTTTTCTTTCATCAAAAGATTTTGCTTCAGTAGTAATTGGAAACATAAATATCTATGAAAAACTATGCTTTTAAATTTTAACTGCAGGGTATCAAGTGAACTAAAATATGACACAAACACCGGATATGAAGAGGAGGTCGGGGTCTTTTACCCTGTGCTTAATTCATTTTATCAGTTCATATGCAAGTCATTTACTTCAAATTTACCATTTTGCATTTTTTATGATTTCAGATAAACTGTTATTTTAAACAACTATTATATGTTACACTTAATGTTGTCTTATGTTTTTGATGTTTAAATATAAAAGTTAAGTTTTCATTTTTATTTTGAAATTTGATCCTGAAAGTTTTATAAAAAAGTTACTTTCATTGCTTGATGTTATGCTCAACAGTAGACAAAATTTTAATACAATATTCAAAAATCTGCCAGTCAGTCATTTTTTTTAGTGTATATATATATATGTAAATAGATGTCTAAATGTCTAAATGCCTAGTATTTTATTTGTTGTAATTACTTTGCATTGTACTCTGGTGTCTCGTCACTTAACACCCGCATCCCAAATCTTCTGGGTGCAGGGTGATCACATGATGGTATGTACAAGGGTTCATCAGATAGGTGTGTTTCACTTGGGTTCATGTAGACTAGCGAGGCTGACTTGGAGTATGCAAGTGAAGAGTTGACTCTTTACCACTGCAGAGTTATTTAGTAAATCACTATTGTGACTAGAAAGAAACCAGATCAGTCTGTCAATATCTTCAAGCTGACCAAGTTTATACTGGTCACTGCTACTCAGTATCTTGATCACAAGCAGAGAACTCTGTAAATGAGAGTGAAGATTGCATTCAGTCTGATCTGGCTTAACATTCGTTGGATATGGTGTATTCTGGAAACTCTCTGGTGGAGGGTCAAGCCATGCAACTGCTTCAGTGTGTCTGAGATGGGAACATGCATTGATAATGATTTTCATACTGTGTATATACTGTACCTTAAAGACAGAAAATGATGCTTAAAACTGCCACCACATACAAATAATAGAAGAGTAATTACAGTGTTATATTTGCCAGTTATTATCATAAGTGTTTATCACTCTTGAATATATAACATTTATTGGTTGTTATGAAATAATGTTTGTCATTTTCACTCAAGTCTTTAAGTTTCGATTCACTTTCATAAGTGACTTCATGTACTGAGTTTCATTTGTTAACATTTTAATATTTTAATGCTTAATGATAACATTCTTTTAATTTTCCATCCACTATTTGGAATAGTTTTTATTTATCTATTATCTCATATAACAGTGTAGCATTAAAAAAATGAAAATTCAACACTTTTATTTTATTTTTTAACAATTACTTATATTATCAGATGGGCTTAATTTATATTTTCACAACTGATCAGTATTGTGATGAGACATGTGATTGCAATATTTTTGCGGATTTTTTACATCTGTTTTCACTATACAGATTATCTGAACATGACAGTACGACACACCGTTCATCATTCATACATCAGGGTACCATGTATCCTGACTCCATGTAATCTGATATGTAACCTTCTGTATATACATGTAGTATGCTGTGTGTTTGCCGAGATGTGTAGTGTACATAGTTGGTTTAGGGTATTTTCCTTTCCGTTTTCTTCTCTCATTCTCTGCCAAGCCATTACTGTGCCAGATCCAGTGCTGCTGTTTCAATTTGCCGGACAGCTACACAAGTAGCATGGCTGGTCAGTGTATCGGGTCTAGATTCTGGGGTCCCTAAGTTTGCCTCATTCCCACTAGCAAGCTGTCATGGGAATGACCTATGCAACCAGTATGAAACGATACAGCCTGTCAGTTGCTGGTCAGGTCAGGATTTATCCTGTTCACTACTCCAGTACCTTGGAGATGAGGAATATGTCAACCTATGGTGGGGTTAATGTACTGGGTTTATGTGTCTTGACACTCTTCGTTTGACCTAGGTTACATCATTGGTCACCTACCTCTCATAGAGAGGGAGAGTGTTATTAGCTTTTTATGTTATCTCATAGTTGGATGTTGTGAAGGGAAAGTGTCATGGGTTGGCTCAAACCTATGACCACTCGATTAAAGTCCTGCCCCAGGGTTGTATGGAGCTGGGTAGGTGGCTAACAGACTGGGGTTGGTGCCAGTAATGGTGGATCAGACACCCTGACTGTGGACCTGTGCTTGTTTACTGTCAGTGATCATGGAGAGATGCAGTCCTAGCACTGTATCTACCTCCAGTAGACTTACTTTATAAAAACATAACAGATTGCAGATTGATTATTGTTTAGACATAAATGCCTATATGTACTTCCAGTCCACCTTAGTACAGTTAGGGTTGAAGAACAAGTTTTTAAATATATGAAAAGAAGGAAGATCTTGAAAGCAATATGAAAGTTTTTGTATAACTATTTTTTTTTTATTCTAAGTACACTAAATGATATATTGATTTTTTATTCTATTTTGTGTTATCATAAAGGATTGTTTTTAAATTATGTTAGTAATAGCAATTTCTTCTAGATTGATTAATTCTTCACTCTTTTTTTATGTGAAATACGAGACACTTCTGGTTAAGAATGAACAGTGTGTTTTGTATAAGCTTTGTAAGATGCACCTCTGTATGTCATTTGTAGTTTACCCACAATGTAAACAGTCGATTATGAAATATAGTCCATTAGACTTCTTATACAAACAGTCTGTCTGTCTGTCCTATATTGCATTGTCACAGTCTTCTTGTTTTTTTAAGACAAAGGCAAAAGATTATAAATACATGGACATACATACTTATGATGCAATTTTTAAATTTGATTACTCATATTAACATTAATTCCAAATTTAGAGAAAAAATGTAGAAGACAAGTTTTGCTATCCAGAGATAAAAACTTGTAAGTCACAGACTAGATATTTCAATCAATCGGTTGTTTACTGGTATCCATTGTGTAACCCTGCACTTTTCCAATATGTTGTATTGATACTAAAATTATTAAAAGTAAGTTTTAAATAAAAATGAAACATCTTGTCATATCTGGAAAGAAATCGGGGATCTTTATGTGCATAAGCTGTTGATGCCTATTTTCAAGGAATGGACTTGATCAAACACTGGCTGCATTCTCTCTCTTTACACGAGGATGCCTGAAGATATTTTGATCTGAATTTAATGACTTAAGTTCTTAACTTTGTCAGGGATCGAGAAATTGTGATATTTTGAACCGTAACTTGTGGTTAATGCACATAAGTCACACTCAATATAATTGTTTCCTTTGTTAAAGCTGTTAGGAAAGTTATTTCTGTAAATAGAATAAGATTTTTTTGGACAGACACTTAATTGCTGATCAAGTTTTCCTCCGAAATACCTTTAAATACGCATACAATGAGAAGGCTGACATTTGCTTGCCTTCTAGTTATGGTTCAAGCCAAGGTAAATGATAGTTAGTTTACAGACCGAAGCCACTCAAGTTTTTAGATAGGCATTCAATGCTGAGCATATGAAGGGGTGCTGGCTTCTTTCCTGATGTGACTGCAAGTAAATATGGCACCATTGATAGAATAGAGCAACCAGGGGCTGGGGGTAGGTCTAGGCTACACTACATGACAGTGCACATTGGAGTTTTTTCTTACCATATTTCTATATAAGTATTTTTTTTATATTTTTCTGCATGATGTGAATGACTAATTTCTGATTTGATTTTACTCAAAATTTTCAAGTTGCTTCATTCAACTTTTCAGGCTTTTTTTTTCTTGAAATAACGTTAACAAAAAAAATCAAGATAGTTGATAAAATATGTTATTGTAGATGGAAAGTTGCTCTAGGATTTCAATGTATGGTAGATTAAAATCTGCACAGGAGAGTTTTGTATGTGGGTTTAATCTGCCATGTCCAAAAACCAGTTGGACTGGAGACAAATTTTGACCACAGACGGGTGTCGAGATTTGGCCCCCTTCATCCTAAACATTAAAGTCGTGAACCTATAACCAGACTTGTTTTATTTTTATTTCTCCAATCACAAAATTGTCACTGGCTGTCAGAGTGAAAATTGCTAAATTGCCATCTGAATTTGACACTCCGTAGATCCACACCATTCAATATAGTTTGACTGTTGTTGCCGACTCCAAATGATGTTATATTTTCCAATTGAATGGTGTAAGATCCCAGTACTGGGTTTTACACAAAGGATAGAGCACAAAGATTGACAGTGGCTTATCAAGGTATTTTTGAAAATAATTAGTCCTTATAGTCCCAAAAAGTAAATTGAAAATGAACATATTTATTGTCATTTTCAAAACCTGAATGCACTTTTTTGAGTTATGCCTGAGGCTAAAATGTTTTTTTTTTTTTTCTAATGATCGATAGTAAAATACCTGAAAAATATGCGAATTTGGCAATACCTAGAATATATCTGACACACAGCTTTATCCATAAATTTGTGTAAAATCTGTATTTAAACTACTTAAGGTATTCCATCCTAATAGCGATCAATTTCATCAAAGCCATGCATATAACTTACAATACATGTATATAAGTTTTTAAAGCGACAAACAATGGTAACTTAGGGGCAATTAACATGTAATGGTAAGACAGAATTCTTTTATTACCTCCCCAATTATTTTGTTGCCATGAGTTATCTCCTGAAAATAAAAAAAGGTGTTTTCCATTTTTTTGTGGTAAGTTTAGATTTTTTTCATGGAAATTGATACAAAATCATAAAATGCATCTTTCTACATGAGTTTTTCTCATAAATCAATTCAGTTTTTATATTCATAGAAATACATATTTTCCATAGCTTCAATGTTAAACTTGTATGGGAATTATCTCCCCCAATTTAGAAAAAACTTGAAAAACTCTTGGTGAAATATTTTTATTTTTGAATGTCTTCAAAGTGACAAAATTTCATAGAAATATAACCATCTAGTGGCAAGATATGAAATATGGCTATTAGGATGGGAATACCTTAAGACCTGACAGTGCACTGAACCCATTGCATTTATGTGTTAATGCGCAAAATATGGAGAAGAGCCCTGCAGTGCTCAAACAATATAAAGATATGTCTAATTGTGCCACGAAATGATTTTTAGAGGTGCTAGGTTCCAGGTCATTCAAATAGAACAGGGATCCAATATAGAATCCCTGAACAGAAGAACAATCGAGAGAACCCATAGTCAATAATTACTCTAAAGTGATTTTTCTACATGGTGTCTAATAATGTGCAATTTGCACAATGAAACATGTAGAAAGTTGACCCATTTCATTGCATTATACAAAAAATATCACAGGAAAAATACTTTTTTACCCATGTAAATTTACCTTAAAGATTTTTTTACAAAGTCTAGTGAAACGGTGGGGGGGGGGCAGAGTTATTTTGCTCAAGTCAAAGATGAAAAGAGAAAGAGCAACGCTGTTTCTGGTTCAAATAAACTTTATTTCAAATTGCTTCCACACACCATCTCTCCTACATCCGTTCAGCATTTCTTTTTTTGTATTTTTTTTTTAAAAAAAAACAAAAAAAAACAACATTTTAGCCTCAGGCATAACTCAAAAAAGTGCATTCAGGTTTTGAAAAAGACAACAAATATGTTCATTTTCAATTTACTGTTGTTTTTTTTGGGACTAATTATTTTCAAACATGTGAGTCCTTGGACTCAAAACATGGAATTTCTAGATTAATCACAGTTAAATACTAGTACTGAAACATTGCTGACTGCAGAGTTAAAATGCACTTGTATTTTTTAAATCTTTCTAGATAAAATCCATGATAAATAATATCACAAAGACAGAGATCTATAATTACGATCTATATGATTACATCAATTTTGCACTTCTACTTAGAATGAAGTTTGGACCCACTGTTTCGTGTATTTGACCCATTGTTTTGGTGCTCAGACCCATTGATTAGAAAAATGTGCACCATTTGACACAAAGTAATGAATTTCTAGATTAATCTCTGGATATTTTTGTCCAAGTCAATGGATGAGCCAAATTTGAAAAAAATTGGAGCCATTTTTGTTTTCCATGAGCCACTCTATGAACCATTTTTATGAGCTAAAAAATTAACAAAAGACATTTTTAACTCAGTTTTAGGACTGTGTTTATGCATGTATGTATGTATGTATTGTATAACATCATTTCAGATGTTTAAGCGCTTTTAATTTCTTTTTAGTAATTATACTAATATTATTGAATTGAGGATGAGAAAAAACAAAAACTTATTATGTTTAAACTTTTTTTATTTATCACATCAATTTCTCCATTAATGTGAATAAACAAGTACACATTCTTCATGGCCGATACCACAGCTTCCTCACTCTTACTCAAGGCTGCCTTTCTTGCCTGGTCCATGCCTTCACTCTGCTTCTGGGCGGGCACTGCTAGTAGATGGTCTGAAAATATATAGAAACACAGACATGTCCAAAATAAAGGACCTGCAAAAGTAAATGCATTGTAAATTTAATAACAGGTCCAATAGATTTTTCCATGAAATAATCAAATTTAATGTTGGTATAGTTATTCATTAAAGTATTGTCTCATTAAAGAACAAGTAAATAATCGCATTGTTTGAAAAAAAAATACTACAGCAGTATGAGGGTCAAACTCATTACTGATTCAATAAATTAAGTAGTACTAGTAGTTGATGTTGCTGTAGTAGTAGCAGTAGTTGTTGTAGTAGAAGTTGTAATAGTTGTAGTAGTAGTTGTAGTAGTAGATGTTGTTGTATTAGTAGATGTAGCACATAGTAGAAGTTGTGGTTGTAGTAGCAGAAGTAGTTGTTGTAGTTGTATAGAAGTTGTTATTGTATTAGTAGATGTAGCACATAGAAGTTGTGGTTGTAGTAGCAGAAGTAGTTGTTGTAGTTGTATAGAAGTTGTTGTTGTATTAGTAGATGTAGCACATAGAAGTTGTGGTTATAGTAGCAGAAGTAGTTGTTGTAGTTTTATAGAAGTTGTTGTTGTATTAGTAGATGTAGCACATAGAAGTTGTGGTTGTAGTAGCAGAAGTAGTTGTTGTAGTTGTATAGAAGTTGTTGTTGTATTAGTAGATGTAGATAGAAGTTGTGGTTTAGTAGCAGAAGTAGTTGTTGTAGTTTATAGAAGTTGTTGTTGTATTAGTAGATGTAGCACATAGAAGTTGTGGTTTAGTAGCAGAAGTAGTTGTTGTAGTTTTATAGAAGTTGTTGTTGTGCACATAGAAGAAGTTGTGGTTATAGTAGCAGAAGTAGTTGTTGTAGTTGTATAGAAGTTGTTGTTGTATTAGTAGATGTAGCACATAGTAGAAGTTGTGGTTGTAGTAGCAGAAGTAGTTGTTGTAGTTGTATAGAAGTTGTTGTTGTATTAGTAGATGTAGCACATAGAAGTTGTGGTTGTAGTAGCAGAAGTAGTTGTTGTAGTTGTATAGAAGTTGTTGTTGTATTAGTAGATGTAGCACATAGTAGAAGTTGTGGTTATAGTAGCAGAAGTAGTTGTTGTAGTTGTATAGAAGTTGTTGTTGTATTAGTAGATGTAGCACATAGAAGTTGTGGTTATAGTAGCAGAAGTAGTTGTTGTAGTTGTATAGAAGTTGTTGTTGTATTAGTAGATGTAGCACATAGAAGTTGTGGTTGTAGTAGCAGAAGTAGTTGTTGTAGTTGTATAGAAGTTGTTGTTGTATTAGTAGGTTTTTGTTGTATTAGTAGTTGTGGTTCTAGTAGCAGAAGTAGTTGTTGTAGTTGTATAGAAGTTGTTGTTGTATTAGTAGATGTAGCACATATAGAAGTTGTGGTTATAGTAGCAGAAGTAGTTTTGTAGTTGTATAGAAGTTGTTGTTGTATTAGTAGATGTAGCACATAGTAGAAGTTGTGGTTATAGAAGCAGAAGTAGTTGTGGTAGTTGTATAGAAGTTGTTGTTGTATTAGTAGATGTAGCACATAGTAGAAGTTGTGGTTGTAGTAGCAGAAGTAGTTGTTGTAGTTGTATAGAAGTTGTTGTTGTATTAGTAGATGTAGCACATAGTAGAAGTTGTGGTTATAGTAGCAGAAGTAGTTGTTGTAGTTGTATAGAAGTTGTTGTATTAGTAGATGTAGCACATAGTAGAAGTTGTGGTTGTAGTAGCAGAAGTAGTTGTTGTAGTTGTATAGAAGTTGTTGTTGTATTAGTAGATGTAGCACATAGTAGAAGTTGTGGTTATAGTAGCAGAAGTAGTTGTTGTAGTTGTATAGAAGTTGTTGTTGTATTAGTAGATGTAGCACATAGTAGAAGTTGTGGTTATAGTAGCAGAAGTAGTTGTTGTAGTTGTATAGAAGTTGTTGTTGTATTAGTAGATGTAGCACATAGTAGAAGTTGTGGTTGTAGTAGCAGAAGTAGTTGTTGTAGTTGTATAGAAGTTGTTGTTGTATTAGTAGATGTAGCACATAGTAGAAGTTGTGGTTATAGTAGCAGAAGTAGTTGTTGTAGTTAAGTAGTTGTTGTAGTTGTATAGAAGTTGTTGTTGTATTAGTAGATGTAGCACATAGAAGTTGTGGTTGTAGTAGCAGAAGTAGTTGTTGTAGTTGTATAGAAGTTGTTGTTGTATACAACAACTACTACTACACCTTCACCTAAAACAACTACTTCACTACACTAACTAAACATCACAACACTACTACTACACCTTCACCTAAAACAACTGCTACAGCTACTACTAGTACTACTAATACTAATACACCTACATCTAAAATAATTACAACTACTTCTACAACTACTACGACTACTAAAACAAAAACAACAACAACTACTACTACTACTTCAACTACTACTACTACTATGACAACTACTTCTACTACTACTGCTACAACTACTTCTACTACTACTACTACTAACAACAACAACTACTACTACTACTACTACTCCAACTACACCTTCACCTAAAAGAACTACAACTACTACTACTACTACTACTACCCTTTCTACACCTACTACTACAACTAAACCTATATCTTAAATAACTACTACTACTACACCTACTACTACTACATCTAAAATAACAACAACAACTACTACTACTACTTCTACACCTATACCTAAAACAACTACAATTATTTTTACTACTACAACTACTACTACACCTACAACTTCTTCTACTACTACCACTACTTCTTCTACTACTACTACTACGACTAAAACAACAACTTCTTCAATTACTACTACATTTGTACTACACCTATACCTTTAACAGCTACAACTACTACAACTACAACAACTACTACTTCTACTACTACTACAACTACAAGAACAACAACAACTACTACTACTACTAATAATAATAATAATACTATTACTAATACAGATACTAATACTACTACACCTACATCTAAAATAAAATAACTACAACTTCTACTACAACTACACCTAAAATAACTACAACTACTTCTCCTATTACTACACATACACGTAAAACAAATACTACTTCTACTACTACAACTACACCTAAAACAACTACAACTACTACTACAACACCTACACCTAAAAGAACTACTATTAATGTATTTTAATTATTTCAATATATTTTGTTCCTTTTTTTAAAGTAGGGATTTTACCAGTTGTATTTAAAATTGCTGCTATTTTTTTCCCCATACGGTGTTTGAATTGTCCATTATACACCATGAGTCTCCGCCTAGGGCTAAGGACCTTACCTTCAATTCCCGTGATTAAGCCCTAGGTCGGATGTACAAGTCAGCTCTGTACATCATTGAGACAAACATGAGGTCATTCTACCGATAAGGTCATTCTAACTATAGATCATGATGTCATTCTAAATATAGCTCATGATGTCGTACTATAATCCAAAATGGCCACCACGCATGCGCAATACACACATAAGAAATAAAATGGCCGCCTACAACATTTCAGGACTAAGACCACAATTAATTTTACTATATGTTCTATATAAGCATATATGCAAATGAAAATTTCTGGAGGGAAATTGACATCCAAACTTACCCTCATTAGATAGATCTATTCAAGAGAAATAATTCTGTACATTTTAAACATGGGGTCACCCGACTACTTTTTGACCTATTTAAGCTTAAATAACATACGTATGAATTTAGTGCACCGGTCGGCCATTTCACACCAATTTTCTCAAAAATTCCCCTCTCAGTAATGCTCAAATTTTAAGGTTGTGGTGCAATAAGGCCTTTAAATTGGGCATTTTATGACTATTTTAACTGTGTTCTATAGAATTTGATCCTTTATTGCATGTCTTTCAGTCAAAAACTCACAGCATTAAATAGTTTTTACAGGGTAACCAAGGGCAGGTAATTGTGGTCTTAGTCCTATTTAGTACAAAAAAATTCAAAAAGTGTCTAAAAGTGATGCACAATGTATACTGAGCCATTGTATGAATTTGTAGCAAAATATTCCTTCATTTTATCAAAATACAGCATTTTATGTAAGATAGGTGTATACCCAAAATAACTGCAGTTACAAATGCAGTCTAGCTTACATGGTCAACACTGAAATTTTAATAACTTCTTTATTTATGGGTATTTTTCAATGAAATAAAAAAATTTGTGTTCCATAAACTAATCTGCATTAGAAAATGTAAAACAACTGAAAATAAAAACTTATTCTTTACTCAATAAACTTGTTACTATTTTTAGTAACATTTTTGGATTTTTTAAATTGTTGAAAAAACAACAACAACAACAATATAAAAAAATTAAAAGTCTCACCCTGTCAAATTTTAGTTCATCTGAAAGAGTGCACTTTTGTCTTTAAAATGAGACATAGTTGACCATTCTACTATAAAAGACTGTGGAGATATCTTGTTATGAAACAGGCCATTGCAGGCACTTCAGTGGGTCTGAATGGCCAAATGCCAGATGGCCCCATCTCACCGGGGTAATACAAAACTTCAAAGGGTGACATGCAGTTGTCATTGTATCTTTCATGTGCCATTGTCAGCATCCCTGGAAGATGTCTGCATTCTCTGGAGACCATTCTCAGTATATATAGGGCTGATTTTCACCAAAATCCTAATAAAAATATCAACATTTAAGCAAAAAAACTTTCATCAACACAATGAGAGGTGACATGGCTGCACATTTAAAAACTGGCCATATTCCACGGAGCAAAGGCTTGAAACTGACTGACTCTTCATCTATGGACACCTACATGATACATACTGACTGCAGCAGAGAGGCCTTTGAGACTGAGGGTCAATCCGTAAGGCCAAGAAAGTCCACTCCTAAAACAGCACAGGCGCCTTTGGCTAACATGAGCCCACATCTAGGCCTCTCATCAGAAACAGCAGAATGCAGCATTAACTTTGGGCATAAGACTTGTGGAGGGTGAGATGACTTCCATGGGCTATGATGATGTATGTTAAGGTCATAATCAAGAGTCAATCAGCTGTGATCAGCCTAATTTATGGGTGGGAAGGAGAAAAAAGCATCTCCTGCCTTGAAATGCACTAACTGCAACTACATCTCACATTAAACCACACCCAAAACAAGCTGTATCATAAGGTTCAAACTCCTTACCATGTGTCAAACACCCCAGCATGATCATGGACTGGCAGAAGGGTCAAATGATGCATAAATGGGTGACTGGCGATGCTGGTACATATTAGCTAAAATGGAAAAATTTGACCTCCAGCTGAGAGCAGCAAGCAGAAAGCAGCTGATAGAATAGACATGGCTATCCAGGACCTGAATGAGAAACGGCTGCCAATCCAATGCACAGAGTATCATAAAATATAAATCATTAAAGGAGACAACAGATAAAAAGCAAACTAGATCAAAAATCATCAATAAGGGGAGATAACCATTCCTATGTACTAGAAATAATTCCATGAGTTATCTCCCTTTTGCTAAATGATATATAAAAGAGCAAATTTAAGTTCTTAACAACACAGTAAAGTGATGAATTCTGTTGAACTGCATTCCTAGAGCAAAAATTAATGCTTTTTAATAAATGGAAGCTCTTGCTTGTCCTTTATTTGAATATTATTGTTTTCATAAGTGCCTGTAAATAAGATGCTGGAATGTGTCACTGAGTTTTACATTATGGCAGTGAATGAGCCTTTTAATTGCAGTCTCCAGTTCACATGATGAAGAAAAATTATGTACACATTTGTCTACACCATGAAAACTAACCACTTTTATTAAAGCGACACTGTTCTGTCTTAAAAATATAGTGTAATTGAGTTTTTTGTTTTGATTCTTTTTCAGAGAGAGAAAGAGAGAGAGGGTGTTGGGGGGGGGGGGGGGAGAGAGAGAGAGAGATAAAGAGAGAGAGAGAGAGAGATAAAGAGTGAGAGAGAGATATAAAGAGAGGAGAGAGATGAGTATATACATATAAGCATGAAAACACTACAAACACATGGTCCCCCAAAGACAGCACAATCCCTTAAACAAAGAATCACATAACCAAAAAATAAATAAAATAAATAAATAAGAAGAAAGAAAATTTGCCAAATACTTACAATAGCTGTCACAGCATTCATGATAGCCATCATGAGCTAAGCATCTCCCCTTATTAATACAAATCTGCTGTCTCATGTTCATATCATGGGGCTCAAGTCTAAAGTGTTCCACATTTATGCAGAGTAACTCATGGCACAGATGCGGAACATCACAATCATGCTTTTCAAGCAGAATTCTATGATTCATACTGTGTCGCAATATGTCAACTTGGATAGTATGCTAAACTGCATCTGAAAAATGGTCCTTGAGGAGTCTCTGGTTTGTGGAACCTGACTTACCATGGCAGTTTTCTCATTATGGACATTTTTTTCTACTAGTAAAATGGAATATTTAACTCCCATTTGTCCCATTCTGCTGTTTCATACCAAACTGAGGCATGATTTTGTTTATTATTTTGAACCCTGCTGTTGTCATGGCTATTATAAACATGTATCTTTCAAACCGAAAGTAGATTCTGAATTTTTTTTAGTAAGATGGGAAAAATTATATATTTTTTATATATATTATATTATATAATATAAAGAATATTATATATTTTCTTAAACAAACAAAGTAACACATTTATATCTTTATAAGCAATAACTGTGCCAAATTTCAAGTAAAAAACATGCATAATAAAAAAGTTATTAATAATGAAAGTAGGTCACCCCCTCTCAAAAACCAGCCTATATCAGGACTAAGACCACAATTAATTTTACTATATGTTCTATATAAGCATATATGCAAATGACAATTTCTGTAAGGGAAATTGACATCCAAACTTACCCTCATTAGATAGATCTATTCAAGAGAAATAATTCTGTACATTTTAAACATGGGGTCACCCGACTACTTTTTGACCTATTTAAGCTTAAATAACATACGTATGAATTTAGTGCACCGGTCGGCCATTTCACACCAATTTTCTCAAAAATTCCCCTCTCAGTAATGCTCAAATTTTAAGGTTGTGGTGCAATAAGGCCTTTAAATTGGGCATTTTATGACTATTTTAACTGTGTTCTATAGAATTTGATCCTTTATTGCATGTCTTTCAGTCAAAAACTCACCTTAATTCAGCATTAAATAGGGTCACTATTTTCTGTGTAGGCACATCCGGATACAGGGTAACCAAGGGCAGGTAATTGTGGTCTTAGTCCCACCACTACGCGTCATACCCTAAAATGCTTATATGCAAATGAGTAACTATACATAGTAACCTACATGACCGCCTGTTACTAAAAATAGAAACTATGTCAACAAAATGGCGCCTGTTTGTGTGTTGTTAAGCGTCAGACTTACTACTTTCATTTGTTTAAGACCATAATTGAATAACTTTAACAAAAAACAAAAATACCTCAACACTTACACTATTTAGATATAGGAGCCTAGCTCCTTAATGAAAACGAAACCCTACAGATACAGCTAAATTCCATACGTATGATTATCACATATTCTAGTTTTACTAATAATATGCAGAAATGTATTAAATGCATGCGAACATAAACAATCTTCTAACTTTTAATATGCAGCAGCAGCAGCAGCAACATCACTTTTATTGTTATCTGAGTCTCTGTTTTGCGTACATCATCAATCCGGAACTTTAATCACGGTCGGTGTATAACTGTATTTACCGGTAGGTAGAGGTCCCGGGATTTACAACCGTGGACCGTCAATTACACATGCCCCTTAAGCGATTACTCTAGATAAAATATCTGTTTACGGCGTTTTTTTTAGCTCACCTGAGCACGTGTGCTCAGGATGAGCTTTTAGGATCGATGAATGTCCGTCGTCCGTCCGTCCGTCGTCCAAAATTTGTTCGTTTGCACTCTAGCATCTTCATTTTATGAGAAATTATCTTCAAACTTTAAAACAATGTTTATAACCATAAAATCTCGACCAAGTTCGATTATGGCTGATATCGGAACATTAGGTCAGGAGTTATGCCCCTTTTAAAATTCAAAAAAGCCAGATTTCACATTGTTTGCACTCTAGCATCTTCATTTCATGAGCAATTATCTTCAAACTTTATATCAATGTTTATAACCATAAAATCACGGCCAAGTTCGATTATGGCTGATATCATACCATTAGGTCAGGAGTTATGTCCCTTTTAATATTCAAAAAATGCCATATTTCAAGTTGTTTACACTCTAGCATCTTCATCTTTTGAGCAATCCTCTTCAAACTTTATGGCAATGCTTATGACCATAAGGTCTCGATTGAGTTCGATTATGGCTGAGATTCATCAATTAGGTCAGGAGTTATGTCCCTTTTAATATTCAAAAAAATGCCATATTTCACTTTGTTTACACTCTAGCATCTTCATCTTTTGAGCAATCATCTTCAAACTTTATGGCAATGCTTATGACCATAATGTCTCGATTTAGTTTGATTATGACTGAGATCATTGATTAGGTCAGGAGTTAGCCCCTTTTAATAAAAAATGCCAATTTCACTTGTTTACACTCTAGCATCTTCCTTTTTTAGCAATCATCTTCAAACTTTATGACATTGTTAATGACCATAATGTCTTGATTGAGTTCAATTGTGGCTGAGATGGGTCATTTAGGTCAGGAGTTATGCCCCTTTTAATACAAAAAATGCAAGATTTCACTTTGTTTATTCTCTACCAACTTCATTTTCTTAATAATCATTTTTAAACTTTAAGACAATGTTTATGCCCATAATCTCACAATCGGGTTCAATTATAACTGATATTGACTTGTACATTTAGGAGTTATGCCCATTTCACCATAAAAAAAAGAAGCCAGATTTCACTTTTACACTCAAACATCTTTATTTCTTAAGCAATCATCTTTCTCAGGTGAGAGACCAAGGGCCATCTTGGCCCTCTTGTTTAAAGATGTTCATACTAAGTGTATTTTCTTGATATTTCTTTTTTACAACATGCTATATATCTTTACCAACATTTTTTTTTTTTGAAATGCAGAATCGTTGTTGTTGTAGGACCGACCACATTGACGCAATAAACTGTTCGGTTTAGATGGGAAACTTCAGGAAATGTCTCATACTTTCAACGTAATATATAGAAAGTGAAAGTAATAAAGCATTTCGCGTAATGAAAAACAAAACAAAACCACTTGACATTTAGTTTCTGTACAGAATAACTTGCATCGGTCCCGCATTGTCTTCCTCCATGTAATGGTGTATATTAAGCATATTTATGAGGCCAAATCCAAACCACCCACTCAGGCAATTACTTACAGTGACGTAATGAATAAAGTGTGTCTAAATAAATCCAAATAAAACTTGAGTATGCAGACTCACGTAGCATGTCATATACATGTACAATTACTATACTCATCTGCAAAAGAAACTAAGTGCTCGGGGATTCCTGCCATGTCTCTTGTCACGACGGCGTGTCGCTGCAATATCAGAGCATCATATGATATTATCACTATTTTTTTGTCGCGTCCGCGCACTAAAACATTGCGTTTCTTCAATGTCATGCTGTCGCGTCGAACCCTTAGGGTTATGGTCGATCCCAGTATGACGGTTTTTTCTCCCTGAAAATGTTAATAAGAAACGTAAATTCAATACACATTCATATACTTACGTCAAACTCCGCGCACCGGTTACGTCACGCTACGCTACTTTATAACCACTGCCACCAAACAAGTCACGTGATGATAGTTGAAACCATGTGACCTACACTCATAATTTTATAAATTAATATTATTTGATTTGATTTTTTACATGGAATATAACGAAACTGATATAAAAAATTCAAACTGAAGTCAAAAGTGAAATAGTAAATCCGGCCTATATCAGCCGAAATCGACTTGCGAAGGCAGTGGTTATCTCAGCTGTGAGGGGAGGTAACTACTGGGGGGGGGGAGTTTGTACTTGCGTATTTCCGTGCGCATTGTTGTTCTCCTTTATCACTACAAGTTTTAAGTAGGGGGGTCGTACTGCATTGGTAAACGATTTAAAAGTATGTAGTTTTCATAAAAAACGTAAAACCCAAGGTAAATATATATTTCTTGTTTTAGAAATAACAGAAAAATCACAACATATCATCCAATTATTCATACAAAACTGAATACAGTTAGGAGAATATACAATGCATTTAAAAGGACAAATGCTTGCATGAGTGTTTCCTTTCTTTTGCGATTAAGTATATACATCACTTATCATATTTCTATACCATATTTGTGTATCCTCTGTTGATTTTCAATGAACCGGATAATAGAAGAATTGGTGTTGATATTTATGTAACTCGTAGGATTCTGATTTATATTCAACATGCTTGAGTTTGAAATATTTCAGGTACTCTCTTTTTCTCTTCATTCATCTTCTTTCCCCCTCCACCCCCTTTCAGATGTTATCTAGCACTACAACAACAACAAAACAATTACAACTACTACAGCAACTACTATAACTACAACAACAATTACTACTACTACACTATTTCTTTTACTTTACTTCACCTCTACTTATTTACTAATTTCGCCTTGTTAATATTGACGCTGTAATTTTATTACCTATATACAGTGGCGTATTCAAAGTGGGGCGCACCCGGCGCGCGCCTTCTCTAAATTTCCATAAATGTAGACATAGCTCACAAGAATGTACTATTTTACAGCTTTAAGTTTAAAAAAAAAACACGGGAATTCCCCAGGATTCCTAGTCCAACCGGAACTATACCCTTATCAAGCCATATGCATTGTCACTGCCTACATTTTTTAAATATTGCACCCCCACCCCCGCACACACACAAAACATTAACCTCCTCCCCCCTCCGAATCTGATATAGCTGCTTCTTTCTTCATTTCATCCATCGTTATACTAGCCCAACCTTGCTAAACGGGTACATTTTTATTGTACTGGGTCGGAACCATCTGAAAATTAGGCTACCTCCTAAACGGAGTGATCATTAGCCTAAACTCAATCTCACCCCTTATCCAAGGTAGATAAATCGGTTAATGTTATTGGTATACAAGTAGTTGCGCTATTTTTTTTTATTGTTAGCCTATACATTAAAACATGATATAACGGATATTATTCATTTTATTCCGTCATTATATTGTGAAATTTAACAAGGAAGATATTTTTTCCCATGAAATCCGGGTTCAGATCGTATTCTCGAAACACTAAAAGTACTCGGGTTGCTCCATTTTTAGCTTACCTGAGCACATCGTGCTCATGGTGAGCTATTGTGATCGCCTTTTGTCCGGCATCCGTCGTCCGTGCGTCCGTCCGTGCGTCCGGCGTCAACAATTTCCTTTAAACAACATCTCCTCCTAAACCGCTGGGTGGATTTTGACCAAACTTCACAGGAATCATCCTTATAGTGTCCTCTTTATAGCGACGTCCAGCTAATTGCAGGTGGAGGAAGACCCCGAGTACACAGAGGTACCCGGGTAGAACCACCGACCTACCGCAAGCCAGCTGGAAGGCTTCCTCACATGAAAAATCCGAAGTCCCTACCGGGATTCGAACCCACAGCGTGGGGGGGGGGGGGGGCTGAGAGATTTGTAGTCCACGACTGTAACCGCTCGGCCACGGCCCGGTGACTCTGGGACTTAATTACGAAACTACGAACAGTATGTAGATCGACGAGATGTGCTCGTATATAAAATTTTGCGTGACGTTCATTATTTTTAAATATTCATCTTTGTAAACCTGAGCTCATATAACTTATATCTGAAATGTTTGGCCTGCAATTAGAAAAGCAATGGGAAGTATTATGTAAAATGCAATTATGTCTTTAAGCAGGGGATCTACTTTCAATTTAAAAGAAATGACTTTTACGAATTTGGAAACAGCCACAGTTTCGTACTTCATTTTGCCATATTCTTCCCGAACAGTAGTATAAAGTGACTTATTATAGGCACGCCACCTTTTTGTGGAGGACGAAATTTCTGTATATACTACTCCGAATACCGACAGCGAGTTCAGGTGACCAACTATAGTTCTACTCGAGTTATAGAGCGTACGCCTCGGGTGCGGGAGGTCGTGGGTTCGATCCCTGGTCGCAAACATACCAAAGTCGCAAAAAAAAAAAAAAAAAAAGGTACTGTTAAAGCTCCCTTGCTTGGCGCTCACCATTTAAGGGTAGATCAGGACTGGCTGGCCCGTGTCAGGATAATGTGACTGGGTGTGGTATAATGCCACATGTCCACGGCGTGATACTGCTATGTGGCAGCACTATATCTATCTCAAGTAAACATCGTCTCCAAATGACTTAAAAATACTGTCGGTGGGACGTTAAACCAACAAACAAACACTACTCGAGTAAACTCGTATTGATGACGTAATAAATATACTCTAGTTAGCAATCAACTGAACGTATGAGGCTTACCCCTTGTGACGTAATTTGTAAATAGACATATGATTAAAACAATAGATCTTTTATTTATGACTTTTTTCGAGCTTGGGCTTGAATAAAGTAGCTGCCAGCTTACATGCTTATTTAAAGACAGGATATCATAGATATTTATAATTTTCTATAAATTTGCCTAGATGCTTTCCGTCCGCCATATTGCTTTGGGTTGAACTCGCGTAACCCTACAGAGTTCGTATGGTAAAACCCCGCACGTTTTATTTGCAACTCTGGTAACTCTAGTTAACTCTAGTAAGTAAACTGAACTCGCTCCAAGTCAAACGGCAGAGCGCCCTCCAACGTCATGATGCTAGGTGCACATTTTGACATTTGTCATTCTGCTTGCGTACATGTGTTATTTTGCTTAGCTACACGTGTCATTCATCGATTCGTTAAACCGACGAAATTAATTCCATTTTAATACGAAACTGGACTGTCCAGCTATACACAGTGCTATACGGTGATGAAATGGAAATAAAAGCAGATGTATTTTCAGTAGTTAATTATGATGTGAGTGAGTAATGAATGTTTAATGTAAAAAAAACAACAACAAATAACGCAGACGACGATTACACCGTATTGTACTAGTCAAAATGATGCTAGTCACTTAGACAAATGAAACAATAAACATGTCAAAAGGCAAAATGTATTTTTTGCCCGAATTCTGTTCCATAGTGCAGCTGCAAGACTGGATAATACGCAGTCTACGAGCACCTGATTTCCCATTGGTCTGAGGTTCATCTGGTGAATGATTCCATGGAACCAGTAGGTGTTTTTTGATACAGCGGATTGCGTAAGTCTCTGTGATGGAAATGTATATGAAAACAGTGTATGCATAGCTACTGAACAGCGTCCCAGTGCAGTGAATGTACTCAGTGGAGATGTGTGAAATACACTAGTTGACAGTCTTCATTTGAACTGTGGGATTAATTCTGAATAGTGTATTTTGTGTTCAAATTATGCAGGCTCTGGAGGGCCTCGGTGTTGCATCGCAGACGACTTGTGAATCAGACGACAGCGGGAATGACACAGACGACATTGATGCATTGTGGGAAGACGATAGCGATCCACCGCCATCGAGACGGATCTCATATAGCCGTAAGATACATAGTTTATGCACTATACCTTAACGATATGAATGTTTCAAGCTATAATTTATTCTGACTTCCTTTTCCTTTAAAGTGCAGACTCAATGAAAATGGACGAACGATCGATAGAGAGAGAGAGACAGAGAGAGAGAAAGAGAGAGTGATTGATCAAGGTTTCAGGAATGAGAACACCTTTGATAGTTGACAGTTATGGATGGGGCTCTAGTAGTCCCATCAATGAACGGCTCAGACGGGACGTTTCAGCGTCTCCTGCCTAACTAGAAGCTCAGCACTGGTTCATCCGTATGTATCACTGCTATACGCCGAGCACGTAAAAAAAACCACGGGGTGACCTATTCGGAAAGAGATCTCTGGGGTATCGCACCCGGGACCCCTTGTATACTGACTCGAGTAAGTTGCACCTGCCCAATGGTGCAACGTGATATGATATTCAGTTTGTTTAAACTGTAGAAGTAAAGTTGTGAACTTGCCAATAACTGTGGTTAATGACTTTGTTTATTCAGAGGTGACAAGAAGCCACCATGTACATAAAGACCAGAGGGAAACCTGCACTAATCCAGAATGTAATGCCGTGTTTACATACCTCCTCCGCCCCCATCACTGCAGAAGGTATGTGTTACCAACCTGGGTCCAACCCATGTTTGAGTCCCACCAACAGAAATGTTCTTAGTGTTAAGAAATATTAGATCTATAATCTTAAAAATAGACAACGCACTCCACTATTCTAGTTATACTAAATATACATTATGTACGTAAAAAAATATTATAAGAACTGACAATATTTGTAAACATTTGGGTAGTTTTATAGGAAACCGCCTAGTAGTATTAAATTATGTTTTGTGGTTGATTAAATTCGAGCACGTCTTGTCCGGTGGTCTACAAGTAGATTGGCGTTTCCTACACATAACTTATGCAACTAAGGACATACCACATCTATTACTTGATACCAGCTGTATTTGAGACTTTAGTTATGTTTGATGTCATCTCTGGTTGTCATGATAACGAGATACTGAAAAAGTGGAACATACAGCGGCCTGTTCTAGTCATTTAACTCATTAGAACGGGGAAATTGCTTATGAAAAACACTTGTTTTTAATTGGAAAAGAAATAAACTAAGTGTTGCTATAAATATTACGAGCGAATGATTTTAAGAAGTAGGAGCAAAAATAAACACAATCATGCCTTGGGGACATTAAACCGATTGACACTGGCATCCTGCTTTTTGTGTAGCCAAGTGAAACAATCCAGACAATAAAATGTTATTTGACCTTCCTTTTACTCTGACAAAATAAACATTATCCAGTGGCCGAATAAAACAGGACCAGTCTTCCGGGTCCGTTAAAGTAAAGGTGAGATTCACTTGACCACCCTTCGTGTTTTTTTTTCATCCAAAAGTTTTAAACGAAGTGTCCAGTTTACTGTGTTATTATTAATAATTTAATGCAACAACGTGATTTCAAGTGTGATCTGGGTATAACTTACTTGTTAGATAGATATCTCGTACGGTCCGTGTATATACCGTCATTTCGTTTTTTTTTTTTTTTTTTTTTTTTTTGTTGTTGTTGTTTTCTCTGTAAACAAACCCATTTTCGTTTTTCAATTTTAAGTAAAAAAAAAAAGGAAAAAGAAACATATTTTCGTTTTGTCAATCCAATTTCTAATACGAAAAAAAACAACAGCAAAAAACAAACAAACACGGACCTCGTACCTCGGTTTGCATCTTTCAGTGATCGAGAAAAGCATGCACCCTAGTCACATTAAAATACAAAATGTCACATCAATTTTTGCACTGGATGCACCCGTTTCGCATTCCAATATTTCGGTCTCGCCCAATACAGTCCCTGGAATTCGTTTCTTAATATAACAAGCCTTCACAAAAATGATGTAAATAATTATCGAGGTATCACATTAGTAAGTTGTTTTTCCAAGTTATTTACAGCAGTATTAAATAAATGGTTAAATACTCGTACATGAGCCGAGGAAAACAATATCATAAGTGATGCACAGTTTGGATTTCATAGGGGTAGACCTACTGTAGATGCAATTTTTGTTTTCAATGTTGCTATCCAGAATGTTTAAATAGGAAAGGAAGGCTTTATTGTGCATTTATTGATTTAAGTAAAGCTTTTGGTAGTGTTTATTTAAACGATGTATATAGGCTGGGTATAAGTGGGAATGTTTTAAGGATAATTAGAGGCATGTATAGGAGTGTTAAGCAATGTATTAGGGGATGTATTTCTTATTCTGATTTTTTTTTAATATGCAGTCGGTTTGAAACAAGGGGAAGTAATTTCGTCGATAATGTTTTCTTTATTTTTGGAGGATTTAGAGATATTCTTGCAGGATAATAATAAAGGTTGATTAACTCTTGAACATTTAACTTTTATATTATTGCTATTTGCGGATGATATGGTAATATTAGGTAATAGTTCTGAAGATTTACAGCATAGTCTAAATTTATTGTCAGATTATTGTAATAAATGGTGACTGGTAGTGAATATTAGTAAAACAAAAGTAATGGTGTTTAGAAAGCGCGGAAATCTAAAAGCAACTGAGTCATAGACATAGAATGATAGTATTTTCGAAACCGTAAACGACTTTAATTATTTAGGCTCTGTTTAACTTATACAGGATCGTGTTTTTTTTTCAGCAAGCACTCATAGCTAAAATCCTTAAAACATTGAACATGTTAATATATAAAACTAATAAGTATAGTTAATCCCTTAAGGTAACTCTTTGATGCTTTTGTAGGATCTATTCTTAGCTACTCAAGTGCGATATGGGAGCTTGGGAAAGCAAAAACAATTGAACGGTTACATTTGAAAGTTTGCAAATCTTTATTGAACGTTAGATAATCTATCACGAGCGTCGGTGTGTATGGAGAGCTTGGTAGATATCCATTGTATGTATTAAGATTTGTCCATATTCTTAAGTTTTGGTGCAAAGTGGTATCTTAAGACAATATTTTAATAAAACATTAAACTGTAAAATCATTAATATTCGTTTAGTTTAAATTTAGTTGCTTATGTACCTATGGGACTTTCGTGGAAACATTTATTCGTGGATCTATGTTTTAGAATGTGAGGTCTATATAAGATACAAGTTTTCGTGGGGATTAATATTCGTGGTTAAAACTCACCACGAAATCGACGAAAATTAGTGATTTCACAGTAAACAAACCGTATATTAGACGATTGTCATGCTGGTGAAGTTAATTAAGCTAGTAATGTGAAACAGCTGTTGAATATGGCCAGTAGTTTTAGTAATAGTCTAAAAATGCCGACACCTTGTTTTTTTTTTATTTGCAATTCTCTTTCCAGTGGGTACATATATTTGAAGTAACCAACAGTATTGTCCAAAATGAAAGTCTTCTACTGACAGCAATAAACTTATTGCCCATTCATGGTTGGTTACATTAATAATAATGGTGCAAAAATCGCATCAGGTTAATTGCTTGTCATTATTAATTATGTTTTGTCCGATTTTTTTTAAAACTGACACACGCACATACATTACACGTTTCTGTTTCTTTGACGGTCAATTTTTGGCGGTTATATGATTTAAAGACATGTTGTAGTTGTTTCATAAAATGTCACATTTGATTTTGAAAATGCCTCAGAAAAAAAATGATGAAACATTCTTTCCCGATCAGTGGTTCTGTGTTTTTTTAGTCAGGTTCGCCAGGGTTAGACTTACTGCTTGTTTATCATTCTGTTTTAATTCTTTTTAACGTCGATTGGGAAAAACTATTTTAAAACTCCTTCTCGAGTCGACGGTTCCTGGATTGGACCAGTACTTGACACCTTCGAAAAGTTCATTGCAAACCCAGCTCAGGAAAATAGTGTCGTCCTTCAAGAAATTTGTGGGTTGTATTTGTGTTTGGTTTGGTTTGAGGGCTGAAATAATGGTTTAATAGTTTCAATGTTAAATTACATACCTGGGAAAATCATACCTCACTAAGACACGATTCTACATACAAATCGAGGTACAAACTGCGCAAGTGAGGTAATAGTTTATATCGCGTGCTGGCGAGTGCGTGTGCGTGTGTGTCACATGCCAAATACAAAAGTGATTCGGTCATATACATGTATCAGTTATCGTTTATAATTTAGATTTATGGAATTTATCGCAAGCGACGCGAAGCGCTGCGATACATTTTAAATATAAACGATAACATTTTTACAGTTTGTCACGGACGCCATACAGCTCAGCCTTTTGCTACGCGTTATGGAACCAACTTCCGTTTGACTGACAGTACACGTAACGGTTCAGAGTCAGTATCATTGGGTAAATTTTATAAGGTTACATGCAAAATATGGCGTAATCATTCGCTGCCTAAGATCACGTAGGCAGCATTCACTCCTATTTTCTCCATATCAAGACCATTTTATGCAAAATATTTTGAACAAAATCCAAGCATTTCACTGGACGAGCGCAAACCGTAAGAATTTCTACAGTTTGTCCCACTTTCTCGTTCAATTAAATGCTTGTATTTCGTTCAGAATTTGAAAAATGTATTGCAAAAAAAAAAAAAAAATGAACCGTGGAGTATTGATAAATTCATAGTGCCTATACGTGGGCGGAGCTAGTTGCGGTGGCCCCTGTTTTACGTCATGTTTCTTTTAGCTCAAAATATAAATGTACTCAGCAACACTTCGCGTCGCTTGTGATAAATTCCATAAAATTTAAAATTTAAATGATAACTAATACATACAATTGCCCAACCTGTACTGTCGTAAAAGTAAAATAGAATAAACCGCACGTGATATTCGGCAATGTTCAGTTAATGCCGAAATTTCAATTTCAGTATTAAATCAAAAGTATCCGGTACGTTGCTTTGACCGAATAACTGCAGCATTTTAAAAAATAATAATAACAATAAAAAAAAATCAATGACCTTGTATATTATATCATATATAAGGTCATTGATTTTTCGGCCATCACCTCATCACGTTAGGCCGTTTATTTTCAACCTGACTTCCTGTGAAACACACAGTAATGAAGCGAAATAAAATTAGGCTTTTCATTGGTTATTATATACTTTGCTAAATTCCCATTGGTCATTGTAAAATTAGTCAAAAGAAAAGAAAGGAGTTGCGGAAACGATTTTTTTTTATGATCTCTGTTTTAAAAGTTGAAGTTTTTTCCCCTGGGAACAATTTGTCCGGAATAGTAAGACACTGCACCTTTTTAAAGTAAACTGAAAGAGTAGAACGCTAAAAAATAGGAAACACAAACGTTCAGAATTGATTGTTCGACCCTGACAGATCCTATATTCAACAAAAACGTAACATCCGGTTTTTGTAGCCCGCGAAACGAAGTTTTATAAGATGGTTTATAAGATTGGTTGAATTTTAGTTGCTCTGCTTTGCACGTGTTTCAGGTGCGGTGAGGTGTTTTGTAAATCCTGTTTACAGTTCAAGCGGAGGTTAAATCAGGATGCTCAGTTGGACAAACATGGCGTCCTTTGTAAGGTAAGGTAATGCTAATTTCAATGCTGCTAAAGATCATCTAGTGACTTATTCATTTTCTGTTGGAAAACAAATTCTTAATACCGATATCAATTCAATTTTGGACCAGTAATTGACGCATACGAAAAATTCATTACAAGTTATACAATTTTATTTTGTACTCAGCATGTCGGATTAGAATAGTTAAGGTTTTGCTAAATGTTAGGACTAGATGTAGTCTCATATTATAGAGTAATAGACAGTTGATACAAAGCAACGTCTCGGCAAATTGATACACCGTACATATTTAAATATATTAATACTTTAACTTTAGTAGTAAAAGGGTTGCAAGCTTCTTAAGTATATTCGGAGGTGCCAATGACTCATTTTTTATAAATAAAAAAATCCAAACAGAAGATAATTATAGAACTTAAGATAACATGGCGTGTTTTGTATGCCTCACAGGTCAGGTCTGCATGAAACAGATAAAACTAACGTATATAGGGAACAAAGAGCTGCTTTCTGAACCAATCTTGTCAGGAATGTTGTTAGTCCGTATATTTGATACCCATTAATCTTTTAGATATTCCAGTAAAATATTAGAGCTATCACAGAATGTGATTAATAACCCAGCATCCCACCTTTGTTCTTGTAATGGGGACGAGTCGTTACGTACGGGATGTGACACGACGGTAGGGTTAAAAACATTAAATAAACTACAGTAGAGGAAACTGGTGAAGATAAAAGGGTTCTAGGCGCTATCTGGGGTAGGGGAGAAGTGGGTGAGGTGATGGCCTTCCTTGTTTACATTGAAATATTCCCCCGTGTGCGAGATGGCTGAGAAGTTGTAGAGGATTATAACACACACACACACGCGCGCGCACTTGAAAAACCAACCAAGCCTTATGCTGTTTTGTTGTTAATCAAAACATACATATTTCACATCATACACATTTAGTAAGGTTTTGATACATGATACACTCAATAAAACCGCAACTCAAATAGCAATTCCCATGATATTCTCACACCTCAATGTTAACTGCCTTTATGCGCCATTGCACACATTCACTCTTGGTTGGTGTGTTTAAACTGCAATGTACTGCATCTTCTAGTTCTTTCTTGTTTATGGTTAGGTTAACTATTCAGAAACAGTATCAAAAACAAAACCATATATTATTTAGTGTAAACCAGGTCAACCAATTACCTTTATCGCTGAGTAATTATTGGATAACCTACTGGTCAATATAAACTGGAAAGGTCCGCTCTGAGCCGGACATGTTGTTGAATCAGTATGGTTGGAATTTCAGATCGATTGGAAATGTCTCCATTGATTAACTCATTGGAGTTTGAATAGTACGTCCATTAAAAGCCAGAAGGACTCATCAGTATGTATAAAAAGAAGGTTGATGAGCAATCCTGGCTTTCCATGGACGTTTAACATTAAGTTAATAAATGGGAAATAACCTAAAATACGAGAATGGGACTTTAATAACTCGAAATTCGAATTTTCGAGGGTTTTTACACTTTTTTCTTCATGAAAGCATGATCATTGATACAGATTTAGAACTCAGTCACGCTCGTCTCTTCATATCCTCCACTAAAATGACATGAAGACAAGCTCGGTGGGGTGTGTGGGTATTATTCATCTAAAGTAAAAGATAAAGTTTCTTCATGCTTACTTTATTTTTTTCCCCAATTAAATCTGTCATTAAGGATACATGTATTTTCCCTTCTATTAGCACACCACACTCAAGGTGGGCTATTGTGGTCATATCGTGTCCGTAGTCCATCGCCCGTCCGCGCGTTCGTTTGTACGTCCGTCTGTCCGTCAACTTTTTATTCAGATAACATCTTCTCCGAAATTACTGGGCCAAATTTGACGAAACTTATCCATGATGTTCCTTATATGAAGCTCCACTTCTTACTTGATTTTTGTTTTGACTTGCATAGGAAAAACTTGAAAAATCTTTTTGTCAGAATCACAAGGCTTATAGTTAACTAATTGGGTGTGAAACATGGTCAAGCGAACCTTTACCAAATTCAAATCAAGGCCATATGGTCAAAATTGACCCTGCCCCAGGGGTCACGTGGTTTCACTTAGAGTAAAATAAGAAAAAAATCTTGAAAATTTACTCGTCAGGAAACACAGGGCCTGGAGTTGATATATTTGGTGTGTAACATGGCTTAGTGAAACTCTTCCAAGCTTGTTCAGTTCATGGACCTGGGGTCAAAATCATCCCACCCACGGTCACTTGATTTATATTCACTTACTTAGGACTATGTCCTTCAAAATTTGGACCACATATTTTTTGTATGGAACTAAAATGATCTTGCTGTATTTCTGCATGCCATCTAAACCTTCTTGTTTTATTGAGAAGTTTTTACTTTGTATGTGATCGTTGAAATTGATTTATAACAATAACCATGCTTTATTTAATGCTTTTCTGTGATTATTGGGAAATATCAGGAAATTCTTAAAATCTATACTGTAAGGATTACTCCAAACATATGAGAATCCATAACTATCTAACAAAAAAGCTACCATAAAATAAGATACCACGTTGTCCTCTGTACGACCCCTTTTTCTTCGATGGTCATTAGTTTGTTAGCTTATGCTCCACAGATGCTAATGATGTTATCCGTGTAGCAATGTCTTTGGATAATTAGTTTCTAAATGCTTATATAAAGAGACTAACAATGCCATCAACTGATGCCAGTCTCTGGCTGAAACTACATGTATGTAAAAAAATGCTAGCAGAGTGTCTAATTAGCATCAAAAAGGTCAATAGCTGTTTGTTTAAATTAAGACTTAATATTTAATTAACAATTTTATCATCATTTGAATACCTAAGAAGAACTTGCAAGTATTAATTGAGTGCATATTTCTGCGTTTAGACAATTATATGTACCCCCCACCCCCGGCCATTAAAGGGTCATATTATATAATAAAATTATGTAGTCTTACACACGTACGTAATTCCGTCCCTCCAAAATACAACAGTTTCACAGATTTTTTCCTTCGTTTTTAGCTCACCTGAGCACTTGTGCTCGGGTGAGCTTTTGTGATCGCCTTTTGTCCGTCGTGCGTCGTCAACAATTGCTTGTGAACACTCTAGAGGCCACAGTTTTGGACCAATCTTCATGAAACTTGGTCAGGATGTTTGTCTACATGATATCTCGGATGAGTTCGAAATTGGGTCATGTGGGGTCAAAAACTCCTTTTGTCCGTCGTCGTCGTAACAATTCTTGTGAACACTCTAAGGCCACAGTTTTAGCCCAATCTTCATAAAATTTGGTCAGGATATTTGTCTACATGATAGCTCGGATGAGTTCGAAATTGGGTCATGTGGGGTCAAAAACTAGGTCACTAGATCAAATCTTAGGAAAAACCTTGTGAACACACTACAGGCCACAGTTATGGCCTATTCTTCACGAAACTTGGTCAGGATGTTTGTCTACATGATATCTCGGATGAGTTCGAAATTGGGTCATGTGGGGTCAAAAAGTAGGTCACTAGGTCAAATCTTAGAAAAATTGTGAACACCTACAGGCCAAGTTTTGGCCCAATCTTCATAAAATTTGGTCAGGATTGTTTGTCTACATGATATCTCAGATGAGTTTGAAATTGGGTCATGTTGGATCAAAAACTAGGTCACCAGGTCAAATCAAAGAAAAACCTTGTGAACTCTCTAGAGGCCACAGTTTTAGCCCAATCTTCAATTGTTTTGGTCAGGATGTTGTCTAATTGATATATTGGATGAGTTTGAAAATGAGTCATGAGGTCAAAAACTAGGTCACCAGGTCAAATCTAAGAAAAACCTTGTGAACACTCTATAGGCCTACATTTTTGTCCCAGTCTTCATTAAACTTAATATGAATGATGACTGCATGAATTCCCAGTTGAATGCAAATTCAGGTAGGATCAATATGTAGGTCACTTAGTCAAATGTTAGAAAAACACTTTTAGATGCCAGATTTTTTGTCATTATGCCTAACACAGCCATCTTACTCAGGTTAGCGACACAGGGCCATCTTGCCCTCTTGTTTTACATCCGTGTTCTTTTCTGCATTTTTTCTTGTGCTGACTAGCTGGTAAGATGATGTTATGGATTGTAGGTATGTCCAAAGTGTTTTGAGGAACGGCCGCGGGAAATGGGACCAACTGTCCGGCGACGGACCAAGGAGTTTGAACAAATGAGGGAACAAGGTTTGGAAGAAATGAGAGTTCTGGAATGTGATATCACCATGGAGATCAAGAAGTGTTCTACAATCCCAAGATTCTGGAAGGAACAGTGAGTAAATCCCACTCTTTTATTCATAAAATGCACGTGCTTCGTTGTTAGAAAATGAGAACTTCGAATGTCTTGAAACAAAATAAATCTCCTTGTTTATTTTAAAATTTTATTTGTAATTCTGGCTAATGCAGAGGAAAAGGGTTATTATGGTTTTAAAGTACACATTTTAATATTGCTAGGTTTGTGAGGTGTTTTACTTCATGAGGTGTGACCTGTGTTAATCGTATTTCTCACAAAGCATCCAATTTAGCTTGGTGAGGATGAGTTTTACTTACATTAATGAAAGGGGGCTTTCGGTGTCGGGTTTGAGTCTCGGTGTCACCAGAGTCAGTCTGGCGTACGGTGGTTGCTGTTGATAGGTTCAAGGTCGATGTTCCGAAGGAGTGCCAGCGGCTGCGGGAGGGTTTCCGGTCGGCCGTGGGAGGGTCAGAGACATTGCGGACCCTGCACGAGATAGAAGGAAACCACTTGAAAGTACCTAATTGGCAGAAGTCTTCATTCTGGGTGGTAAGTGTCCAGTGCCCGCAATCATGATTAGTGTGTGGGGAAATGTACCTGATTACATCGCTGTACTCTGTTACAAAAGGAAGTGTGCATTCAGTGTTTGTTGATGTATAGTGTATTATTTCCTGCTGTACTATATCTTTTTTATCAAATGTATTATTTCCTTCTGTAATATATCTTTTTAGCATAAACATTTAAGTATTGCCTGACCAATGCGATGTGCATTTTCTGTTTATCGAAAGGCTTTATATTCATGGGGAATATTTTCAGCCCAAAATATATTTCTTATAATTATCGAAAACGTATACAAGTTTTCTTTTGCAGCTGAGTATGCATTATGGCAAACATACATGTAACTCAGTTTGACGGAGCATTTAAGGTGTACGTGTGTGTATTCGAACTTAATTAGTTTTAAATATATCCCAATATATATCCCAATATGGCGATCAGCAGAATTTTATCGATTAATATTACATATGTTATGTTTTACCTTTTCTTGTTTGAGTCTCTGCTTTTGGTTACATGATTGGTTCTTGGTCGGTTTTGTTATTGATCCATTCAATCATCCGATTGCATAATCGATTTACGTACAGAAGCGATTTGTTTGTGCTCTACATGCGTGTCACATGGCAAATAATCCTACGTGACTACGTGAGATAAAGAAAGTCATGTAAAATGTTGTGTAACTTGTCATTGCCATTTACAATCAATCACTTACGCAAATTCATGTATATGAGAAATATTTTATTAATGCTTTTCGGTGGATAACCTAGAAATAACAGTGGCTTATATTCTGATAATTTCATTGTTTTGAACAGTGAAATTATCAGGAACTTTGACATCTTTTATGAATAGCACAGCTTATTTCTGGCCTTTAAAGAATTAAATAAAAAGAAAAAGTGTTTGTTTTTTTTGTGAAAGATCAATGTATGATTTCGTTTGTGAACATAAAAAGATGCATTTTTACTCGTGGCTTCGCTACTCGTGAAAATATCTTCTTTTTTTCTGTTCACTCAGTGAAATAATTATTCGATCCTACACCAAAACAAGCAATTTACTCTCGCTGGGCCAGCCCAGGAACCGTCAAGAGGATTAGATCAAGTATAAGTTGTAAAATCTTGTTCCCAAATCGACATAAAACAAACATAACTACAGGTGATGTATAACGCTATGCACGCATCATTAAACGTACATGCATAAAAAGTTATTTGTAGGGTTAAAAGTCAGATCTGCCAAATGCAATAAGATTTTTTTATGTGTGCTTTGGGGGAAGGTAGTTTTCTTAAATTTTCTGAAAGGATTACTTCACGAATGTTAACTTTGTGGAAGGCTGCTATTTAACCCTTACCATGCTAAATTTCTTAATTGAAGTTTTAGACTGTACCATAAGTTGTTTATGGTCAATGCAGACCATGATCAGACTGCGCAAATGTGCAGGCTAATCTTTGTCTCCACTGTCATATGTGCAGCATTGTAAGGGTTGATATGAATTAACCTAGCGATCTAGCCTTTAATTTAGACTCAATGAAGTTTAATATACTGAATGTACCAACGGACCAAAGCAACCAACATGTCACAAATCAGATCCAGACAAGTTCGAGATGAATGTAAACGATATATCATGCAATCATGCACTTGCCGGCCAAACCAATCAGAATAAAGCAGATGGTCCGACCACTGGTACTAAAACCGCATAATTCTCATATATAGGCCTATATTAAAGCCTGATAAAAAGGAAATCTGACCTAGCTCGATTACGGTCGTATTTTTTTGTATTTCGCTACCATTGACTTCTGTCCACGAATCACAGGGTTTGATGGTTAATTAATTGATAAATGCATTCTATGAAACGATTCCTTACCAAGAGGAAATGGCATCATTTACGCAGAAACAAAGCCAAATGTCGTCTGCTCCTTAAAAGTCAGCAACTACACTTGTTTCCGGTTTGTATCAAGATCAGACTGGTTTGAGTTTTGATAATTGTTATAGATTTAAAATAGTTTATGGATTGGTTGTAACAGGCCTATTTTTTTTCTCTAATTACATGCATTTCCTTTTTGTCGAGCCCGCTGGCGGGAGTTCGACATATTTTGCCACAATGTCCTCATGGTGTATGTGCGATAGAGCGTCAGGTCTTGACCAATCTATTCTTTTTCTAAAAGTTAACAAAAAGACGAGCTTCACACATAATCAGAGAATATTTCACTCCGAAATGAGACGTAAACCTACGTAAATCAACGATTACAGTACTTCCCTAACACCTAATCTGCATGCTGGTGTATAATTCCACACATTGTTCAATGGGAAATAAACATACATTTGAGATTTTTCCCCACTCACTGATTGGTCAATTTAAATCAGCGAAATTACCGGGTATTGTCGATCCTCTGGTATAATGGTCAATAGAGACACGTATTGGTCCCTAACTTCGAATTTTTCATCAAATTACGAAGTGGCCAATGGCATACATGCCAGAAACTAATAACGATGAAAAACGCCATCTTATGTAACAAGTGTTCGGCGGTTGTAGTGATACTTGATCTCTTAAACATGCGTTTCCGACGACAGGTTTCAAAGTAACTATGATTCATAAGATGAAGGTCATTGTAATAAATTAAGCTATGCGTGAATGTGAAAGAAACACGTGTATGAGTTACAACATGTACACAACTTGTGATCGCAGCTGGAGAAGTCCATGTCCACGTGCCGGAAGTGCTCTAAGGAGATCAAGCGGAAGAAGAAGATGATGAAGAACTGCCGGGTGTGCGGGCTATCCCTCTGCAAGAAGTGCTCGCACCGGGAGCTGCTGCTGTACTTCGAGGACCGGAAGAAGGGTGGCACGTATGACAAAGAGCCGAGAATAGCTATCATACGTCATGTTGGGGTAGGTGATTTGTGTGAAGTTATCGATGCATCTGTATCTTATGTTTGATTTTCCTGGACCTTTTTCGGCGTAGTTGTCGCTTACCTCACGTTTACAAATGTACTTACTTTCGGGTGAAGATGGAAGCCTATAACCAATGAATATACCATTTTTTCAACGGAAGAAATTCCTACACAAATTGAAAAAACTTACGCACCATTGTTTGGTGAGATCACAAGCTGAAATTTATAGTTCGTTTATACGAAATTTTATTGCAGCATCCTGACTGAGTTACAGTTTGTAGCTCACCTTTTCCAAGGGTTGGATTTCTAAAGTGTTTTTTTAGCACAGATGTTCCTTGGGTCACTCTCTTTCAAAAATTTAAAATTATTTGGATCCGTCGAAAAAAAAAAAGGCTGACAGGGGACAGAGCCAATTTTCCATAATATCTTAAGATATTCCTCCCAGGAATACCTGGTTCTAATGTGAGCGATTCCAGTGCCTTCATGGTCCTCTTGTTTTGATATTTATTTTTGTTTTATTAAAACACCTCTCCCAGATGAGACTATTTGAGACTAATTCAGCCTATGATTATAGTCCGTTTCATCATCTCCGTATGAATGAATACAATAAATACTTCTTGCTTTAAACAAATTATTGTGTGTTACTCTTTATTTTCTATGACTGTTTAAGTGTCCCGAGAAAGAACCCAACATCTCTCTCCTGCTGCACGTTTGTGAGGAGTGTAAAGAGGACATCGTTCTGCGACAGACGGCAAACATAGACTGGTTCCACCAGAAGCCGAAACCGCCAGGCGACATCCACCTGCTACTGACAATGGACGAGACGTTCCGAGACCTTAAGCAAAAGATTGAGGACGACCTTGAAAACGTATTTAAACATTCTTTAACAGAAAATTCGCTTGTTGAAAAGCTTAGTCACAGATTATGCTGTCCCACTCACTAACATTCACCCAGTCGCATCCATTTTGGTTATCATATTAGAATTGAGTCTGTTAGAAATACATTTTATTTATTTATTTATTTATTGGCATAAAATGTTTTAACTTCATCACAAGACATGCGTTATTTGCTTTTTATTTATCTAAAAGTCGTTGATGAATGAAGGCGTATTACTTGTTCAATTTCCTTTTTTGTGCACATTATTATTATAAAGTGCATTTAGATTTGAATGTACATTTATTCCAGGCCATATTAATGCATGTTGATTCTCCTCTCACGTGTTTTCTATTCACTGGTTTATTCCATTGGTTCCTTTTAACAGTTGTGCGAGCATGTTTTCTGAAGAGCATTATGAAACAGCCACTTATTATTGGCTATGCATGACTTAGCCTCAATAAATGTTGAAGTTATGCCGGGTAAGCAAATGCAATCTGTTGTGTATAACAAATTATAACTCCTGTAAATGGAAGTACCACTTTACCCCAGTTATCTGGGTGGCCACGAGAAAACAATTACGTCCACAGCGAAATTAATGGCAAAAGAATTCCTTCAGCAAGAAATTGATTCTCTAAGAGTTTTTACTAATTTTAGTCGTAAATTAAAAATTGATCATTCCCTAAAAAAAAAAAAAATTATTGTACGTCTTCCGTTGTGGCTTTATCAGGCCTTGTTCAGGTACATTATTTGAATACTTTTGCCGGAACTGCAGGGTTATGGGAGTTAAACTGGAAGGGTGTTTGTTTCAAATGTGTAAGTAATGATTTATTTGCAGTATACTCAACATTTTCATGAACTGATTTGGATTAATATTACAATGTAAAGGATTAGTTATATTTTCACCACAAACATGTCTATTACAAATGTTAACCTAGCGATGGTTGTGGGTAACGTCTACTGTTATCACATTAAAAGCAGGGTGCCCACTAAGATTTGGAACCCGGGGTACTATTGCTGTTTTCCTTAACTTTATACCCCTTCATATAGAATCCCTATAAATTTGGGGCACAGGGTCAATTTTAAAATTGGCCACCATTCCCATCTCGGCCAACAAGTGATTCTGGTCACATTTTTTGATAATCCTTAATATATGTGTGTAAAGAAAATGCTGTTGCGTCAAACTCCAATGAAACTCCGTTATTGCTTGGTCAATACAGTCGTCTGAATCACGCAAAACAAAATAAACCTGATACATGTTCAATCTATAAATAACTAACTTGCACTCAGACCGCAGACCGGTGTTGACACATTGATTACATCTTGAGGTCTTTGCTTTACAAAAAGCAACCTTACTGGGGGATCATTCCCGGCTTCTATATGTATCTGCAGTTGAAAAATGAAATAAACGCACCAGCATCAAGACGGGCCAGGAACGCGAGCATCCGCTTATCCCAAAACCTCATTCATTGCTTCCTCGTGCTGGACATGATCAACGACAGACGGAACAGTATCAACCATGCCAGGGTAGGCCACACCCGTACACCTATCAGTACATATATATCAAACAGTTAACAATATAAGAATGTGTTATATACACTGTTGTAACACAGAAGCATAGTAACAGCTATTGCACTATTATAATATACATGCATATAAGAACGTGGAATTAAACGTGCCAAATATGATATATTTGCAAATTATCACGTTGCCAAAGTACATATCCAGTAGCCTGAATAATCAGATGGACGTTGGAAGGAACGGTACACAGTATCGATATAATCAGTATAATATCAATATAATGTTCCCTTTTTTAAATAAAAAACAGCAACAACAACAGAAAACAACCCTATATGACGACAACAATAGAAAACTACCCTATATGACAAGTACACAAAACTATTTTTAAACATGACAACTGGTCTAACTGCGTTATGTTATTTTATATGTCATTTGAATAATTGAGATTAAATTGATACAATTGTATACAGTTGTGCTAATGAGGCATACCCTGTAGTGATTGGAATCAGTCGAAAAAATATTCGTCGATTAATCAGAGACAAAAGTCACTGATTAATTGATTAATCATGATTAAATACCAAATATACCATGTTTGGAGTAAATGCCTATTAAAACTCCCTTACTGTACAACATGAAAATAAAGTATTCTGTACTATATAGATTATATAGATGTGTATTAGGTATTGATGTTAATTTCTCAAATATTCAAATACATGTAGAAACATTGAACTGAGATAAAGTATAAGAGGTTACAACCAGAGGCCAACGATGTGCAAAGTGCAACTTTGCAAGTATCATTTTATCAAATTACCCAATCAGATGCGCGTTGAAATATTAACAACACCACCTTTTTTGGTCAATAATTCGTCAACGAATTATTTTCGTCGTCATCGTCACGTCAACCAGTAGCTCGTCACTGATTCGTTGACTTTATGATAAATCAGCTCACCACTAATACCCTGTAATTGTGTGCATGTACCTACCTATAAATATCGATTCAAACCCCAGTAGGATTGAATTACTGAAACCGACAATTTTTCAAATTTCACTCAAAACGATTTCAAGAGCAATGTATGATATTTGCCTTTTTGGTAATTTGACAGACAAAATGGACGTTTAATTTATTGCACTTGTATTCAAATTGGATGGAAGATAATTTTAAACACGAATCTAAGACCTAAGTCGATTTCCACACTACATAATACAAAAATACTTAGAAAGCTTGAAGCGAATTTTATTATTCTTATTTCTGTAATAGAAAAACCTAAATAGTTCGTATCTTAGTGTAGATATTGTTAGTTATTAGGGTATTGCCCGGTATTAAGTACTTAGTTATTAAAGTATTGTTGAGAAAGTTAAAGTGCAAATGCATAACATGTGCATACATGGGATGTGTATGACAATTCGTTGTTGAGAACAGGGAGAAAACAATAGGGGCGGGGGTCATTTTTTTTTTTTATTATTATTTAATTCTTGACTGGAGACAATGAATGTTCCTCGTTAAATCATGTAAGTGTGATAAGTAGATTATTTATGCACAGCTAATCACGGCCTTAAAAATTGCGGTGAATCGCTGGTGGTTATCGGGGAGACAAACAAATACTTGTAAAATGGCGGGACAAATATCGACAACAGATATAATTTGGTGCATCAGATTAAAGGTCTAACCCACCGCCAATAATTTGACATATATTGTGTATACGTAGGCCGAGTACAACAGGTCAGGACTACACACAGGGCAACAATTTCACTGTTACACATTTTACCACCACATTTTATTACCTGATCAATTATTTTATAGTTAATTTGAAGCAAAAAAAGTAACAACAATGAATTCCCGAGCAATAGATTGTTTTATGGCATATCAAATAAAAACAGCTGATGTAATGATTATGTGATATACAGAAAAATATTTACAAATGTTCAACAATTCAGCTCGTTCTACGTATGTATGCTGTCCATGCAACAGTTCACTGTGCTAGACGGTAGACACCGACCGAATTTACGTGAAGCAGTCCAGAATGGTTAATGTACTTTGAAATGGGGCATTAGGTTATAGTACTATATGTAACTTACATCTTTCTCATTAAGGTCAAGTCCCTGTAATGGTTCTGCTACATGTCGGACCTCATGGCCTTTCACGGTGATAATCAAGGTTTCCTAATGTTTCATTAGGGGTTAACGAGAACCCTGACATCTTTAAATAAAACAGCCTGGAAACTTAAGGTAAAGCCCCTGTAATTGTTCCGCTACATTTCGACCTCATGGCCTTTCACGGTAAAAGCCAGGGTTTCCTAATGTTTCATTGGGGTTAACAGAACCCTGACGTTTTTAAATAATACAGCCTGGAAACTTAATGTAAGGCCTTTAACGGTGATAGTCTAGGTTTCCAAATGATTCATTAGGGTTCCTTGGTTATCTTGATAGAGGTTAAGTGGTCCAAGACAAAGCGGAACCATTACAGGAACTTTACCTTTGTCGTATAATGGCCGTATTCAAGACAAGTAGCCTTCATCCAGTTTACACTTTATTAAGCATGAGGCCATGGCCCACTCAGACTGAGCGCTGCCATGTAACGTACCTAGCCCATGGTACCTAGTCCATGGAGGATCTGTATCCGACAGTCTCCCTAGGTCTCTAACCAGATCTGTCTAGGTATCCCACGAGATCTCCTTAGGTATCCCACAAGATCTCTCTCTAGGTATCCCACATGATCTCTCTCACTAGACCCTTGACCGGTCAGCTTATATATTGGTTGGTTACCATCCAGCCAGACAGTAACCATATGTATTAAATAATAAGAAATATTTGTACTAACGACGGTCACAACTGAGACAGACGTTGCATAATTAATGCAACGGTCCTGTTATAATCACTTATGGTATATGAGTTAGGTTAGTAACAATGAAATGTAACAATAGCGTCTAGCTAGAGTCCAATAACATTTCACCTTAAGTAGTTGCCCATCGCGGCATTAAAAAGAAATTCATTTAAATTGAAATACAATTAGTTTGCTAGTTTTAAGGTATTTATAGTTTTTCATATACAATAGTGTCTATGTTTTAAAATATTATACGTATATATATATATATATATATATATATATATCGCATTTCAGTAATAGTATTGTCCTTACCCTAATAAAGAGGTATGCAACATATTAACATTTTACTTTTTCTAAAACAAGAAAAATATCTCTATAAATCAGTGCATGGCGAATGTTCATATACTTTTCTGTCTCTTGTATCTTAAAGCAGCTTGTTCACAGATGGATATTGACTAAGAATTAGATTTTTTAACTATTTAACTATGTATGTGTATAACGTCTATCAATACCCATCCACAGATGAATGGTCACCCAATGAAACCAACCGTGGTTGTTAAAAATGAGTACTTTCCCTATCACAGGCATAATCGTTACAGACAGTATTGTAACTATATTTAGAATAATAAAACCTATATTAAGATTTTAGCTCACCTGAGCACGTAGTACTCATGTGAGCTGTAAGGATCGATGGCTGTCCGTCGTCCACAATTGTTCAAACGATATTTCCTCGGAAACCACTAGACCGAATTCGATAAAACTTGCCGCTGTGATGTTCCTTGAATGAAGCTCTACCAAAGTTTTTCAAATGGTTCCGGTCCATTGCATATCTTGGTCACAGGAGCTATTTAAAAAGATTTTAAAACTGAAATATTAAAAAAAATCTTCTTCTCCGAAACCAAGAAACATATAGCTTAGATATTTGGTGTGTGGCATTGTCTAGTGGACATCTACCAATTCTGTTCAAACATGACCCTGGGATCAGAATTGGCCTCGCCCTAGAGGTAGCTTGATATGACATAGACTTACATAGGAAAAACTAGAAAAATCTACTTGTCAGAAACTAAAAGACCTGGAGTTTAGGTATTTGGTGTGTAGACCTCTACCAAGTTTGTTCAAATCATGGCCGTGAGGCCCCCGCTCACGTGGTCATTTGATTTTACATAAACTTATATAGGAAAAACTAAAAAAATCTTCTTGTCAGAAACCTTAAGGCCTGGAGTTAAGATGTTTACCAAGTTTGTTCAAATCATGGCCCTTGTGACAAAATTGGCCCGACCCTGTTTCTCGAAAATAAAATGATATTTAAGTATACTTTTCATACTCAAATTCAAAATATGCCCCTTAGTTTCATTATGGATTTCAGGATGATACTCGAATTTAAGCCTAAAGTTGTACTTGAGTATTTTCGAGAACATAAAGCCGGGAGTCACTTGATTTTATATAAACTTATTAGAACTACGACCTTCAAAATTTGGATGGCAGGTACAGTTTTGGTATTGAATTTAAATGATCTTGCTGTACTTCTGCATGGTTTATGTATTCAGTATGACTCGTAATACTACGAGCGTATAATAGGCAATGAAGGCAATGTTTCTCAGTTGAGCGATCCAGTGCCATCTTGGTCCTCTTGTCTATTAAAGTCATAGGCTGAAACCCTGAAATTAAGACGCCATGTTGCGGAACGTGTCACGTGGTACTGCAAGCATCTGCTTCGGGGATACCCTATTCTATATTTAACCGATTTCGCAAAAGCGCGTTTTCCCATGTGATGTGACTTGCCTAGATTATTTGTCAGGAAACAAAGACTTCACCAACATGAACGCAGGAGAGTAGATTTTTTTTTTTCATCTGTGACCGAGCTGCTTTAATTTGCAAGTCAGTAATGTTGTTATTTTTTTTAATCGTTTCTTACACTAAGCATGACATTTTCTCATCAGTACTTAAAACCCACCAAGGTTGTCTACTTGTTACATAATTATTGTAGATGACATTATAAGAACTAATGAAGTAGCTAATTAAAGGCATACTCGAGACTTACATTTGACCGGTATATTGCAGGGCAAAGTTTCTCTACACATAGCGCAGTACAGTACAGTGCTCTCCAAACTGGAGGCAATAAAGAGAGATATGACAAATGATTCGGAGAAAAAGGAGAATACAAAAAACAAATTGTTTGTTAATTATATACAGGTAAGGTCTTATATTCTTAACTCTTAATTTATTTATATACTACGACAATGCAAGAGTACTCTCGTGTGGTCAAATTTAACAAGAATATCTTTTAAAAAAGATAAGCGGTGCAGATTTAAGTAATGGAGAATTTATAAATCATGATATATCTATGAAACATTCAAAATAAGCATAGATAAAAAGTCGGTATTAAAGCGTCTCCTCTACCACAATCGGCGGAGTAAACATCATGGTACATAATAAAGCTCAAACAGACTATAATATAGTGCAGGTATTTCTAGCGTTCAGTCCATAACAAGTCGCAATGTGCATCATTAAGAAGCGTTTTGATAATATCAAAGAAACTGCAATTCACTCAGACCAGTTAATCAAAATTTCGTGCTAGTTCAGCTAGTTGTCATCCCCACAAACAATGGTGCGTATCTATTTTGAGCATAGGAATATTTTTAAAACACACATTCGGCACTGTCTTATGTCATCATCACGAAGTAGGTCAAATGTGAGGATAGACAGTTACGCCCCGAAAAAGATACAGTAAGATATTATGTAGTGGCTGCATGGTCATGTCCTATTTTTCCACAACTCCTGAAACGTATTATTTGGCGTATTTAAGGGTGATGATGTAGGGCAATGTCGATTGCATATTTAATTCATTTTCATTGGTAGAAATTTCTACACTTAAGGAATAGGAAGTCAAATAGACAAGGTCTCCCAAATGAAGTGCTGACTGCGGACGACCTTGCCCTTATGGCAAACAGTGAAGAAAAATTCAATCCAAACTAGATTTAAGGGTGATGATGTAGGGAAAGGCCAGAGAGTCAACATCCAAAAAACTCAGGTGATGCTTTGTTCTGTTAAAGATACTCCCGGTAAACGTGGGCAACACCGTTGTGGAGTATGTGGAGAAGTGGGAGGTAACTCCATCAAGTGCACAGAGTGTCAGCAGTGGACACATAAAAGTTGCAGTGGGATAAAGGGCAGGCTCCTCCTTCAAATGCAGGAAGTGCACAGATGAACTTTTTTTGACAAACACCATTGGTGATGGTCAGCACCTGGAAGTTTTAGGGCGAGAAGTATGAGATAGTCGACAAATTCTGCTACTTTGATAACATGCTGGAAAGTACTTGAGGTGCAGCCTTCACAGCCAGTACAAGAATTCGCAGTAGTTGGGTTAAGTTTCATGAACTGGCACCTTTCCTCACCTCGAAAGGTCCATCTTTGAAAATGAAAAGGAAGGTGTACCGTTCTTGTGTCAAGAGTGCTTTGCCATACGGCACTGAAACTTGGCCTCTGTCAAAGGAAGTGTCAGAAAGAATGTCACACGCAGACAACCTGATGATCAGGAGGCTTGCGGGATGAGAGTCACCCATGAAAGATCAGATTCTGATCTTAAGCATCTGACCGGACTGGAGGACCTCTCCTGTATCCTACGTAGGAAGAGACTGAGATGGTTCAGCCATGTGGAGAGAATGCCTGACTCCAACTGGGTGAAGAAAACCTGTAAGGAGTAGGATGTTGTAGGTCCACGTGGCCGCGGACGACCAAATATGACATGGGAAGCGTCCATCGGAGAAGACCTCAAACAGCTTAGTCTGAGACCAGATCTAGCCCTCGACAGAGAATGGAGGACAGCAGTAGGACAACGTGAAACCCAGAGACATGGAAACAGCTAGTTAAATGGCTGATGATGATGATGATGATGAAGGAAAAAAGTTGCGCATCATTGTTTGGTGAGATGACATCTAGCTGCATTGAATGTTTCGTATCCTGACTATGTTTTCTTGATAACTATATAATTCTATAAACCTCGCGTTTTCTTTAAGGCCCATTATTCTTCCTAAAGCAGTGTATATTATTCAGACAGGAAGGCAAAATATGTGCCTCGGATTTATTAAGAGCTGTAATCTGTACATTCTCGCTGACGACAACATTACTACAATGCATGAATAAGAAATGATATTTTACTTACAAAAATACCTAATTTGCATCTTCCGCATATCTTCGTCATTTTGTTCCCTTCAACGGCCCAATAATATATATATATATATATATATATATATATATATATATATGATCTGACATGAATTGTTCAATTGTTCAATCATAATCATAGCCAGAAGCTCGCTGAATAACATTTTCATGAACTCGTTTAGTAAAATTTGATATGAAATGACAATTCATGTCAGATTGTTTATAATATGACCTATAGTGGCAGTACTACAAAAAAATCAAAACATGAATGAATGGACTGTGATCGAATTACTTATGTAATCTAACACCAAGAAAAAAGTTTCAAATGATAACTGAATATAACGATTTAACGTGTGTATTTCTCAAACATTTTCAACATCAAATGAATAATAAGTCAAACACATTTAATCCAGCTGTTCGAGCTGGCTTTGAACAAAAATTATGGCTGTTTTTTTTTTAATTGACCGCAGGAAAACAAAGTTAAATGCATACACAATCAATGTGATATATTTGAAATTTGGTTCCTTTAAAAAGTGGGTCATTTGCTTGATGTTTAAATGTTAGTAACTGAAAAACCGTTCGTCATACTAGCAAACCACAAACGTAAGAAACATAACATTTTATATAGACATTTAAAATTGTTTCTACATTTCTTTTTATCGGCTACGAATAGTTCATATAGCATAGTCACCACAAATTTGTGGGCAATAAAAGCTCTTAAAATTCAAAATCAGCAATTTATTTCAATAGAACCATATACAAAATGCTAGTATATCGCTTTATTTGACAAAATCAAGTGTTTCACAAATTAAGGGTGGCTTCTAAGTCAGATAGAATCCATTAAGACATTTTTACAGGCAAAAGAAGGCTGGCTCTGCAAATTTTATATGATAATTAGATCTTACGCCCAAGAGGTTATCAATCTTATTCTAGTATCAGTTTTTGTTGCTATCGGGCGCATTTAGCACATTAAACATTTAACAACGAAACGAAGGACTGCAAGAAAAAATATTTTAAAAACACATGCTCTATCAATATTGAAAATGCCATCGACCACTTGAAAGCAGTATTCGCGAACAACTTATGAAAACCTTTTTCTTTAATTCTGACACGAGATATACACAAAATGTAGTCGGAGTACTTATAAGCTTTGTCTAATATAATTGTACAATGTATTCTCTTACCTTTAAAATGCGATTAAATGCTTTCTTTCTGTATGCTTTAATCGTTAGTTTTCTTTTGTTCTTCCTGTATCCATTCTTCATAGATTATCAAATTTCAAGTTTTATTTCACGTGACCTCTGACTTGAAGATAATTTTTACTGTTTTATTTTAGGCTAGAAAAGAATTTACTGGCAGGCTAAGAGTGAAGCCGTTCGTTTGTCGAGAAATCAGGTCTTTCCAAATCCCCGTACTCAAACTATAGCCTACAGGCAGACGAGGTACCCGCTGACCAAAACGTCTTATTAAATAGATCACCAAGGCACCAGTCGACCATATCGGCAAGCTGCTTCGCATATAAAACTGAACTTTAGTCTTGCTTTGTATTTTATCACGAGGTGGTCATGGCTGAAACATTGAGTTTGTAACTTGTTGTTGGAAACTACATACGTAAATACTATTAGTATGAAATCATCAATATTTGAGTGAAATGGAGGGACATGAATAGGAAAAATGTGCTTGTCACTATATTTGTGTAGTCAACATTTTTTTATTTGAGATCCGGATTATTTTATGGACCGAGTCTTTTGGGGTTGGGACAATTATTGTTGTATGCAATAAAAACACAGATAGGATATTGAGGAAAGACTGAAAATACGGCTAAAAGTCAAGCTCGCAAACGTAAAAAAAATGTTAATCATAATGATATAAAATTATCACACTGCGCCCCAGGTTTCATAAAAATAAAAATAAAATGAATCAAAATTCATGTCAAACTATTTGTTTATTACATTTCTCTTATTTATTCATGTTTTCAACTATCTTATTTATTGATTTTTAACTGAATTTGAGGGAGAGAGAATTAGGGCGTACAAAAGGTTGATTATGCTCCACATTAAGTAAAGGGAGATTATCCTATTATCATTATTTGAAGTCCCAGCATTTTGAGAGTCAGTGCAATATTTATATATACATTTTTGAACAAACACAATGTAATTATGAAAAACATATATGTTTGTGCAGTCTTTTGTTATTGTGATTGTGAATTCGTTTTTTTGTAGGCAGTGTATTAATCATTTTCAAACTTCCTGAACATGAAACAAATGTTCATTTATTCACATATGTACATGAGTGTTGAAAACGAAAAGATTCAATAACCCTCAATGAGTCTAAAGTTGTTCCTTTTCGTTAGTCACGATTTCTTCTGAGATCTTCCAACACATTCATATTTTACTATATGGTATGGTAAAAAAGGGTTATACAAATTGATGTTACCTAAAGAAAGAAAAAAGAACAACTACAAACTAGAACCGCAAGCGGTATCTTGGTTTTCGCTTTTAACCTAATCAACTTGAACACTTTATTTCAACTCAGCCACAATTTTTAATATATAACAGAACCCAAAGGTTTTTGAAGACCTACTCTCATTTGCACAGTTTTTTTTTTTGCAATGTTAGAACATTCAAACTCTTCTAGCGCAAATATTTTCCCATACACTATCATCACATCACATCACATTCTGTGGTGCTGTAAACAAGGAACAAAATGCTGAAAACCGCATTTCAATTAGACTTTATTATTTTGAGTTATAGGCAAAAGAGTGATTTCAAGCTAAGCGCCCCCTAGCGGCAAAATGAGAAAAAAAAATGATAAAAAATTTACAATTAGGTACCTAGAAATGCAGCAAATAGTTCAAACAAGTATATAAGTCGCACTAATCGAACATTCTTTTTCTTATATATCACAATTTTAACCATAAAAACTGAATAACAATTATTCCAAAAAAGGATCAAACTTTGGATTGCCGTAAAATGAAAAGATCAAGTCCGATCTTCAAAAACTAAACATTATACGAAAGAACTATTTAGAACTAAAACTTTTGTTCATATACTCTCAATGAAATATTTTTATATTTGGAGCACTTTGGGGCCGAATAAAAACACAATTATCGTAATATGACCTTGACCTTTTCAATGATTTTTTAACTTTTTAATTGTGAGGCCCTTTCAAACATAACCATACATAACTTATGAAAATTTCATGAAGAATGAACAGAAAATAAAGACAGGAGCGACAAAAAAAATGTTTTTGAAATTTTCCTAAAATTTAGTGAAGTTTGACCTTTTCTAGAGGACAAACCATGCATTTCTTAAATTCGCCACCCCAAATATTTTGTGCGTATATGTCTTGCAAATCATTTGCAGCAAACAGAATTCTTCTATCTGATTTCTAACAAAAATGGATAGGTTTTTCGTAGACCTACCCTCATTTGCAGTTTTTTTTACGAGATTCGAACTTTCAACCTTCCGTTACTAGCTCAAAAAGTTTCAGCCACTCATACCTAGAAACTATCATATTTTATAAGGCTATCAACAAGGAACATAATTCAATTAACCGCAGTTGGTTCAGGCTTCAACTTTTTGAGTTATAAGCAAAAGAATGATTTCAAGAAAAGCGCCCCCTAGCGGCAAAATGAGATAGAAAATTGATTAAAATTTTACTGTTTGGTACCTAGCAAAGCAGCAAATAGTTCAATCAAGTATACTAGTCGCACAAGTCAAACTTTTTATTCTTGTGTATCAGAATTTGAAGCATAAAACCTGATTTACAATTATTCCAAAAAAGGATAAAAATTTGGACTGCCGTATAATGACAAAATCAAGTCCGATCTTCAAAAATTAAACATCACTGGAAAGAGCTCTTTAAGAACGAAAACTTTTGTTCATATACTCTCAATGAAATATTTTTAGTTTTGGAGCTATTTGTGGCCGAATAAAAACACAATAATCGTAATATGACCTTGACCTTTTCAATGTTTTTTTAATTTTTTTATTGTGAGGCCCTTTCAAACATGAAAATACATATTGTGTGAAAATATCATGAAGAATGAACAGAAAATAAAGTCAGGAGCGACAAAAACATGTTTTTGAAATTTTAATTTTTCCTAAAATTTAGTGAAGTTTGACCTTTTCTAGAGGACAAACCACGCATTTCCTAAATTCGCCACCCCATATATTTTGTGCGTATATGTCTTGCAAATCGTATGCAGCAAACAGAATTCTTCTATCTGATCTCTAACAAAAGTGGGAAGGTTTTTCGTAGACCTACCCTCATTATTTCACTTTTTTCTAAGGTTCGAACATTCAACCTCTCCTAGAACAATTTTTTTCCCCAGTACTCGATGATGAGATTTCCATCATATTTGATTGGGCTGTCAACAAGGAACATTATGTAAAAAACCGCATCTAAATCAGTGGTTTCAAATGTTTGAGTTATTAGCAAACAGTGATTACATGCATGCGCCCCATAGTGGCTAATCAGAAACAAAAGTGAAAAGTTTGACCATTAGGCACATGTTCAGATAAAGATGACTCCATGCCCAAATTTCATAGCTGTAGCTTTTTTCATCTGGCCGCTAGGCTGGACACAAAAAATGGGTGGAATTGGAAAAATAATAAAAACTAGAACCGCAAAGCGGTATCTTGGTTTTCGCTTTTAACCTAATCAACTTGAACACTTTATTTCAATTCAGCCACAATATTTTAATGTGAAACAGAACGCAAAGGTTTTTGAAGACCTACTCTCATTTGCACAGTTTTTATTTTATTTTTATTTTTTTTTGAATGTTAGAACATTCAAACTCCTCTAGCGCAAATATTTCCCCATACCCTATCATCCATCACATCACATTCTGTGGTGCTGTCAACAAGGAAAAAATGCTGAAAACCGCATTTCAATTAGACTTTAACGTTTTGAGTTATAGGCAAAAGAGTGATTTTAAGCAAGCGCCTCTAGCGGCAAAATGAGAAAAAAAAATGATAAAAATTTCAATTAGGTACTAGAAATGCAGCAAATAGTTCAAACAAGTATATAAGCGCACTAATCGAACATTCTTTTTCTTATATATCACAATTTTAAGCATAAAAACTGATAACAATTATTCCAAAAAAGGATCAAACTTTGGATTGCCGTAAAATGAAAAGATCAAGTCCGATCTTCAAAAACTAAACATTATACGAAAGAAAACTATTTAGAACTAAAACTTTTGTTCATATACTCTCAATGAAATATTTTTAGATTTGGAGCACTTGGGGCCGAATAAAAACACAATTATCGTAATATGACCTTGACCTTTTCAATGTTTTTTAACTTTTTAATTGTGAGGCCCTTTCAAACATACAATACATAACTTGTGAAAATTTCATGAAGAATGAACAGAAAATAAAGTCAGAGACGACAAAAAAACATGTTTTGAAATTTTAATTTTTCCTAAAATTTAGTGAAGTTTGACCTTTTTCTAGAGGACAAACCATGCATTTCTTAAATTCGCCACCCCATATATTTGTGCGTATATGTCTTGCAAATCATTTGCAGCAAACAGAATTCTTCTATCTGATTTCTAACAAAAATGGATAGGTTTTTTCGTAGACCACCCTCATTTGCAGTTTTTTTACGAGATTCGAACTTTCAACCTTCCGTTACAGCTCAAAAAGTTTCAGCCACTCATACCTAGAAACTATCATATTTTATTAGGCTATCAACAAGGAACATATTCAATTAACCGCATTGGATCAGGCTTCAACTTTTTGAGTTATAAGCAAAAGAATGATTTACAGAGGAAAAGCGCCCCCTAGCGGCAAAATGAGATAGAAAATTGATTAAAATTTTACTGTTAGGTACCTAGCAAAGCGAGCAAATAGTTCAATCAAGTATATTAGTCGCACAAGTCAAAAAACTCTTTATTCTTGTGTATCAGAATTTGAAGCATAAAACCTGATTTACAATTATTCCAAAAAAGGATCAAACTTTGGTCTGCCGTATAATGACCAAATCAAGTCCGATCTTCAAAAACTAAACATCACTGGAAAGAGCTCTTTAAGAACTAAAACTTTTGTTCATATACTCTCAATGAAATATTTTTAGTTTTGGAGCTATTTGTGGCCGAATAAAAACACAATAATCGTAATATGACCTTGACCTTTACAAATTTCTTTTAATTTTTTTATTGTGAGGCCCTTTCAAACATAACAATACATATTGTGTGAAAATATCATGAAGAATGAACAGAAAATAAAGTCAGGAGCGACAAAAACATGTTTTTGAAATTTTAATTTTTCCTAAAATTTAGTGAAGTTTGACCTTTTCTAGAGGACAAACCACGCATTTCCTTAGTTCGCCACCCCATATATTTTGTGCGTATATGTCTTGCAAATCGTATGCAGCAAACAGAATTCTTCTATCTGATCTCTAACAAAAGTGGGAAGGTTTTTTGTAGAC
>CM037790.1:43738250-43788250 GCA_021229015.1 Solen grandis | reverse complement strand
ACTGTGAGGACTTATGCAAACAGAGAAAACCCCGATCAGATAGAACCATAAAGGAGAAGTCTGATCTGGGTATGTACTGTTCGTCAGCACGCTGTTAGACGACTCTATGTGACAACTGAATAATAATTAAACAGATGATAAGTGATGATGAGGATGATTTGTCTGGTTTAAATATAGATCTAATTTAAATATTTTAAATGCTAGAGCGTAAACCAAATATAAACATCAAGAAACAAAAGGTAATATTCCTTACAATAATAACAAACGCATTGCTCATATTACATTTACATGGAAGATTTATACATATGTATATAATTTATTATGTTTTTATTCAAAGGGATGTTCCTTTAACAGACATGGTAATTAATCTAATTCACTCATTTACACTACGTTAGTCAAAATATAAAACATTAAAAAGGACACATTTTATGCAAAATTGGCTTTATAGTTCGTTTCTAATAAGTAACTTTACAGGCATCGGATGAAATAATGATGAAGCAACTTTTGAAGTTGCCGATTTAATACAATTACGCAACAATTCCATACTGAAACGCCCGTGAGTTTAAAACTTTTCCTAAAGAATTTTGTGTTCGCTATATCATACGTTGATTTGTTGTTTGTTCGAGATCTCAGCGAGTAATTGTTATTGCGCACGGTTGTAAGTAGTTTAATAATATAATCGGGCGCAAGGTTATTTAATGATGTGTAGACTCCAACATCCAACATGAAATTTCACTCTGTACGAGAAAAGTAAACTATCCAGTTCTTTTTAAATATTATGTGAGTGTGACCTAGCTGGTAACTAAATAATTATTTTACACGCTCTTTTTCACAATTTGGTTTCTTTAGCCATATCAGTTTGTTTGTTGTTCTTGTTGTTGTTTTGTTGTTGTTGTTGTTGTTGTTGTTTTCATACACCCCATTTGCTGGAACAGTAGTCTGTTATCAGATATAAATAAATTAAGTTTATTTCAAATCAATTTAACATGCTCTAACCAGCTTAATTATTCCTAACATATTTTGCTTTATTACACTTCTTACTGAGTTATTAATGCATATATTAAATTCATTTCTTTTATTTTCAATCAACATTGCTTTAGATTTATCAGGGTTTAAAGCTATTAACATGTTTTAAAGCCATGTTATTTTGTTTGCACCATTTCTGTACACTTTCAACGTCTGTGCATTCTAACAAACTTACTTTACGGCCTGTAGTATTCGAACAGATTAATCTGCGTACATATCTTTGTATGATACATGAAAGGATAAACTTATGCTACAAGTTAGACACGATCTCATTAAAACCAGATTTAGTATGCTAACTGGATCTGACCACATCGTATAGAGGGTCGTCTCAGATTGACCTTTGTATAAGCCAATCTAATCGGCGGCTACAGAATCGTTCGGTATACCAGGGGAAAGTAACCGCATCAATCTCACAGTAGAGTAGAAAGATGTCTAAGCGACGAGAAGCTAATTCGGTAGAGCATTCGCCCTGTTAGCAAAAGGCCCCGGATTCGAGTCCCGGTCAAGCTGTACATTTTTCTCACCCTGTAATAAATGTTTTACCGAAGTCAGTTAGAAACGCGCTATTTAATTGGTTTAAAATCGTGCGCTTGTTTATGCATATAAATTACTAAAAAGGTCAATCTGACGTGACCCCTAATGCGATGTTATCAGATCCTAATAGCGGATAGAAGAGGAGTGCGAACTAGGATATGATTTTTATTAGATTGGGCCGAGACAATGCGTTATGCGGTAACTCGTTGTGTCTTCGTTTATTTATTGTATAGATTATTTCCCTTGGATACTTGTTGGGGGGGGGGAAAAAGTAGTTCAAATGGATTACTAGTATAGGGGAATGTCAGTTTTTTTTGTTTTGTTTTTTTGTTGTTTTTTTTTGTAATGGCAATACTAATTGTGTTTCAAACATATTTTTTTATTTTTCAATGTTTTGTAATGGGGCTACTTTTCTTCATTTATGGAGTTCCAAAAGACAGAAATTCATTAAATGAGAAGAAAAATTATTATCAATTATATTTTGACCATGGCATCTACACCTACATCGACTGTATTCATATTAATTGGTTTATGTATACTATTACCGAAGTCATATTAACATGTTTTTGGACAGGCCTTATCTATGCAGTGAGAACTTGTGGTCAGACCATTTTGTCATTTGTATATTTGCGGTATTTTGTTATTGTCTGGTGTATTTTGTAAATATTTTGACAATCAAATATATTTAAACTATCTGTTTTGTTATTTCAACGACCCCGAGTGATGATCTTATAATATACATTTATATCGGTCACCTTAAATGATGAATTTACATTAAAAAAATTAGAGAGGAATTATGAAAATACATTTTTATTATTTCTGATTTTATGTTGTCTATGTCCGTACTTCTTGTTAAAATGAAAACCCAGGATTTAATCAGAAATATTTTGATAATGTTAAACGTCATATTCCAAGAACATAAGTGACTTGATAACTTCCGGTCTGGTATCAACACAGATCCGCCTTACACAGAAATCCGGAAGTAGCTCTTTTAAGGACGTTCATGAATGGAAAACAGTGTTGAATTTCAAAATGGGGAAATTTTTAACCACGGAAGTCTCTTATAATGGATTCATGCTGTTCCACACACCCTTCCCCGCTCAATATCCTTTATGTATAGTTCTTAAATCACCTAAAAAATCGTATGAATGTATTTCTGTTCGAGTGTATCATTATAACACAGGAAAGAAGATCATAGCAGATCAAAAGACATTATACTTCAATATATGTATTCTATATTAATTAATTTTGATTAATTTTTTGTTATTTGTGTTATGTTTTAAAGACATCATTTGAAATTCTCACAATTTCGGCCACCGTGGACATGTATCGCAACAGTACTACTGATCTGGAGGTGATTTAAGTTCATATCCGGTCGGGTTATTATTATGACGTTCCCTGACGTAAAGGACCGACAAACACCAGGAGCCGCATAATGGGATGAATTGGGTTCTAAACATGATAAAGGAAACATTTCCAAATATCTTAACTGATAGGCTACACTAGACTATTTGAGTTTACCGCCGCTTTTAAGTCATATTGCGACGTCCTGCTAATTACAGGTGGGGGAAGACCCCGAATACACGGAGGCATCCGGGTAGAACCACCAACCTACTGCAAGCCAGCTGGAAGGCTTCCTCACATGAAAATCCGAATGACTCTGCCGGGATTCGAACCCACGAGGGGCTGAGTGAGTGTTGAAGTCAGCGACTTTACCCTCTCGGCGACGGAGGCCCCCAACTGATAGGTGATAAACGAAAGTATTTTTTACAATCTCCAGTCAGTCAAGGGAACAATAGAAAGTGACCGCATATCAGAGATGGTCACTAAATGAAGGTTAACACATAACATAATGCTAGTTTGGATATATTAAAACTGACCGCTAAATGCAGATTGACCGCTTAATACAGGTGGCCGCTGATACAGGTGCAACTGTACTAGTATAACAGAAATGTGGCTCTTATAACCTAATGTGTATGGATGAAACTACTGTCCTATCCTTATTCTATCTTAATTGCACGGTCATGATTCCTCATTCCTTATGATAAAATCCCGGAGAAAAAAAGCTATCAAGATAGTGGAATTACATTTTTGTTGTTTTTCGAAAACCAGTCAGCATGGAATTTTAAAATATCTCAACTCACGCTAGTGGTTTTTCTTTATTCTGTTGCAAGACGACATATCCTTCAAACTGAATATTGCACTGGAATTCATTGTTATTACAGATATTTCTGTTTTCATCGTGGTTAATTGTTAATTCAACAACAGTCTTGCAGCCATAATTACGTATAAACCGTAGGTAAATCAACCATACTTTAACCACTAACCATCTTTATTTTTTACTTAATAAGACATATGGTAACAAGACCAACCTTGAACGTAACTGTAATTTTAACAAATGATTAATTATTAAATAAGGTTTCAAACAAACAGGCTGCACGTGAGGAATACCATATCAAGAGAACCAAGCCCAGTCAAATGCTCTCCAATGACATAAACAAGACTTGGCCAAATAGAGGCCATCGTAGATGGGGTTTTCCTATGACGTGGTTTCTTAAATAAATCTCATCTCAGTGTAGTGGTATTGATGAAGAGGGGGTTATGGCTATATAGGTCAGGTTTAAGAGGAGTTATTTTAAATTAATCACATTCATATCATCTATTATTATTAATCAGATAAATATATGTGGGAACGGCAAGCTTCTGATAGAAGCAAATACACAACAACCTAGTCTGCTTTCGAATGCTTTATTTCAATTTTCAAGGAACTAAACAAATTTGAAAAACCTAAACGTGAGACGTGAATGAAAACAAGAATTTTACAACGAACATTAACATAAATTCCAGGTGAAATTACTCTGCAACATAGAAAACCGAATCTATCACATGATGCCAGGGTTAAATCATCATTAATACAATGCAAACATCACAGCAACAGCAGACGAACGTTTTGTGTTCCGAGTCAGACCCATTCCAGAAGCAATTACGTATATAATGTAGGCACAGCTCGTATGTTTGTTGCCGGTCCCAATAATCTCCCTTTTTTCAAGCACCTATTGAATCACAACACAAATAAATGGCCGCTTGTAAGGAACGCTTTACAACTGTTCATGGAAACAAAACATTGATAGACCAATCTTAAATTGTGAAGAAAATCTTGCAGGGTTTTATTTGAATTAAGTTTGACAAATTCTGCGTGCCATAACTGACAATGAAGATTCTAAGTGGCCTCGTTATTGTAATAATTTAACATTTTTAAAAGAATACATGATACAAATCAAATTCAACCTCAGAATACCACAGATCAACCTTTAACAAGATTTGTACAAACACGTAATATCATAAATGGAGTTCATATCATATTAAAACATATATGAATCTTATATACATGTATATGATTTACAATGTACACCTGCGTTGTCTTATTTGCAAAAAATAGGGAATCACATTACATGTACTCATTACATTTTGTACAGCAAAAGTCAGGAAAGTACTGGACTCTAACACTCGTAGAATTATATGTTTGTACACGTGTCAAAGTTGCACTTAAGTGCTCTTATACTTAAGATCTAAAAAGCCGGGTTTAATCCTCTCCTTTCATCTATAAAAAAAATATATAATTCGTACTTTCCACGTGATATATAGCGAAGATAACACTGAACTAATTAACTACCAGTGTTATTTTGATACTTTTTTATTCACTTTTTTCAAACCCTTCTCATAGCAGAACTGCAATCTAATTTATATCGAGATTCATATTTCTAATTTTATGTTATGAACAACTGTTTTCAAAATGTGTTTTCAGTAACGCTATGTCTAAACCATATGTTATACGGGTTTATGCTAAAGACATCAAACATCAAAATGAAGTAATTTCTTTGCCAGTGTATAGTTCCGTATTTTCTGTTGCAGTCATTGTTAGGAATTACTTGATTTCACACACGCCTCGAGTGTCATCAGGACCCTTGTCCGTTCTCTGTATTGTTTTCCTCTTTAACCATGGATAGGGGATTGAGACTGTTCGCTGCATCTAGAAGTCTGGAAAAGGTAAACAAAAATGTATTTCCGACTTGCATTGTTCATCACGTGAATAAGGCAATAGTCAAACATGTCCTCCGTGGTCAGTCAGTTTAACAAAATAAAGTGGCAACTTAGTTAAGATGATCACTAAGTGAAACTTGTCTTCCGTGGTCAATCAGTTTAACAATAAAGTGGCCACTTAGTTAAGATGATCACTAAGTGAAACTTGTCTTTCGTGGTCAATCAGTTTAACAATACTAAGTGGCCACTTAGTTAAGATGGTCACTAAGTGAAACTTGTCTTCCGTGGTCAATCAGTTGTGACAATACAAAGTAGCCACTTAGTGTAGATGGTTACTAAATGCAGGTCCGTAATGTCTTTCTTAATGTCACGTGTCAAGCATATGCGTGTCTGGGATTAGTCAATCACTTTCATGGAATATCATAATCCATCCATCATTAAATTATAATCATGGTTTATCGATTAATCGTGTGAATTTTATAGTAAATGTAATCCTTTATAGACATGAGCAATATAACCTCTAACTCCAAGTCAATGGATTCTAGCATCTGCACTTAAGTCTTTTTAAACATTTGAAATCCACACTACTTACTGTATATATATGAGACAGTGTGTAACTAAGGAGAAACACTTTCAAAATGGCTGACTCTCTTTCAAACGTTCATCGGTATTATATGATAAAGCTTATCACTAATTGAAACAGTTATGTCCTTACCGCTTCAGTTCCATCAGAGAGTCCGTGTTGGATTTAAGGAGATTATCTAGTTCTGCTGTGTTGAAGTCGAATCCTGACAACCTTTAATTTAAAATAAAATCCTACATAAACAAAGTTCTCTCAGACGTAACAGATAATCCATACACTATGATATTTTCAACTATGAACATATTTTAAAAAAAATCTCAAAGGTATTCTTTTCCCAATTATATTTTGATTTTCATTTAATTTACATTAAACTATATATACAATATATATCGTAAAGCTGTATGCACTCTATCAGACATGGCGTTCCCACTGTCGAGATTTTAAATATGTTTCAAACTAAGCTCATAATTTTACTTTATTTATAGTTAATACAAAAAAGACGTGTGTTTCGGACATTCTTGGTATTGCAGGCTTATAATTAATGTCCTAATTATAAATTCTCTCCTGTCAATACTCACTCTGCAATAACTTTATCCATTAAGCTGGACTTTAATTCTCTGTGCACATTTGTATCACCATTAGCTCCTTTTGAAGGTGTATTGACCGACTCCTTGTCTGCATCCGCCACTGTGACCACAGGAACACCACTGGACAGAATTGCCTCCGTTCTTTGTCTACATGACTCAACCAACTGTGTGAATCTCTCACTCATCTAGTATGAAAGCAGACATTATTAATTTTCCTGACAGAAAGCTGTAAATCTACCTGTTATTGGGATTCATAGGGACAAACGAAAGGTATACTCATCCTTTAAATTGTGAAAATCCGTTGTTTGGTTATTTTAATTTAGTTTTTGAACGTAGCTAAGGCAGCAGTTACATCAATAAAACAAAAATGTTGACAGTTTCTCTCTGGAACCGAGACTTAAGGAAATATCGATTTTCCGTATACTACACTCAAAGCAAAATTTGTCTTATTATTTACATTTCCCAGAAACAAATATTTTTCCTGTAATGATACTTGCATGTGACACTGTCAAATCTATAATGATACTTGCATGTGACACTGTCAAATTTACTTTTGAAGACAGAGAAGAAGAAAATAAAGACATTCTCATTTAAAACCGTTATAATTGTCATCAAGTTTGCGTATGCATCAGGTATTACATGAATTCCACACACTTTGTCCTTACAGTCACCTAAAATATGTAAAAAAAATGCCCTACAATATTCAAAACGTTACAGTACTGATGATTTTACTGCGTTGAATTTTGGGGTTGACGGGGTATGCATTTATGCGCTGAACATAAATATTGTCGTAAATACAACATTGATAAAACTATCAAAAGCAATAACAGATCACTATATATGTAGGACATACCGTCGTGTAAAAATGATATATATAACCACTGACACTAATCAAAGAGCGCACTATTTTGCATAATCGCGCGGAAGTACGAAAACATAAGCGGGACTCCGAAATACGACCTGCTGTGCGGTGGATACAAAAATATACATAACCAGCGCACCAATAAACAAATGTCGTGATTGATGTTGCTTGTTTTTTCGGTAATATATAAACCAGAGGCCCCGCGGTAGAAACATTGGAGACTTGAACCCACAGCAGTGAGAGGAAGAGTGGTGGTTAGCACTGAGTCACGGGGGGCCCTACGTCGAGAATATTTTTAAAGTGACAAATAATGACTAAAATGATAAAAAAAACATTATATTAAAAAAATCATGTCAGTGCTAATCATAGGAATGCAAGGAACAGCAGAACAAAATTCCGGTTGTCTTAAAATTGAGACCCAGAACAGTGTTTGTGCCAGACTCCTTTTGCTTTAAATAGATATACATGCGCACAAACTCAAACATTTAAACAGAAGATAATTAGGTCGCGGATGATAATAATGAGGTGAGATGCTGATCGACAAAGACGATACCATCAACCACGCCCTTTTATTTATTGATCAGATGCTGGGACAGACGACACCATGACTTCCTTTACCTTCTCTAATTTATCTCCCAATTGGGCCAGGCAGTCTTCCACACAGCGCACATTGGTTTCAACTTTCCCTTTCCGGGTCAGGTGCTTTAGTAATATACTGTAATAGAGCATAATGAGAATAAAAATCACTGGCACTAGAACCACAGAACTGCAACATTTATTGTAGTCTTGAATATCAAAAATATACATGTACGATTTTTTTCTCCGGTACTGTATAGGAACGGATCCTGACATCACTTGATTACGAAGGTCGTAACTTTGTACACATGTATGCTACCTTCATATTCTATGCACGGATCGATCCGACTGATATCCAATTAACACATGCAATAACGAATAGTGTTAATTGAATATCTGACTGCTTGAACCTGCATCAAATATAATGGTTGCATACATCTGTACAAAGTTAGGACCTCGGTAATCAAGTTATGTCAGATTCCGTTCCAATACAGTACAGAGGGGCAAGAAAAAATCGTAATCAACATTCCAATGTAAGTGGCATTTCTGCGGTTCTAGAACCAGTGGATAAAAATCTATACTACATGTACTTTTTCAAATGATAGATTTATCATATAATGTAGAGTATTCATAAATGGGCTTTTTAAACCATCATAAAAAGGAGAAAAATATTCACAACTATGCATAACCTGTACACAAGTGTGATTTGGAATAAGATGTCCGCCTTGGTAGCGGGAGAATGAGGGTTCCACCCCGGTCGTAACTTTTAGAATAAGTACCTATTCTCCTTCTGGACGGACGAGTGCAGACTGGTGACATCCCGGACACACTGGTCCTGGTAGAGGCACAAAATGCTCACACACAGGTCCTCTAGGTGCTTCCTGTAACACACAGACCGGCGGTTATTTCATTGGACTTCCTTATTCTTTTCTACTTCAATCTCTACTAGAAACGCACAATACATACATTGTCACATACACGCCAATTTAGTGAAATATTGAGAAGAACGTTAACTGAAAGCAAGCAAATATGTAACAAAATATATTATAATTCCGTCCCCCCCCCCCCCCCACACACACACACCCTCTCTCTCTCTCTCTATCGATCAAACAGGAAAGCACATCATGTTTAGGTTAAACCTCGGGAGCAAAAAGTCGCGGCTCCAATCCTCGGCCTTAATCCTCAGTTTTAAAAATGCAACTAGTTCACCTGGTATCAGGATTATGTGACTGGGTGTGGTATTATACCACTCGATAATCCACTGCGGTCAACGTTCAAAATGACTGCATTACTGTTCATTGGACATAAAACAAATGAACAATAGGGTACAAGAAAGTAAACAACAAAGACGTCAGCATTTGACGCACAGCTCTTCTGGTTTAATGCGGATGTAAGTAGTTCGACTCCGTTTCAAAGTGCAATGTCATGTATGTGTTGTCTTGTATCTAGTACAAATATTCAGTTTTAAGTTCACGTACTTTAAAGCTGGCCTGTCTATTGTCAACTTTAAAATAATATGTTCCCTGATTGGGTTATGTTTCAAAAGAATTTTGTTAAAAAAGAATCCCTTTTAATGAATGTACAGGGAGTGACGGAAAGTTTTGATATCAAACCGACCCGACATTGTAGCGTATCGAAACATATTGTAAGCCAATCGTTTGGACACAGAAACATGTAGTTTAACAAGGAAGTGTTTTACTTCCCTGTTTTAATTTAAGTACCGATCGCGTTTATGATCAAAGCTGCTGAAAATGTTGAATTAATTCATCAGTAATCAATTGAAAGGTGAAACTAGGAATTGTGGCACATTTAAACCTGACTGGACATTTAACACAATAGGGGAATTAACAAGATATACGGATGAGTCTCTTTTCAATAGATTTGTAACGTAATCTTTGCAGCTTCTGAGAGTCGTCCTTACATACAATGAAATATATACAAGTTCATTCTTCATTCCAAATGATATTTAGCAGTTTCCCTTATTAGTAAATGACTGATTGATTGATTGATTGATTGATTGATTGATTGATTGATTGATTGGGTTTAACGTTTCATCGACAGTATTTCAGTCATTTGGGTACATGATTATGTCTACACGCAACAGACATAATGCTGCCACACTGCAGTATCACGCCGTTGACAGTTGGCATGATACCACACCCAGTCACATTATCCTGACACCGGGCCAACCAGTCCTGGAACTGCCTTAATATGCTGAGCGCCAAGTTACGACTTTGGTATGTCGCAGATCGAACCCACGACCCCCCCCCCCCCCCCCACCTCCACTCGGCCTGTAATAATGACTAAAACTCATTTGTGAAAAAAAATATCATATACGCATTTCACATGATGAGAAAAAAAAATATTCTGATGCAAATAGGTCCAATATATGATACTTTAAACCTCATAGGACTAGAATTTGGTCAGGTTTTTTTCACGTAACTTTTAATATATATTTGGATATGTCTACAGTTGACGATGTTGACAATGATGATGAATTTGATAATGACGATGATATATCTTTAAAAAAACGTGAAGATGTAACATGATGATGATGACGATGATGAAATTATTGATGAACCTACTTTTCCACAGTGTGAATGAAGACTTCGTGTTGATGCAGACTTCCATATCGTTTGTGTTTTGCAAATGTAGAAGATATCCCTTGAATCTTTGTTTTCAGCTGCTCAGTTTTAGACAACCTGACAGGAGAAAAAAACTCTGGTCAGTGAATTAATACGAAGACATGGTTTGAGTGACAAGCCAATGCGCAATAAGGGAGACGTCTCTTCTGAATTACTTTCAATTAAATCAAATTTTCTATCACCACCTTTAATAATAACAATAACATTGATAGCAATGCATAAGAATAAAATGCAAGATCTTATTTGATAATGTAATAATCATCATATTAAGGCATAATTTATTTAAAATTAGAAACATACACACAAAAAAAAAGAAAGAAAAAAAGAACAGAACATATGCCTTTCTTTGTCAATTCTTCATTTCACATTTTGTATCAGATGGACACATGCTTTACACACACACACACAGAGAGGGGGTTAAATCTGATCATTTGCTATGATTGTCATGTTTATTCGACTTTTAGACTGGTAACTTTCCATGAATGTCTTCAACTCTAAATAAGAGACGGTATATACGACAGGTATTATCATACAAGGAGCTCTTCCTTCTTTGCTCTTATTGAATGGAAACCCGTCCAATAGAAAGACAACTCCAGGAGTGTTGGGGGTTGCTATGTTTTATGTGCTCCCGGAAGCACTTTTTGTGAATTTGAAAATCATGCAGAAGATAAGTGCAGATTTCATCGATCACAAAACGAACCCAATAACTCGTTTTCAATAGCAACAACAAATCCGGACTCGACTTTGATATCAATAATACACCATCATGTTTGTGTCAGTGGAATATTGAACATAGGTACTTGGTCATGTGTCGCCATTTCAATTAATCAACTAAACGTAATATTTAATCCAAAGATAAGAAAAAACGAGTGTTGAATTAGGAGAATATAACTGTGTCTTACCATTTGTTAACGTCAAGACAACTTATGACGTCACTAGCTTTTCCGGTCTCACCTAACCTCTGAATAAGGACGGACATGTACAATTTAATTTCGTTTAAACGCACGGTGGCCTGAAAATGAAAGAGAATAAAATAATAATTTCTAGGTGCCTATAATTTTCATATAAAGGCTTGATTTCGAATTATATTGCAATTTCAAAACGTCCGATATTTACGTCTGATTTCAACTGTGGTAACATTACTGTGGTATTATCACGTTACAATTCCCGAGAAAACTGTTTACAGAATACTACCAGGAAATACACAGATAAGAAATGGCATGAAAAGGTCCATGGCTTAGCACTGGTCATTCCTTCAATGACAGTTACCCATGTGTCCATAACAATGAAAACTATTGTTATTTATATCAATGTTAAAGTACTCCTGCCTACATGCAGCATGAAGTATGCTCAACCAAGCACTGCAAATCTTCATAGCCTGGTTCGGTTTTATCTTCCTGTTTGGAATGCGATTAGAGACTTCCTCAATCGCATTTACCTCCGTACCTACATGACCTTGACTTTACCTTGACCTGACAGACGGCTTCAGTTTTTAGTTGTATTTCAGTATTTACTTTTTAAATAATTATTTTGACTAGACTATATTTCTAGTTCAATGTAAGTATTAGTACAATGATAGGGCGTAGATAGCGATACGGATCTTTTCAAATACCTTTTTCATTAACCCGATCAGTCCTTCATCTTCGTAACAAAATGAATTAGCTTCAGATATAACGTCTTTTCCGGATGATTTAGGTTCTCCCAAAGCACTTAACAATTTAACAAACAGTGCCATTTGTGTCTGTGAGTCTTTCAGAAACTTTACTCGTCTGTCGATCTGATGTAAGGACAGTTCTATATTCGGAACGCATACTTGGATGGGCGATAGCTGATCTTGAATATAGTGCCTGAAAAACAAAAGTCGTATATAGCATGAAGATGTCTAAAAATTGTTACCAACTAAAATAAAGATTATATTAGAAACTTCCACATATATTTGCTTTACTTGCATTATTCTGATCCGTACAATTGTTAATATATATGTTTCACTAAATTCCCTTGACAATAAAATGAAACACATGGCATTGAATATCTTGATCTTGACACCGCCCTTCATCGCATTGAATGTGGGCAGAAACACGTCCTGTTGGGGGGAGGGGCGGGGGGGGGGGTAAATATTGGGTAAACTCTGGTGTCTAACAATGAGGAACAGTGCATTAAACATGTGGGGGTATTTTTTCGGTGCACCGGAAAGGGTGCAACATGTTACACCCAATGCCATAAATACCGGTGATTGTAATCTTTATTATTGACAGATACCGGTAAAAAAAAATCATGACATTCCATTCTTTTGTGTATGTCAACAAATTATGTACTATTTTCGAGGGAGTGTTTAAAATATGCCATATCTTCCTTTATTGGTAAGATCCTCTGATCCATTAAATAGTGAACGATCAAGTCTTATAGAATGGGTCAATACTTGATCAGTGTAACAGGTTGTCCACGATATCAGCGAAAAATGTCGTACTCTTGTCATAGTTAACTGAGATATTGTAACATAGCTTCTGGGACAAATAAAGCAGACACAGTAATCTCGAAATGATTGTGTGTGAAAGAAAGGGTGGGGTGACACGTTCTTGAAAGCCATCGGAGTGAATAATGGTCTGTTCTACTGGTGGTTGGGTCCCCGGTACTGCTTCAACCGGGCACAATGTTTGTCTATATGCTACAGTTGTTTAATGTTCAAAAAGTGGCTTCAAATAACAGAGAACGATTAACTTTCGTTACCACGTGCAGCTATGCAGTACAGCCATCCTGAAAGATGCTATTGATGCATAATATACGATTTGATAACTTAAAATAGACTTGATACAATTATATTTCCTGTTGGGTTCATTTAAATATTTTTTTCTTCCGAGTTGTCTCACTTTGATGGGATATTTGTATTTACACTGTTCATATCAGAGAAATACCTTCAGGGTGTGCAAGGTTGTGGCCCCATGTCTTGTTTACCATTAACATACATCTTCTTCTGGAGTTAGTTCATTTTAATATATATGAGATCTTGGTGTCCATCCTTACTGGTTACATGACAAGGAAGTGTTTGAATCTATTTACAGGTGGCGAGATAAATCTGCATTTTAAAAACTATTAGTACATCCCTATAGCCGATTTCATAACATATACATAACGGTGATCAGGAAGATGCATAATAATTTGTTTTGATATGCCCTTGCTACAATAATATCAAAAAGAAATTAAAATTCACCCAACTTTTGCAAACGGAAAATAAAATGTAGCTATAACATGGAAAACTATTTGTTCCTTAATTTTTTAGGATATATTCATCTTGGATGATCCTCAATGTTTTCTCGTGTACCTGACTTGTGCCCACTCTATATTTATCTACACAATTCGTGAACCGTATCAGTATAGTATACATTAAATAAGATTTACACTCCGTTCATATTGCATAACAGTGAATACAATTCTTTTATTAGAGTAAACACACAGTTAATCGCCATACAAAAATCAATGAAAATTGCAATCGTAGCATATATACACATAACAGTGTATTTATTCATGTCAAACATACGGAAAGCACTGTGAATGAAGTTAAAAAGTTATGTTGTACCATATAAACATTCATACTCGAACATTCGCATCAACTCACCCCGGTGCATTTTCAGACCTGTAAATTAATTCGCACTTATTCACACCCCCGTACTTGTACCAGTTGCCACAGACCGATCCCTGGACCGGAAGTTCTAACCTTAATGTGATATACTTGTAAAAAGATACCATATCGAGCCTGAAACCAAACCGCTGTGATTCATGTTTTAAATCGTTAACCCCCAATATATATATATATACTTCGTGTTTATCCAACAATATGACGCATGAGTGATTCATTTCGTGTAGTTACTAAATCCAAAATATAGGTAATTCGACATTATGCCTTTGGCCATGAACAAAAAGATATAATAAGACGTACAAACTTGAACCTGTATTGACGGTCACCTGTATTAAGCGATCAACCTGTATTTAGCGGCGAGTTTTAATATTACCAAAATATAGCATTATGCTATATGTTTTACTTTCATTTAGAGGTAAACTCTATTAAGCGGTCACTTTCTCTTGCTCCCTTGACTGACCGCTTAATACAGGTTTAACTGTATGTACAACACAAGCCATCTATAAACCATAAAGTAAATATATATAGGAATCGCAAACTTATATGAATACATCAAGTCTCAATATATATGAAACCTCACAATGGTATAAAGTATGTGTATAAACAGCACAATTATATTTCTATGATCAAAGTGATCATACAATATAAACATGTATTTAGAATTCTCCCGGTTTATGACGGCATTATACTGGTTAGATCTAGTACAACGAGCCAGTCCCAACTTTTTCTTAAAGTTTTTACATATATTTATATATACATACTGCCCTACGTGATACAACAACAGACTTCACAATAAACAAAGGTGTTTCATAATGAAACTTTAAACTTCCGCAGTAAGTAACAATCAACAAAACTAGAACGTGCTTAAGCGTGCACACTGCGACGTTCCGCATAACGGTATTGTATTTCAAAGTTCTCATTTTTACCCTTAAAATCACAAATTTCGTGACAACATGCATGAAGAGTAATATAAAACAAACTTCCCTTCTAATATACTATTACGAGAATATCACGACTTGGTGTTGAAGTCGTTGTAATTTTAAAGTTATTTACAGTAAAACCTTATTTAAAACCACTCCATTTTTTAAAACCTTCGCACAAATGGCCGTTACCCTATAGTTATGTTCTATAATTGGAAATCAGACCATGTCTTCATTACATTTTTGACACACGCTAGTATTATTAACCTTATATTTTACAGCACAAAAGTGGCGCATGCCCTTTGTAAATATTTATTGGTTTTATCCCATGCATAGTATTTTTATTTTATTTTTTTTTATTTTTTTTTTTTTTTCAAATGCTGCTATGCTCAATTTCAGTTCGTTGCATATCAGCTATGATGAAACCCAATATTGATTTAATAAATTCACACATATAAATTGCATTTATTAGATGAATGAGAATGTTAAACAATGAACCACGGCAAACAATGGAGCCCCTAATCAGCCAGCAATTAACCCTTTCCCTCATAGAGGAAACCATGAAAAGACCTATGCGAACAACATAAAACCAGATCAGCTTACGAGTAACTCGCAGGCTGATCAGGTTTTATGCTGTTCGCTGCTCCTCAGTGGTCTAGAAATGAGGATTTTGTAATTAAATTTGGTATGGTTTAACTGTGGTTTTCTGCAGATCAGGCTTTATGTGGTACCTATTGAGTGCGTCAAAATGAGTCTATATGAGGGAAAGGGTTAAGTCATCAATAGTTAGTCAGAAACTAGATTAGATACAAGCGTGATTTGGAACAATAAAACTACTATTGTTTCTGAATGTGATTAGTGTCCTGGCACCACTGCCCTAAAAACTCACACATCGACTATCTATTCCAGCTTTCTATTTTTAGAAACAGTGTCATTCAACCTACACACCTCATCCACATGTTAATATCATTATAAGATTGAAGTACATTTTACTTTCACTAACGTTACATCCAGCATCAATAATTGCTCCCGAATATTTGAAGCTAAGTGGGGCACTTCACAGGATAGAGTGGCGGAATGAAACTAGACATCTGTGGGTAGCGGGAGTACATGAGTACATAATATTTACCTTAGAGAGAAGAGTCCATCTAGCAGAAGCCCTCTGTTGTTAAGCATTTCTTCCACCTTGCTTTCTAAGTAATATGCCACAGCTGTACATCGTTTTGCCTGAATCGCGTCGTTACCTAGCGATTCCTCCTCACGCAGAAATGGAAATGGAGCTAAACGAATGAAAAAGAAAAATTTGATTGCCATTTTAAGATTTTGAATAAAGAATATCTCTTAGATTTTTTATTACACTTTATTTATATTTCATTTTATTCCATGCTTTATTACATTAAATATTTATAGCATTACTATTTGAATGAAAACACTTAATTTATATTTCTCATCGAGCATTACTTCTAATTCAGTTTCCTATGGTTCTGTGGTAGAAACATTAATAAGCTCCTCGTGTATTTTATAAAATAAAATCCCTCCTCATTCGCGATCCTAATCTCAATTTTTATACAGACTCATACATATATACTGCAAATGATTACAATTATATGCAAATCAATAGATATTATATTAAAATGAAATCACTCACGTGTGTCCGGGACAAGAAATCTGTGACAATGGACGTCGTCTCTCATGTACAAGAGAAGTGGAGAGGACAGGATGGAGTGTCCGTACTGCCTGACTTCTGTTTGGGGCTCAACAACATCGCCCAGCTCCTTGTGGCTTATCAGCAACAGCTGTTTGTCCCATGGTATGTCCGTCTGTGCGGCGATGTGCTCTCTTACGTGGACAAGGCTGTGATATATTTATATATGTAAATTAATTGTTTTGAGAAACCGTTGTTTGGTCGACAATATTTCAGTTGTTTGGAAACCATGTCTACTTGAGAGAGATATGCTGTATCACTCCGTAGACAGACCAAGTCACATTATCCTGACACTGGGCCATCCAATCCTAGAACAAACCTTATATGCTGAGGGCCATGCAAGGAAGCTAAATCAGAACCATATTTTTAATTTGGTATGTCTCGGTCGGGGATCGAACACACAACCTCCCAATTCAGGGGCGTACGCTCTAACTACACTAAATGAATGCATATATTCATAATAGATAAAGTTACATAGATATTTGTTTGGATTATTAATAAATAACCCAAAAATCAAAATAATTAATGTTGTTGATTACAAATTAATGTCTTAGATGACGAACTGTCATACTTCACATGTGATGATCACGTGATATTAGAAATACAAAAAATTTATAGTGGGGGAATATAAGATAAAAAAGAATATTTCAAAATCTTCTTCAACAAAACAAAATCGTGCCCCAAAAACAGTAATTACGAATCGTACCACACTATTGCAAAACAAATATTTGAAAAAAAAACAGGTACTTCCAAAATTAGTCAGAACACGTGTGACCCAGTTGGCTGCAATCTAGATTATGAACCTAAATCTATATATAGATATATACACTAGCGATGCATGTGCTCGAAGTAAACTAGATTCTCCTACAAAGTCTGGTTTACTATGTTGTAAAGCTTACCCTACAGAGGTAACCAAACGAAAAAAACACTGAATCGTCAATACTTACGAAAATATACAAAAATGACAGAAACAATAAGCAACGATTGAATGACTGATGGGGGACTCACCTATCTGTAGGTTTCACATAGATTGCTATTGTAGAGGCCTCCTGGGCATGGAAGACGGTCATTTTTTGTCTGGAGGAGATATCATTCACTGCAGTGAAGAACTGTTCATACGGCCTTCCATCCAGAAGACCGGCTATCATAGGCTCCAGAAGAGACCGTAGCCCTCTGCAATGGCGAATTGGAAGCTATGTTTGGTTTGGTTTGTTGGGTGTAAAGTCCTGCCGACAATATTTCAATCATTTGGAGACCATTTCTACTCCAGACAGATATAGTGCTGCCACACTGCATAATCACGCTTTAGACATGTGCCATGCATGACACCAAAGCCAGTCACATTAACCTGACACCGGGCCAACCAGTCTTTGAACTAACCTAATATGCTAAGCACCAAGCAAAGAAGCTATATAACAGTACCTTTTTTACGATTATGATGAGTATGATTATTTATATATCGCGGCCGGGGATCGGACCCACGACTTTCCGATTCCGGGACGGACGCTGTAACCACATGGCCACGAGGACCTCGGTTATGTTTCACCCAGGCTAAATAGTGTTAGAAAGTCAGCATGCATAAGCTAATATGACGATGTAACAAATAATTCACAAGAGGACTTTTGGGGAGAGATTATATGATTTTGCACTAAGTAACACATGATTGGACTGCTCCTATCAGATGTGGAGATGATGAATGCAGCGTTATCATGATCTATACGAGACTGACCTTGCTTCATCACTATTACACAATGTCATGCATTCACGTTCATATCTCAATGACACCAGGTCACGTTTGCACCGGGGGTAAACGTTAATGAGATGTAATCAGATGCATGATCATGTACTGGGAAGGTCGATGTGAAGGGGAAATGTTGTACTAGATATCGCGCTGTAACTCTGGAAAATGGCACATTCAATGAAATTGTCTTTAAATTGAATAGACCTTTATAATTATGTATACATGTATTTAAATTTGAGACCTGTATGATTTTTTTAGCTTTAAATTTTTAGAGTATTCTGAAATATACATGTGATTTTCTTTTCTTTTTTTGATTCTTACAATAAAATGTTATTGATTTTTTTTAACTGAGCTAAACAACACACAGCGTTACTACTAGTACAACACTATTTCAAGTAGCATCCTGACTTAAATTCCAGGCACTAAGGAAAGTGGCAGTGTACACACAACAGATCCGAAGGTTCTGGGTTCAAACCTGTAGTCAGTATGCAACTCTTATATATAGTCCCTACTTCCTGCACTGTGAAATAGCAAAACCCAGTAACCGTGGCGACTGATGAGTATTTGTTGGAGAAGTCTCTTTTACAAGGGATACTTGTTCTTTTATGTTTATACAAGAGACTATATGTCAGTTTGTGTTATTCTAGGCAATCAATGTTTGTGCTTGTTTAACCCTTTCCCTCATAGAGGACACGATGAAAAGACCTATGCGAACAACATAAAACCAGATCAGCCTGCGAGTAACTCGCAGGCTGATCAGGTTTTATGCTGTTCGCTGCTCCTCAGTGGTCTGGAAATGAGGATTTTGTAATTAAATTTGGTAAGGTTTAACTGTGATTTTCTGCAGATCAGGCTTTATGTGGTACCTATTGAGTGCGTCAAAATGAGTCTATATGAGGGAAAGGGTTAAACCTTTTACTGTATAGAGACTCATTTTGCAAACAGAGCAGACCCAGAGCAAACCATGATCAGACAACTCCTACTGGAGCTGTCTGATCTGGGTCCCCTCTGTTTGCCCCTACAATATTATAGCTCAGTTTCAACACAGTCCGTGTGGCAAAAGAGGAATTCATGATTCCATATACCATTTAAGTTCAGTTAATTAATATTCATCATGCCATAAATTTGTACATGAATACTCATGAGGTAAAGGGTAAAAAACTAAGTTATGTCTTACTCCGATTCTTCTGTTTTATATCGACATGGATCATACATGTATGAGATTTTTATTATGAATATTTAGAAAACACGATTGTAGTGATAGTCTCACGTAACTCAATCTGAGTGATTCGGTACATCTCATGTTTTATATTATTTTGCATGTTGTAATATTTTGTACAAAAGTGAGATTCTGTCTGTATGTCTGGAAGTTTTACTTATGTTAAATAAAGCCACTATCCCTATATTCGGTTAAGTTTGATCAACATTACCGTACGTGGATTATGCTTGTGCACGTTAGAAACCATCTAGAACAGACATTTAAATTGAATGGCATATAAAATAACCTCAGTTTGGCCTAAAACCCAAGTGAGTAATGACAGTATGGCAACATGACCCAGGCATGATTGTACCATGTTCAAAAATAGTATCATCAACTTGAAATACGACATCGTGCGATATTTATCAAAGAGCTTAACGCTACTGAGTCACAAACCTCGTCTTCTAAAATCACGATTGGGTATCTTAAACAGAATAAATATACCCTGCAAATGGAACAGGTACGTCTGCAAGTCATAACTAAAATGTATAATGGTATACTAATGAACTTATGACTAGGTGAAATAGATGGATCCACTTCCTTTTTATTAAAAAATTGACTCACAAACACCAATTATGTATAAATAATAATTACAAATATGATATATAAATAGAGTTATGACGCACCTAGGTAAATGACACGTGCTTGGTAGTGCACGCGACCACGTGATCGATCCTCTCTGCTGTTTCTGTATACCGGAAATAACGCCAGGTTCTCGCGAGGATGTGATCCGATAGCTGAATAAAGCAACTATATATGTTACTTCTCATTTGGTCATTGTCTTACAATATATAAAATCAGATGTTCGACTTAAGACCAACAGTTTCAAAGGGGATACGAGTTTAAGTCGGAGTTCGTACTGTAATGTAAATGAAGCTATACAAACATTCATAAAAACATTTATTCATACAAATAGCTGTCCACATACATTCTGGCAATGTATAATATTTAGAAACATTTTTCAAGCTTTAACATTTGAGAGTCTCTACTTCTGATTTTGCAGCTTTTCATTTAATTTTGATTTTTTCCCCACTTTTTATTAACACTTATACACCGTTCTTGTATAACAAAATAGTGACAGCTGTGAAAAGAAATAATGAAAACAAATCAATTGTTTATCAGTTAATAGATTAGCCATGTAAAAGATTGAATCAATCACACTGAGAATATCTCATTCTCTATCGTTTTCATATTCATTGATTAGTGTCAATCACTGAGTATGTCACTAATTTACTTAATATGTCTTAATACGTCATTAATGATATGCATGTACTGCTATGATAGATTACGGACACGTCCTCCTTAAAGGAATGAATAAATGGAAAGAGCATTATCGCGATCACAGTTCGGGAAAATTGGGTACCGTTACCTAGACACACATTTATTATATATCAGGAATATTTTGGAGCATCAATACATTATATAGCTAAATGACAAAGAATGTGAAACTTACAGAGTTTCTGCATCGCTGCGACCTCCATAAGCCTGAAACGGAAGTTGACCGCAAGCCACGTGATATATCGTGACCCCGAGACTCCAAAGGTCAACAGATGAGTTGAAATATTCTTTTCCAGCCTGGCGGAGAACCGCTCGTTGATACATATGAGGGTGCTTCAGTAAAGACAGAGAACAAAATATTTTAAGTTGAGAAATATTTTAAAAATATTTTATACATGGATAAGGTTCTAAATAACATTAAACTGCTTCATTGATTATTCTTCTATAGATTGCATTTGGTAAACTTTGCCCTTTTGCGATTATATAATCGTCCTCTAAATTTCTTGTCATGGTACTAATTACTGATTATCTTTGTAAACATATGAAAACACCACTCAATACACTCTTCAATATTCTATCTTTATCTACATCTATTTTAACTGTCCTTTTAACTTAGCAAACAACCTGTCTACAACAACCAGCCGTTACTCTCCCAAAATGAGTTTACTTTCCATTTCGTCTCTGATAAGCAACCACCCGAGCTAAGGAATCACTAATTCGACTTTTCTTGACGGGTCGCTCAAGACAGTCTGGGATGTGTTTTGTAAATCTTAGTCTTTGTTTGTTTCCCCAGCTACGTACACATATCTATATTGCAGTGTCGAAAACTTGGGAAAACACACAATTGTTTTCTTATTTGTTACTGTATTTGTTGTACATAATTATATGTGATATTTTGTCTACATGTATAAACTGACCACTTACCAAGTACTCCTCAGTGCCATATATCGACACGAAAGTCTCATCGTCACTTAGTTCCCGGGCAGCCCCAAAGTCTGTCACAACGAAGCTGACGCTGTGAGAGAGACAAAGATGAAGTTATGGTTCATTATGTATGACAATAGCTCATAGACCATTTCACTCCGAAATGAGACGTAAACCTACGTAAATCAGCGAGCAGTTCCAGAATCCCTTATCAACATGCTAGGGTATAATTCAACACAATGTTCAATGGGAAATAAAAATACGTTTGAGAAATTTCCCCAGTCATTGATTGGTCAATTTTAAACAACGTATATATCAGGAATTGCCGATCATCTGGTGAAATGGTCTATGGCGGAATGCTAGTAATCTTCTTGTGAACGGAATTTAAAGAACTAACACATCAACGCACAAAACTTGAATAGTGCTGACCAGTAATTCTACATCGGCACGTCAATCATAATAGTGAAAAATACCACTTAAGATTTGATATTGTCAGTGCTTGTTGATATACGAGTGATAGAGGTGTTATTTTATCTGAACACCAAGCTCTGAACAAGATCTTGTATTTTTTTGATGACTTTGATGTGTCGAGGACGAGGTTCGAACCAACGACTTCCAGCAACACATCCATTCCGCCCCCACACTTATCTATCACTCTAGGTACGGCCCCACGTTTACTCAAAATGTAAGAAATATTTGAGGAAGATGTAGTTTTGGTGGTTACGGAAGTTGCTTGAATTGTTTAAAATCAACCGCGCACCAAAACAAAAATTTAATTTTTTTGAAAATTTTAAATTTTTTTTTTTAAATTTTATATAAACATTTCGTTTTATATATTTACTCAATCGATATATATCAAGTTTAATTGATGCAACTGAAACTAACTAACTACTATTTCGTATGTTGTATTATATTGGCTGGAGGCATTTATCTACAACAGATACATTGAATTGAATATAATTATCGACACCATAAGCAAAGTCAGTTTTCCGTCGATAGTTACTGAAGATTCGCGAGGTGGCAACACTATCTACCAATTTGTTCTGTGGACGATAATGTAATGTGCTCGGTTTCAAGGCCACATCAAACTGATTTAAATATTCTTCAGGACTTCAAGTGTTAGCTAACACTCAATTGTCTTCCCTTTTTAGGGTCTAATTACAATTTTTTACCAGCTCGCTTCCTATTTCGTTTAGGAATATAAAGGCTTCAGTTAGGCATAGGGTAAACATTTACTTGTACATACAGTTGAACCTGTATCAGCGGCCACCTGTATTAAGTGGTCGACCTGCTTTTAGCGGTCCCCTGTTTAAATTTTACCAAACTAGCATTTTGCTATTTCTTTAACCTTTATTTAACAACCTCCTCTGTTAAGCGGTCACATTCTCTTGTTCCCTTGACTGACCGTTAAAAACAGGGTTGACTGTATTTATATACCGATACACATTCTTATCATCAAGAAGGTAGTCCCGACGAAAATGATGTCATAAAATCTCATTCTGTGGGGAATTTCGCTCTACTTATTTAGTCTGTATAAGTTAATTACATTTAACGTCGATTAGGAAACATACATCTAATACTTATCCTTCTCAGCGACTCCTGGGTTTAACTTTTATTTTGTGGTTGGAATGGGTCTTGTAAAAATTATCCAGACCCAGCTGAGATCGGAATTATCAGAAGGAACCGAACACTTCAGCTAGACCACATATTGATATACAACTTATAAACGTATACACCGTTCTAGATCTTGAATTTTAAGATCGGACCATATCATTCATAACCTGGCCTTTATCAGCATGAATGAAATCCATGTACTACACAAGCGTATACAACTGATTTACGTCACTGAGTGTTTAAATGCGTATACTCATGTTTTTGACTATTACAAATAAACAAAATAATAAACATTCATACTTTGGTAGTACATTATAAGATGACTTAAACTTACTGAACCATAGCACATTACTAGCCCCCGTTCTTTTGATGAGTTTACATAATAATATTTGTACATTGTAAACATATTATAGGAGCGCTCTATTGGGTTCACTTAAGTTCTTGAAAACAGAGGTGTGCCGTTGTGTGTCATGTTTACCTCATAAACATCATAACAGATCATACTTGTTCTGTAATCTAAGTAACGTTTTGTTTATCTGTAAACGCACATGTTTTTAAATAAATACTGTTTACCGTAAACTAAGACCATACTTTTGTGTTTCACACAAAGACGTCACACAATAATTTATTACACTTATGAATAATAATAACTTAAAATAACTTAACCATTAACTTTGAAACTTGTTTATCTTTAACTTTAAAATTTTAAACATTATATGGAGAAGAATATTATTAAACGGTGAAAGCCTTAAGGGTTGTAAAGTCGGATGTGAGGAAAACAAAGTTAATGACAAGTACACCTCACCTTAAATCAGATGGAAAGATAACACAATGTCTGAATAACAACCCAACTTTAAACAGATGTGTGGAAAGTTGGCCAGTACCCTAGATAAAGGTTCACACATACTATACTGAGAGGTTGTTTATAAAATCATCTTATGGTGGCATATTTCTGCCAGCCACTTATCCACTTAGCTATGTCGAAACTTTTCTGAAAAATTGTCACATAGTCAGTTAGTATCTGGCAAGTAGAAAACTTTCGTGTTATCCTCTTAGGTATCTTAACAGAACAAATCTGCCTGTTAGTGCCCACTACTGCCAGCCATATATTCACTTAAGATAACTGGATATCTCGCCTTTTTTCAAGTTAGTCAGTTAAATTATGTGGATAACAAGCATTTTTTCACATAATTATCTGGAAAAAGGCATGATATCCAGTTAAAATAAGTGAATATGTGATTGGAGTAAGTCCTTTAAGATACCTAAGTAGATAACTTGAAAATATGCTACTTGCCGATAGACAATTTTTCAGAAAAGTTTCAACATAGCTAAGTGGATAAGTGGCTGGCAGAAATATGCCACCATATCAACTAAACCCATTTAAGGATAGTTATTTATTTGATTCCCCATTTACCAATTGAACCGTTGACAGAGGCATTCAACATTGAGTGATAAAAGACCCATATCAATGTCTAGCCCTTCAAATAAAATGATTTAAAACAAATAAATGTTGAGCAATTTCTGAACGGTATCACATAACTTCATAATGATAGAAGGGTTAGCAAATCAATGTATAGTGAATCACATAACTTTAATTTTAGCGATCTACCCTACCCGACATAGCAACGCGACGGCGTGGGAGTTACACTGTTTCATGAAATTATAGATTCATATAAAATGTCATGCGCGTTACCGAATATCTCAGCTTAAAAGCCTTTTCAGATTTTTCTACCATCTAAAGCAGAAAATGCATAGTCACGCTACAGTGAAAGATCAGGTTTATATTGGGTGAAATTCTACACACCCACCACCCCCACACCCCTCACGCGTTCAGAAAGGTGCAAAATTTCATTGAAAGTGGTTGTAAATTACAATGGCAGTAAGCTATGATGTATAGCTACCCTCAAAAGTCAAAGTCAAAACAGATACTTAAAAAAATGATTGGTTAGAACTTATATGTATCAACTGGTCAGCCTCTCGTTCAGGGGATGGGCGATTTGATCATTTAATTTTATTTCACCTCAATTTGGATCAGAAGTTTTCAGGACAAGATATTCTGTGTAAAGGGTATGTTGAGAAATGATGCTAGTTACCTTCCGTCAACCTCGACACGTTTCATGATATTTCCAGGTTTAATATCCCTGTGTATAAAGCCACGGGACCTCATATATTGTAATCCACTTGCTGAAAAAAAAAGAGTAAAAAAGTAGACCAGCAAACACTTTTCAATCTCTAAAATAATAATAAAATAATACATTATAATCCCCAATATGAAATATAATGATTATTAATAAATCATAATAATAAATTGATTATGATAATAATATTTTTCTTTTTAGAGCATAAATGAATCAGTAGGATCATCATGATAAAGCAAAAGATTCAAATTGACCATACATTAGTCATGAGGCAATCAGAGCATAGCTCAAATACCTGTGGGTAGTACAGAACTCCCTGGTACAGTCATCAGTGAAGTATGTCATTGTTCATTCATATAATTTCCTGTCAGTTACTATATTTGATAATACCAAAAATAACGCTGCATGTATTATTAGTAAGTTTTACAGAACTTAAATTATTGATATACACTGGTGTATTAGTCTTAAACTTGACGCAACGCAACAGTTATTTTCACAAAAAGGTGTAAAACATAATATTCCTCCGAGTTACTTTTAAGGGTTGCATTCAAATTATAGATTATAGTTACAATATCTGGATGAAATACATGTATCAACTTTTTTTTTTAAATTTTACTAAACTATTCAATTATCTTTGTGTTTGTTGTTGTTGTTGTTGTTGTTTTCAGCGTAATTGTGAGCACTGCGCATGTCCGAACCCTGACGAAAACAATATCCAACTTACACAAGTCCGAGATAAATTTTATGAACTCTTTTTCGTGGAAACCAAAAGCGTACTGTGGCTGTTCCAACAATGTGAACACACTCCCTCCTTGGCAATACTCCATGACGATTACGTCCTGATCTTGGGACAGCTATTTTGAAAGAAAATATAAGTACATGCTTTAAGGCGTAATATTTTCAAACATGACATAAGTAAAACATCATGCAATAATCAATGATTCCATTACAGGAGTATTCTCTGAACGTTCTTAGATATCCTAGACTATCAGATAATGGTGAAAGAATTAAAACGTAACAGCGCAAAATAAATGACACTTTAATGTAAGTCCTTACTGAGTATCTGTGAAGTATTGTAACAAGCAGTTTATAGCATATCTGTCTTCCTTTTTTCTCTTAAGTGTGTTAACTGTTCACAAAAGTATCCTAACGGACGATAACTATGACAGAAAAGAGTAAATGGATCAACCTCTTTCTCGCACACGAGCATGCGCATCACGTTTTTGTGTTGGACGTTCTTCAGGAGCTCAATTTCCCTCTCCCTCGCCTTGGTGATCCCCCGGGATCCTGTGTTGCTGAACACCTTGACTGCAACAACGTCACCAGTCTCCTAGAATATCACATACACCCATCTTATTCATTTAGGAACAATCACAAGCCAAACGTTTGAAAATTGGTAGGTACTCTCAATAAACTAATGTGTATGTTTATAACATTCCTTGCTGGGCTAGGATACATTTATTACTCCTTTATGAAATCTTAATTGGTGCTTTAATATATGAATTTAAAATGTGTATACCTGGTTTTCCTCTATATTATAAGGCTAATACAACAGAGAGGAATTCCCATTCATAACAAAGGCTACGGTGTTACTTAGAATGTATAGAATCATGCACTTGCAGCAGCCCTGGGTAAGTATCTTACCTGATCACCCGGCCAGATGCATACACATAACTTTTCCATTTTCCTGATAATTCTAAAGTATAAAATACGCTTACCAATAATAAAGGTGGGGGAGAATTATAAGATTGGTTAGGTGGTTTTCAATAGGTATTCTACTTCATCAATGTCGGGAACAAATAAGTAAATTGTGATAAAGTTATCCAGTTGGGCTTCTGTTTTTAAAGAATTCTAATTACCTAAGTATGGTATACATCGGGTTGGGTTAACATGACTTTCGGAGGGCAAGAGGCTCCTTCGTTTCCGACATTGGTGGAGATTCTGGGTCCTTCAGTTACCATTTGGCAGACATACGTATATGCATAGCTTATTCGTCTATTGAAATTTTAAATATTTTTGATAGTCTGAGTACATAGGAATACTGCAGAGCACATCTTTGAAATCACTAGAAGCTACACTACAGTTCTAAGTAAACATTCGTACGTATAGCTGTCTGAAAAGTGTCATAGAAGATAACTAACCCTGTGCCGGCCAAGATACACCGTAGCGGTGGCCCCTTTACCCAAACAGTCTGCACTATTAAATACATAATGTGTGGTATATTTCAAGGGGCCGCTTTTGTCTGCAGCACCAATATCGGTCATCTGGAAAAAAGAAAACAAGGAAGCTACTTATCGCAAAATATACTAGTCCCGCTGTATGACACTGTCTACTGCAAAATGCTTATATAATCCCAACTAGTGAGTAAATAAACAGTACAATGTGCCATTATTTAATATCAAAATTAACAAGAGGACCATATAGCCCCAGAACGGTCACCAGAATGCATAAGCTTATTCAAAACCATTCAAGTCACTATATATATATATATATATATATTATATAACCAGCAGCAACTAGATTCAAGTTTCAGACACAAAGACAACCATCTGGAAGCCTTATTTTTCAGATGATCAACTTTATTTTTTGTGCTGAATAAAACAAAAATCTGGCCAATGGACACATAAAAGAAGAATTTTGAAATTTTCTATATAGAGTACATAAGGAAACAAGCTGACCCCCTAGGGGCCTTATTTTTTATGGTTTCAACTTTAGTTAAGACTGTCATGAGGCACATACATGCTAAAAGAAATTAAATTAAAACATTGGTTTCATAGAAGAATATTTTTGAAATCTCCTATATGGAGTTAATAAGGAAACAAGCCGACCCGTAGAGGGGATCAACTTTCAGCAATTATCGCAGACAGACATAAGTTGACCATTGGCTTCATAGAAGAAGATTTTTTAAATTTTCTTTATAGAGCTATATAAGGAAACTAGCCAACTCATAAGGGGCCTAATTTTTTAAGGGATCAACTTTATTTTAGCAGTTATGGTAGAGCACTATGAGGTGACCATTTGTGCCAAAGGTAAAATAAAATCTGACCTTTGATTTCAGATGAAAATATGTTTGAAGTGTTTAAAGTAAAGTTCTATTGGTTGCCATGGCAATCAAAGTTCTGCATGGATCAAGTTTATTTTAGCAACTTTTGTGAAGGGCCACCCAAGTATCATTTATTTTAAGTTTCATCAATTTCTACCCAGTGGTTTCAGAGAAGATGTCGTTTAAAGCAAAGGGTTGACGACGGACGACAGACACCGGGTGATCCTAATTGTTCATCTTGAGCACGTTGTACTCTGGTCAGCTAAAAAGCGGACAATATCGATTTTCTTTCACTATTTTTTCAATTACAGGGCCTTTAGTTTCTTGGACTCTCTGTATGGATTGAATAAGCCCTATAACAAAGTATATTGATCCTACTGGCCTGAAAATAAATCCCAATTTTCCTCTTTCCATACGATATCTGTATACGAAATCTATTTAATGCACGGAAGAGAAGTAACAAGAGGATTTAAGATGAAAAAGAATGTGTATGAAAACCATTTCTGCGATATTGGTCAGTAGTAGCAGCTGACAACATCCATTTACATAGGTATTAATTTAAGTAGATTAAATAACTCGTCACCAAGTAGTCACAAGAGCAGCAACAGTCGATTTAGTAGTTGATGTAGTAAAATAATGGAATGGGGATTTAGTTGTCTTTTTTTCCCCTTTAAAATATAGGAAAGAGATTCTTACATTGCATGTGGACTTTATATAATAAAAGCACATATTTATATAATAACAGTCTATCTTTACCAAATATAGTTTTACCTCCATATAAAATTCTTTATATATATATCAGTAATTTGCCTTTATCATTTAAAGTTATACCTTTATATAATAAGATGATATATTCATATAATAACATTATATCATTATCCTTTAGGGTTTTATCTACATATATTGAGGTTATGACATTATGTTCCAACAAATTAACTCCATATAATCAAATCTGTTAATACAACACAGTTGAGGCGTTCCATAAGCTGCGGTTAAAGTTCGAGGTAGTACAGATACGTCAATATAGAATGATCACTGTCGACGTAGCTCTAACATATTGTACTAATAGTAGCTGTAGATTACGTATAGACATTAAATGACTGAAAAGTAGAACTTGTAGTGAAAATAAGAAATTTTATAAAATGAAAACATACCTATTTATAAAACCAAGTATTGTATCTTTATACACCGTATAGTTCCCTCTCATAAATACATATGTTGTAGTTAAATCAAAATCCTTTCACGCCACGTTTTATTTGTAATCTATAAATAGAACTTGGAAATCCGGAGTCTATCTAAATCAAAGCGCAAAATGCGCTGAAATTCTGTCGGCTGAATTAGCTATGTACATGAAATTCTAACGCCAGCGTTTAAGCAAGGTTGATCTCGAAAGAGGCAAAGGTAATGTAATGGCATATAACACGTTTTCCTGCAACTCTAGTTACTAGTAGCAGAGCCGGATCAAGGAGTTCGGGTAAGTGGGGCGCAAAATTGAAAAACATGTAGCCAGTAACAATGCAAGCGGCTTGCCTTTGCCAGGGGCCGTGATAAGGGTGTAGTTCCGGTTGGACTAGGGATCTTGGGGAAATTCCCGTGCGATTTTTTTTAAATTTAAAGCTGTAAAATAGTGCATTGTTGTGAGTTTTGGGGAGGTTGTATGTCTACATTTATTTATGGTCGGGGAATTTTAGAGGGGGGGGGGGGGGGGGCGGGCGAGTGCCCCCCCCCCCCCCCCTGAATCCGCCACGGAGTAGTCAGTCAGCTGAATTCGCTCTTCATTTCATGACCCGCAGATAGTTTCTTTGACATTATATCAGTCATACAGCGACGTCCAGCTAATAACAAGTGGAAGAAAACCCGAACGCACGGAGGCATCAGGGTAGAACCACCGACCTACCGCAAGCCAGCTGGAAGGTCAATTCCATGAAAATCCGAACGACCCTGCCGGGATTCGAACCCAAGCGGGGAGGGGCTGAGTGAGTGTTAAAGTCAGCCCATGTAAGGAGGTCATGATCTTACTAACCTGATGTAAATAATAGCATTGCATTGATACGCTTCTGATCGCGAAGGTATACAAAACAGTTTCAAATAGCTGTGGTAATTATGCCAATCAACGATGCCTGCTTTTGAGTTTCGGACACTTAAGTCTGGCGGCTACTGCCAGTCTAAAAAATTAAGGAAAGTTAATAATAATAATAATAATAATAGTAAAGTTTTGCCGACCGCCAAACCTATTTTTAAGATGTTAGCAGAAACAAACAACTTATTTAAAAATGTTTGCTTAAAAACCACGTGCAACACCATTTTATCCATTATTCTTGAAAATGCTGGCAGTTTGACTGAAGCTGAAATATGCCTTCCCTCAGCCCGAGTCGCTAAAAAAGCAAAACTTTTGTACATTCGAGACCAGGATAATGCATTTTAGACAAACAACATATCGATATATATGGTACAAACGTGACTATATCATACTTCGGTGTTTAACATAAAAGCTAAAATAATTAAAAAGCCGACAAGGATAAAAATTTACCTTACTGTGACATTTGCCCCCACCAATGTGTTGTTTTACCAGTTGTACCTTGCCATGCGGCGATGCATTTAAGCAAGTATTTTTATTATTAAAATCAATAACTTGGAAATTTATCTGTGAGAACTATATCTGAAACACGAACGAGAGGATATATATGTGATAATTTAGAACATATTATATCTTAAAACTTTAAGCATAATTCGATTGAGAGGGTCCATTTTTAATTCTGGCAAATACTGGCTTAACCTGAACGCAGTTTTTGTAAGTAGAAAATCTTCAACTTTATCATGCTGAATATTCATATGCTAGCATCATACTTTAAACTTTCAGCATGATGCTTAATATTCTCAGCCTGATGTCGAACGTTTTTAGCAAGATGCTGAAAAATATTAAGATGCTGAAAATATTAGCAACACGCTGAATGTTTTAAGCATCTTGCTGAAAGTTTAAAGCATGATGCTGAAAGTTTAAAGCACAAGAGAGGATTTAGAGGGGGTGGAAGCGGCGTAGCCCCCCCCCCCCCCCCTAAAATCGACAAAGGTGGGTTTTTTATGCGTTTATCCACATATTAAAGTTTATATGTGAAATTAGAGTCAGTCAATTTGATCAAAATTGAAATACATTTTAAATATTGTCTCAAGGTTGTATTTTCGTTTGCATATTTATCACTAGTGATTACCTGGTTGCCGAGCGTACCTAATATAAACTGGATAAATGAGTTTTAACACATCATTGTAGCCGTCGGTTTTAATTAACGCCCCGATTTCATTTAAGGCACAGAAAGTGTTTATTAAACCAGTATTTGATGATTGTTTTATGTGGAAATATATAATAAAAAAAGTTAATCCGAGAGCAAAAAATATACAGTTTACACTGATGCAAATTTCACAGTCACTATGGCAATGTAGGTTAACGTTAAGCGGGACAACTTACTCGTTAAATGAATATGATATCTGTAAGGACTATTTGACATCTAAAATTATATCTTTTTGAAATAGTTTCCTTTGCACGATACACCCATCTCCCACCTACAGATCCACTTGTAAAAGTATGACCTGAAATGCTCCATTGGAATTTTACGGCTTGTTTCCCAGACAACTCCATAATTGTGTCTCCTTTTCCTGACGTCATGGGCGGTCGGCAACATTGTGTGTAGGGTGGTCTTGAAAGCGGTGAACCACCCACATATGTTTTGTTTTCCTAGTCTAACCTTTGCCGTTAGTGCCCATGATCATGTAGAGCGTCTCTGATTTCGTTTTATAAATTAATATACAGAACCGAATGGGATAGCGTTTTTTCTAGTCCCATATATACATTTTTTTGCTACATCCGATATCAACGGAAATGATGTTAGATTTCAGTCAATGACATTATGTATAGGCCTTGAGAAAAGGTCTTGGAAGCGGTCCCTATATTTGGGCAGTTTTTTTACTTTGGGAATTTGTCTATATGTAATCTTTAAAGACAGGTAAACATGCGAAGATTTGCAAATTTTGCCCCGCTCAACGATACCAGACGTTGCCATAGTGACTGGGATTTGCATGAGTGCAATTTGTTTCCTTTTCTCTTTTGGATTAAGTTCAAAATATATCAAAATTCCACTTTTGAAAAGTTTTATTCTGATAACCATACTAACAAATAAGGTATGGCACTATTCCGGATACTTTTCGAAACACCCCTGGTAGTTGCTGGATTTATGCACCCCCCCCCCCCCCCCTAAATAACCGTGCGCATTGGACTTTCTTTCCCAAATCAACGTAAAATAAATAAGTTTGAACTAAAGAAAAGTAATTGTTGTTTTCAAACTGTGACTGCCCTTGATATTAATGGTTTAAAAAAAATCTTAAACGTTGATTGAGAGATCTGATGCACGAGAGACAACTTTTACATTATTCATACAATTTACGTATGGAGTTACTGTTAGTGTTAGATTAATCTATAAATAGAGACTTGTGACGTCATCAAGAGATGACCAGATGATGACTCATTATTTTAAAAATATAGATTAAGCATGGAAATCATACTTAACTTCAAATAACAACTGTTTTATTTGCAGATAAGTATTTTTTTAACAAAATGTCAAATTAAATGCCAAAATAGTTATTATACTTCACTGGAGAGATCAGATTTGAAATTATATCTCATATACCTGTAACCAGTGTGGGGAAGCAATTTTTTGAAGCACAAATGCGAACGTACATACCGGAAGACCAGAAAACCTGCACGAATCGGGTAAGTTCTTCTAATATTTCAATAATATTATCACGCTCCAATATTAAAGACCTAGCCTACCGACCGCACCAGTTCATAAGCTTTCCAAAGATGTAAGCATACTAGCTAGTATTGTCTCTTGGCACCTTTGTGTTTTTGAGAACATTCAAACAATAGTTTCCAAACACGGCATGTAAACGTACACAAATCAGACTAAATTCAAATAAAAACGACCAAAAGTATCATGCTTATACTGTCTGTGTAACTTACAAATGACAATAAAATATCCATCCATCCATCCGTTCGTCCGTTCATCCATGCATCCTTCCTATATATACATTAGGGCCTACATCTAGTAACGTTACAACAGTTTTGAATAGGCCTTGAAGGTGTCAAATTCGCTTTTACTATTCCTAGATACTTCCGAATGCAGAGATTTACACAGACACAAAACAACAACAAAAAAAGAAAAAAAAAAGAAAAGAAAACACACACACAAAAAAAACAAAAACATCTAATACTTTCGATATATAATATTGTTTTTTGTGATTCTTAATATCGCGCCTCTTTAAAGTTTTAGGACTTCATGAGAAATATGACAGAGAACAGAATAATTTCCTGGCTCTTTATTTATAGAAGGTATCTGTAAGATTACAAAAACTTTTAGTAAATCGAGACCTTTTGAAATTAAATCTCTATATATTTATTTTATTTTATTATTATTATTATTTTTTTTTTAAATGATGATGAAAATTATCGTAAGTTCTTAACCCCTTACCTCATAGAAATCAAATAAAAATAAAAATGCATATTCATGATCAAATTAACAATAATTGAGCGACATATAGCCGTTGGATGCTATCGATCGTTATAACACTTATAGATTAATCCTAAAGTCATGCATTTTATATTGCAAATAGCTTTGATAATTTAATTTTGAAAGGTAAGATTGGATATTAGAAATACTTAATATATTTCATCATCATCATCATCTTCCAACACTATAATGTTTTATATATCGTTTCATTAACTTGTATATATGTATATGTGTTTTGTTGTTGTTGTTTTTTCGACTTACATTCACTTTTCTCGACAGTTCCATGACAATATCATATTTACCTATATCCTTCCCCTTTCCACTTTTAATATGCAATTGAATATCTATTGTCATTTATTTTGATACAATTCACACTTCTATTTTCGACAGTTTTCCAATTAAATATTTTTTTTAATCATTCTATTTTATCAAAATTTTTAAATTGTTTAAAATGATTCTGCAAAAACAAATTCAATGATAATACCATTTTGATAACATACATCCAAGGTTATGTTTACGATATTTTGAATAATTTTCATCATCATTTATTACATGTTTATGGTTTGTTTTTTTTCAACTTTTAATACCTACAATTTATATTATTGTTAAGAGAACCATAAGGAATAATGGCATTGCCAAATATGTTATCTTCTAACAAGAGGGCCATGATGGCCCTGAATCGCTCACCTGAGTACCATTGCTTCAACTGATGTCAAGGTTTTTAAACAGACAAGGATTCTGATATAACTTAATCTAAAACATTTTACCCCTGACAATACTACACACCAAATATCTAAGCAATGGGCCATATGGTTTCAGAGAAGACTTGGGCGCAGGGTCATTTATCACCGTAGGGCCAAGACTTTGAAAATCTTTGTAATGAACCATTAGATGCTACTACATACCAAAAATCTTAGCTCTAGGCCTTATTGATTCATAGAAGAAGATTTTTTAAGATTTTCCTATTTAACTCTATGTAAAACAAGTGACCCCTGGTGTGGGGTCATTTATCACCATAGGGCTATGATTTGTACAATCTTGGTAGTGGCCCATAAGATGATGCTACATACCAAATATCTAAGCTCTATGCCTTATGGATTCATAGAAGAAGATTTTTTAAGATTTTCCTATATAACTCTGTGTAAAACAAGTGACCCTGGTGGGGGGTCATTTATCACCATAGGGCTATGATTTGTACAATCTTGGTAGTGGCCCATAAGATGATGCTTCATACCAAATATCTAAGCTCTAGGCCTTATGGCATTCATGGAAGAAGATTTTTTAAGATTTTCCTATGTAACTCTGTGTAAAACAAGTGACCCCTGGTGCGGGGTCATTTATCACCATAAGCTATGATTTGTACAATCTTGGTAGTGGCCCAAGATGATGCTACATACCAATATCTAAGTTAGGCTTATGGATTATAGAAGAAGATTTTTTAGATTTTCCTATATAACTCTATGTAAAACAAGTGACCCTGTGCGGGTCATTTTCACCATAGGGCTATGATTTGTACAACTTGGTAGTGGCCCTAGATGATGCTTCATACCAAATATCTAAGCTCTAGGCCTTGCATTCATGGAAGAAGATTTTTTAAGATTTTCCTATATAACTCTGTGTAAAAACAAGTGACCCCTGGTGCGGGGTCATTTATCACCATAGGGCTATGATTTGTACAATCTTGGTAGTGGCCCATAAGATGATGCTACATACCAAATATCTAAAGGCTAGGCCTTGTGGTTTCTAAGAAGAAGATTTTTTCAAGTTTTTCCTATATTAGCCTATGTGAAATCAAGTGACCCCTGGGGCGGGGCCAATTTTGACCCCAGGGTCATAATTTGTACAATCCTGGTAGACAGTCATAAGATCATGCTACATACCAAAAATCAAAAGGCTAGGCCTTGTGGTTTCAGAGAAGAAGATTTTTTAAATTTTCATTTTTAAAATCTATTTTTAGCTCCTGTGACCTAATTATGCGATGGACCAGAACCATTTATACAACTTTAGTAGAGCTTCATCCAAGGAACATTCCTGCAAAATATTTTTCAAATTGGCCAAGCCGTTTAGGAGGAGATGTTGTTTGAAGCAATTGTTGACGCCGGACGCACGCACGCACGGACGCACGCACGCACGGACGACGGACGACGGACGCCGGACAAAAGGCGATCAGAAAAGCTCACCTTGAGCACGTTGTGCTCATGTGAGCTAAAAATAAAAATGTTCTTATTGTCGGGAGCCATACCCAGAGTCCTATAACTTGCTGACGTATCATGTGTTTATCGAGTGATTACATAATGACGCTGTAGGAGAGTTCCGACTTATTAAAACATGCATTGAAAATACGTTTGAAACATTAATATCCAGATTAGAATGCTAGAGGTGAATTGAGCTGTAAATAAAGAATGATGATGATGATGATGATGGAAACTCATTTCTTTGTACCTTGTAAAATACTAGGGCAAACCCAAGCGCTGGTAAAGATGTGCTGATATCACCACACACTTTCAAACCCCTTGAAGTCCCCTATATCCGTTATGTTCACAACCATGAATGGTGCATCCTATGCATAAAAACAATTTATATGTGAACATAGGCAAAATCTATTTTCTGTTTTTCCTCAGCGGATCCAAGAAATATTGCAAATCGGCACAACTAGACGTGAATGACAGGTTCCACTTTCAGTTTAGATTTAACGAATGCTATAGGTCATTAACATCGAGGTTATCAACTTTTCATTCTTCAGTAAAAGGTGAGGCAGAAAAGGAAAGACAAAAGTACTAGTAATAGTTATCGAAAGTTAATAAAAAATATTCAGAAAATGAAATTAAAAAAAAGGTCACAAGATGGCATTTTTCGACATTTTTTCTATTTTCGGTTTCTGTTTCTATTTTAAATTTTGATCATGACCTGATTTTCAACTTTGATATCTTGAATGACTTTAATAACTGTAATATCAGACTGAATTGAACATCATGAATGTTTACGTGAAATATTAATCGTTAATGTTTTAATTTTTATTGAATTTATCGCAAGCGACGCGAAGTGGAGCTCTGCGATTAATTAATAAAATATAAACGATAAAATATTTACAGTTTGTCACGGACGTCCCCCGTTTAATTGACAGTTCACGTGATGGCTCAGGTTCATTGTCACCGTGTATGCATGTTATTAGCCTAATAATATGTACCCGACGTAGTGTAAAGTATAAAAGATCAAGAAACAATATCTTTCCCGCCGAAATATCATTAGATTACCTATATAATGTTGTTTTTTGTTGCTGTTTTTTTTTCTCTTATGTGTGTGTTGTTGTTGTTTTGTAGCGCTGACATAAAATATCTCAATCGGAAAATCTTGGGTAAATTTTCATCACCGAGGTGTTCCGTATGAAATATGAAAACCGGACTAAATACTTCAGGAATAAGAAGTCCCCCTAATTTATGGCCAATCAGAAGCTATGAAAATTCAACTCTTCTTTTTTTTCAGGTACAATATAGATCTATATTTAAAATTAAGAAATTTAAAAAAGAAGTTTATATTCGCTTCGATCTCCCAATGTCTGTAGAAATGTTTTAATAGGCTTTATCCTATACGAAGACATAGAATCCATATTCTGCAATGTGCCTAATGTGAAAACTGTGTGATTTTCACAATAACTGTTGGTAAGCCTTTTCGTAATCCAATGGAATGCAAGTGTGGTTTTCGAAAAATATGAGAATTGTTTAGAACACGTAAAACTCACAAATGTGTTTTCAGAAAACGGCTGATTAGTATAGGTTAATGTTTGCGCCGAGCTAGAGCGGTTAAATTTGTTTAACCCTCGATAACAAACCTTAACCTACTTAGAGTTTGCCCGCAATTTCTATCTAATCAGTGAGCCCAATACTTCAAATTCCTGGTCGATTGAATTTGTTAAGAGTTCGGGATTTTGCGAGACTTGTCTACTTAGTATAGGTTAATGTTTGTTATCGAGGGTTTAAACAAATTAAACCGCTCAAGCTCGGCGCATGTTTAAATACACATTAACACAAGTTAATTTCTTGTTCTGGTTCTTTCTACAAATCCAACTCTCGTCAGTAACATCCAGACACTACCAGGCATATCAGACCATGACATTGTCACTGCCTCAGTTAACACAAGACCCGTCTTCTTAAAACAAAAACCAAGATCCATTCATCTTTATAAGAAAACAAACTGGGATGAATTTGAGAAATTCATGACTGAACAAAAATCAAAAATCCTCCAAAATGTTGAGAACATCTCAGTAGAAGACCTCTGGACCAGATTCAGACTCGCGCTCGATACTGGGATTGAAAAATTTATTCCCGTCAAAAAACTTGGTCGTAAACGCTCTTTACCTTGGATCACAAAAGCAATTAAAAACACTAATGCACAAACGTGACAAACTTTACCAAAAATCTTAAAGAAACGAGTCAAATCACACTTATTGGTCCAAATTCAAACAAGAGGGCCAAGATGGCCCTTGGTCGCTCACCTGAGAAAGATGATTGCTTAAGAAATAAAGATGCTTGAGTGTAAAAGTTTTTATGGTGAAATGGGCATAACTCCTAAATTTACAAGTCAATATCAGTTATAATTGAACCCGATTGTGAGATTATGGGCATAAACATTGTCTTAAAGTTTAAAAATGATTGTTAAAAAAATAAAGTTGGTAGAGAATAAACAAAGTGAAATCTTGCATTTTTTGTATTAAAAGGGGCATAACTCCTGACCTAAATGACCCATCTCAGCCACAATTGAACTCAATCGAGACATTATGGTCATTAACAATGTCATTAAGTTTGAAGATGATTGCTAAAAAAAGGAAGATGGCTAGAGTGTAAACAACGTGAAATATGGCTTTTTTATATTAAAAGGGGCATAACTCCTGACCAAATTGACGGATCTCAGCCATAATCAACTCAATCGAGACCTTATGGTCATAAGCATTGCATAAAGTTTGAAGATGATTGCTCAAAAGATGAAGATGCTAGAGTGTAAACAAAGTGATTTCTGGCATTTTTTTTATATTAAAAGGGGCTTAACTCCTGACCTAATCAACTGATCTCAGTCATAATCAAACTCAATCGAGACCTTATGGTCATAAGCATTGCCATAAAGTTTGAAGAGATTGCTCAAAAGATGAAGATGCTAGAGTGTAAAAATTGAAATCAAAAGATGAAGATGCTAGAGTGTAAACAACTTGAAATATGGCATTTTTTGAATATTAAAAGGGGCATAACTCCTGACCTAATGGTACGATATCAGCCACAATCGAACTTGGTCGTGATTTTATGGTTATAAACATTGATATAAAGTTTGAAGATAATTGCTCATGAAATGAAGATGCTAGAGTGCAAACAATGTGAAATCTGGCTTTTTTTGAATATTAAAAGGTGCATAACTCCTGACCTAATGTTCCGATATCAGCCATAATCGAACTTGGCCGAGATTTTATGGTCATAAACATTGATATAAAGTTTGAAGATAATTGCTCATGAAATAAGATGCTAGAGTGTTAAAAGGGGCATAACTCCTGACCTAATGTTCCGATATCAGCCATAATCGAACTTGGCAGTGATTTTATGGTCATAAACATTGATATAAAGTTTTAAGATAATTGCTTATGAAATGAAGATGCTAGAGTGCAAACAATGTGAAATCTGGCTTTTTTTAATTTTAAAAGGGGCATAACTCCTGACCTAATGTTCCGATATCAGCCATAATCGAACTTGGCCGAGATTTTATGGTCATAAACATTGATTTAAAGTTTTAAGATAATTGCTCATGAAATGAAGATGCTAGAGTGCAAACAATGTGAAATCTGGCTTTTTTGAATTTTAAAAGGGGCATAACTCCTGACCTAATGTTCCGATATCAGCCATAATCGAACTTGGCCGAGATTTTATGGTCATAAACATTGTTTTAAAGTTTGAAGATAATTGCTCATAAAATGAAGATGCTAGAGTGCAAACGAACAAATTGTGGACGACGGACGACGGACGGACGGACGGACGACGGACATTCATCGATCCTAAAAGCTCATCCTGAGCACACGTGCTCAGGTGAGCTAAAAACTAAAAACACTCATCAGATATAAAATCAAAGAATCATATAACTCATACATTGAAAACATTCTTGACATTGAAACTAATGATGACACTGAACAAACCAAATTCTCCACAAAAAAACTGTATAATCTTATCAAAAATTCCAAACAAGACTCTCAATCCATTTCTCCCTTAAAAGGTCAAATTTCTGGCAACTTAAAATCCAATAACATAGATAAAGCTAATATCCTAAATAGACAATTCCAATCAGTCTTCTCAAACAGTTTAAATATGTCACCTGAAAAACTTTAAGCTCAAAGTTTAAAATACCAAGATTCATCCTACAGTAAATTTCCGATAATGAAAGACATTAAAATAGATCAAAATGGTGTCCTTAAACTGTTAGGCAATTTAAAGGCCAATAAAGCTGCTGGTCCGGACATGATTAAGCCAGTCGTCCTGAAAGAGCTTAGAAATGAAATTGCTGATATAATAACTATCCTCTTCCAAAAATCTCTATCTTCAGGCGTACATCCAACTGACTGGACCAAGGCCAATGTCAACCCGCTCTACAAGAAAGGTGACACCAGTGATCCAGCAAACTACCGGCCCATCTCTCTTACTTGCATTCTTGGCAAAACTCTTGAACATATCGTTGCTTCTGCTGTTTCCTCTCACTTTACTACTCACAACATACTCTTCGACCTACAACATGGTTTTAGTGAGAAACGCTCTTGCGAAACACAGCTCATTGTACTTCAAATCACCTTGTCAACAATCTTTCCAACGGTAAACAAACAGACCTTATTCTTCTTGATTTTTCCAAAGCCTTTGACAAGGTAAATCAAATCAAACTTCTAAATACACTTCAAGACCACGGCGTTTCTCCACAAATTCTCAACTGGACTCATTCCTTTCTCATTGGTCGTTCCCAAACTGTAGTCTTAGAAGGCGAAAAATCCACAGAAGTTCCTGTCAACTCCGGGGTCCCCCAAGGCTCAGTCCTTGGCCCCCTCTGCTTTCTTATCTACATCAACAAACTTCCTTCTTGTGTCAAATGCAAGATCCGATTATTTGCGGACGACACAGCTATCTACCTTACTGTAGAATCCTTGTCCGATTCCCTTCAACTGCAAGAAGATCTCACCAGGATGGAGGACTGGGAAAGGGAATGGGACATGGAATTTAATCCTTCCAAATGCTAGGTCTAACATACCTCAAAAACAAGAACATCATTAAACACAACTATATCCTCCATGGTCAAATCCTCAAATCTGTTTCTAGTGCTAAATATCTTGGACTCTATCTCACTTCTGATCTCTCTTACAATGAACATATCAACAGAATCACTTCAAATGCCAATAAGACCTTAGGCTTCATCAAAAGAAACATTCCCACTAAAAATGAAAAAAGTAAGAGAGTTAGCATACAAGACCTTGGTCCGGCCCCAGTTGGAGTACGCCTCCACCATCTGGAGCCCCTACACCCAGACATACATCAATAAAGTCGAGATGATACAGAACAGGGCGGCTCGATGGGTCAAATCCAACTTTTCTCACCAGGCAAGTGTCTCGGCGATAAAGCATTCTCTCAACTGGCGGCTGCTAGAACACCGCAGGTTTGATGCTCGACTACTTATGTTTTACAAAATCTATCACAATCTTGTTGCCATCAATATGCCAGAGTACATCCAGAAACCCACCAGACAAACCAGACATATGCATCCTCTCAGCTTCCGTCAAATACAAGTTAGAGTTGATTATCATAAATGGTCTTTCTTTCCCCACACCGTCATCTTGTGGAACAACTTACCATCTTACATCGCTCTCGCCCCGACACTTGCCCAGTTCAAGGCAGGTCTTGCCAAACACACATATTAAATTCCTAACTCTGTTTTTATTTTTTATCAGCATGTAAATAATCCTTTTAAATGTGCAGTATTGGCTCCTTAAGTATAGAATATATTCATTAATTCATATAATTATATTAATCTCGCTTTACTGAAGGCTACTCCATCCATGCCTTTCCTAAATTTTTCATGAAAATCTCTGGTTTGGTGTAAAATGATTTTAACGTTGACTGTTTTTAACTTATAAACTCACCCCCAGAGTGACCTTCCCAAAGCAATTGGATGTACAAGATACTCATCCTTACATTAATATCATATAATAATCTATACTTGAGGCCAGCTACTGGGTCATGAAATTGATCTGTACTTGCTGGACCAGAAAAGCGTTGTTTTTATCTTATTCTTTCTCTTCTTATTTCATGCTTACTAGGCTAACAAGCTATCCACTTTTATTCAGTCTCACTGTCTGTAGTCGGCTCCGACTCGGGCTATTTTATAATTCTCACTCTACTAACAACTCGGCGCGCAGACCTGTCTAGAACACTCGAAAGGGATGTTGACAGTATCAGAAGATAGATAAGTACAAAAGTACTGCCTGAGGCAGCACACTGAAATATGCACGGCGACAAAGAAAAATTGTCTGATAATAAAATTTATGTGGGTTAACAGGAAAACATTTTTTTTACATAACTTTTATTGAGATGTGAACTTGTTTACATAAGTTTATATATTTAATTACATAAATAAAAAACAAGTTCCAAGACTTGAAGTGAATCTTATATGTTAAGGCCTAATATACATATTTAGAGGACGCAAAAAAAAAAAAAATTCAATGCAAAAAAGAAAATTGTGCAGCCAGACCAGGACTGTAATCCGAGACCACTTACAAAAGTCTCCCACTGATAACGGTTACATATTCGCTGCAAATATGGAATTTGTTGCAGAATAACAGAGATGAAATTGATAGTGATCCTGATAAACAAAAAGGTAGTATATACATTGGAGATACTATAATGATCACTTGTTTGGTGCAAAATAACTTAGAGAGAAAAAATGTACAGCCAGACCAAGACTTCAGCCTGGGACCCCTAAAGGGTGATTGTTCTACTGGTTAAGTTCTCTGACTGATAAGTGTTACTTATTGGCACTACATAAGTTAGTTTAAAAAAATGGTTGGTGATTGGAAGGTTTTATAAAGTTTTACAGTGGTAAAAGATAAAACATTGTAAAAGAAAATCTTATTTTTGTGTAATTTTTTCAAGAAGTAATTTTAATATACAGCATGAAAAAAATAGGAATGCATAGAAAATTTGTTTTCAAGATATATATATATATTTTAGTATCACATTAATAAAATACATTTTTTTTGAGAATAGTTGTGAATATTTGAAATGAAAATATTACAAATTAAACTTATGAGAAAATATATTGTTTACTGAACTAAAACAGATTACTATCCTTCAACAAGAGGTGTCTGTAAGACAACACGTTCGACTATCTGAATGCTTGTCAATAAAAAATATTGCAGTAAAAGGCAAAATAAGAAACTCTGTATTACCAAAATATACACATGAAATATGCGCTTAAGTTTTTAAAACAAAATCTCAAAGAATTCAGTGAAAAAGTGAGTTAGTACAAAAAGATTAATCAAGTCAGAAAAGGGGCATAATTATGTCAAAATCCAAGACAGAGTTATGTATTCTTGACATGTACAAACAGAGGTCATGATCATAAACAGGTATTTAAAGTTTCAAAGCAATACCTCAAAGGGTTAAGTGAAAAAAAGAGGTGGTGTGAAAACTTTAAGCAAAATTCTTAAAAAAAAAAGAAAAAAAAAGGCATTACTGTTTTATAATTCATGACAGTCTGACCTCCAACACAGGCATGCAATTTCATGTGTGAACTATGAGGGGCATCCATAGAAAGAAGTTGGAGATAAAAGCAATGTTAAACAAATTTTAACATTTTAAATTCAAAAATATTTAAGAGTTACTGTTCATGTAACCACTTGGACATACATTCCTGTTTCTACTGGTTGGTCTGATGTTGATAAACACGTGTGAATTTTGAAAGACATCTATTGAGTGAAAGTGAAGATAATAGCAATGTAAAATAAACTTTAAAAAAAGTTAAATCCAAAAAGTGCTATAAATTTGCAAAAAAAATATTTGTAAAAGTTACTGTCCATGTTTCTACTCGTTTAAGTGATGATGATCAAGGCATGCGTGAAGTTTGGAAGACATCCGTTGAGTTAAAGTGGAGATAATAGCATTATTAAACAAAATTTTAATGTTTTTCTAAGTCCAAAAAGGGCTATAGATATAAAAAAAATGGAAGAGTTGCAGTTTCTGATTCTTCTTGTTGATCTCAAGCCATATGTGAAGTTTGGGGGACATCCATCAAGTAAAACTGGAGAAATAGCAATGTTAAACAAAAGTTTAACATTTTTCAAAGTCCAAAAAGGGTGAGTTACTGTTCCTGTTTCTACTGGTTGGTCTGATGATGATAAACACATGTCTGAAGTTTCATAGACATCTTTTGAGTAAAACTGGATCCAAAAAGGGTGAGTTACTGTTCCTGTTTCTACTGGTTGGTCTGATGATGATAAACACATGTCTGAAGTTTCATAGACATCTTTTGAGTAAAACTGGAGATAATAGCAATATTAAACAGAAGTTTAACATAAACTTTAAGTCCAAAAAGGGCCATAAATAATTGGAAGAGTTACTGTTCTTGTTTCTACTGGTTGGTCTGATGATGATAAACACATGTTTGAAGTTTGCGGGACATCAGTTTAGTAATAGTGCAGATAATGGCAACATTAAACAAAGTTGCAAGCATTTCACGGTAAAAATGACAAAGATGTATATATCGCGGAGCAAATTGGTTTAAAAAGACGTCTTTAACTTACAATTTCTTTCTTATTACGATTGATTCAATGAAATGAGAAATTTAATTGGTTTATTTACATCAATATCTTTCAATTGAAACCTAGTTGTAATCAGCCGAGCGTATTCCTTTAATGCTTTTATCACAACCCCTATTAATCGCACTCATCGATCGGGATGTGGTTCAATGGGTATTTGTGACGTCACAGAAAGGTAAACATGAACAAAGATGGCGGCGGCCATAGCCGATCGAAATCACAAACTTTAAACAGCTATATCTTCACAAGTATAGCGTGTATAAAAATGAAAGTCATGTCAAAGTGATCTACACTAAAAGGTTTGTTTATGGTTAAATTTTCATTTCAGCCGAGCGTATTCCTTTAACATTTCTTTTGATGTTGTTAACATTTTTTTTTTAACAAAGAGTTCCATGTTATTGGTACATGAATCATATATCACCAGCCTATCTTAAATTTTACGAGATTTTAGCTGAAGACAAAGGTAAATGACACTGAAAGTAAAGGGCCATTCTCCAAAATTTATTATAACATATGCTTTACAATTTGTCAGTACATTAAGCATATATCATCAGCCTATCTTAAATAAGATCAAAGTAATACTGTGGATATAATTTTCCAAAAAGAGCAAATACTCTGAAGAGAAGAGCTCTCCTTGGAATATTTTTTGCAACATCAGACTATTTTAATAGGAACAATGTGATGCTGCAGGTTTTCTCATTTTTTTAAAACAAGAGGGCCATGATGGCCCTGAATCGCTCACCTGAGTACCATTGCTTCAACTGATGTCAAGGTTTTTAAACAGACAAGGATTCTGATATAACTTAATCTAAAACATTTTACCCCTGACAATACTACACACCAAATATCTAAGCAATGGGCCATATGGTTTCAGAGAAGACTTGGGCGCAGGGTCATTTATCACCGTAGGGCCAAGACTTTGAAAATCTTTGTAATGAACCATTAGATGCTACTACATACCAAAAATCTTAGCTCTAGGCCTTATTGATTCATAGAAGAAGATTTTTTAAGATTTTCCTTTTTAACTCTATGTAAAACAAGTGACCCCTGGTGTGGGGTCATTTATAACCATTGGGCTATGATTTGTACAATCTTGGCTATGATTTGTACAATCTTGGTAGTGGCCCATAAGATGATGCTACATACCAAATATCTAAGGCCTTGGAAGTGACCCCTGGTGGGGGTCATTTATCACCATAGGGCTATGATTTGTACAATCTTGGTAGTGGCCCATAAGATGATGCTTCATTCCAAATATCTAAGCTCTAGGCCTTATGGATTCATAGAAGAAGATTTTTTAAGATTTTTCAATATAACTCTATGTAAAACAAGTGACCCCTGGTGCGGGGTCATTTATCACCATAGGGCTATGATTTGTACAATCTTGGTAGTGGCCCATAAGATGATGCTACATACCAAATATCTTAGCTCTACCTTAATTTTTAATGTAAAACAAGTGACCCCTGGTGTGGGGTCATTTATCATCATAGGGCTATGATTTGTACAATCTTGGTAGTAGCCCATAAGATGATGCTACATACCAAATATCTAAGCTCTAGGCCTTGCAGTTTTGCAGAAGAAGATTTTCAAAGTTTGCATTTTTAAAATCTATTTTTAGCTCCTGTGACCTAATTATGCAATGGACCAGAACCATTTATACAACTTTAGTAGAGCTTCATCCAAGGAACATTCCTGCAAAATATTTTTCAAATTGGCCAAGCCGTTTAGGAGGAGATGTTGTTTGAAGCAATTGTTGACGCCTGACGCACGGACGCACGCATGGACGCCGGACGCCGGACAAAAGGCGATCAGAAAAGCTCACCTTGAGCAAGTTGTGCTCATGTGAGCTAAAAAAATAAGGGCACTAACTGTGAAAGAAAAAGAGGTTCTAATAGAAAAATCTGCTCGCGACACATCATCTCCAAGTCAGTGATACATGTACCAAATATCATCAGCTAAATTTAAATATAAAGAGAATTGTTTGGGAAGGGAAGACAATTTTTTAACAATGGACAATAACTAAGAAAAAGGGGCAATAGAGGGCAGAGTACAATACACCTAATTATAACATTTAGGCCACTTGATTTGACCTGTTTACCTTCAGCTGTAACCAATGTCAAATATTGAGTACAATAAGTGTTCAAAGTTATTATACAGATTATAATTAATAGAAATAGGTCAAACATCTGGAGTCCTCATTTTCCAAAATTGCAGGAAAGAACCATGAGATTATCATTAGGTAAAAAATATTTCTGAACACTAGCTCCAGCAGAAAGATTTTGATTTTAAGTACATGTATATATATGAAGAGTATAAACAGAAACTAGCTGCCCCCACTTAAGACGTCATTTTAAAAAGGATCAAATTCATTTCAACAATGTGTTATGTGGATGACCATTTGTGCCAAATGAAATTAAAATCTGACCATTAGTTACAATGATTTTTTTTATAAATATATAAACAGTATGATTATTAGGTGCTCAATTTTTTAAGGAATAAACTTCAAGTAAGAAATTATGGTTGAAGGCAATGAGGTAACCATTTGTGCAAATTGAAATTAAATTTTGACCAATGGTTTCAGAAGGGAAGAAATTTAATGGACAACTTAATTTTAGCAATGACAATAGATAGTCATGAGGTGGCAATTTGTAACTGATGAAATTGAATTATTCTGGCCCTTTGTTTCAGGGAACAGCTTTTTAAAAATTTTCAAAATCAAATTTTGTTGGTTGCCACTGCAAACAACAAATGGGCATCTGACAAGTAGTTTAAAATTCCCAGAAGATGGGACACAAGGTGACCAGAATAGCTCACCTTCAGCTTGATGTGCTATGTTGAACTAAGAACGGTTATGATCAGGATACATCGTTTTAAGTTATTGATTCATATTCCAAAAATGGAATGTAGGATTGTGCTATTTCAATTATTTTAAGAAGCAGTTTTGGTCTATGCAAAAAAAAAAAAAAAGAAATTAAATTTGAAAGAAACTGATGTGCTTACACTTTAGAAAGGATGACTGACAATCTGGAATGACAGTCTCCCATATTTTCTCCTCAATAAACAAATCTATAAGTTCAACTTTTTTTTCAGAGTTTCTTCTTACATTCAGAGCATGAGATTAAATACTATATGTATACTAAATTAAATGCTATAAGAACATTCATGAGAAACTTTTTAATCACTAGGTCAATAAATAAGGGAGTTTTAGTCCTTCTGAACTTTTAGTTAAAGAGAAAACTGAGTTGAAATGTTGTGAAATGCAAGCATTAGGTCATTTTTTATGATGGTAAAATTAAAACACAACAAATCATCAAAAATAAAACTAAAAGAAAAAGAGAAAATATAGTATAACGGGTTTGTCAGTGATTGTTGTGCATCTGTTCATTGGCCGACAGGCACATGTTATAGACAGACCATTTCACTCTGAAATGAGACATTCACCAAGTCAAGAAGTCCTCTCTGACTGTCACAAATTCAATCTTCATGTTGGTATAACATTCCAACCCTGAGGAAATGGTAAACTGGTTGTTTGAGGTGTTGTTAACTGCTGCTGAGGTGAACAGAATGCTGAATTTTGGCCTGAAAACTGGATATAGCTGCCCCTGGCCTTTCTTAAGCGCTTATGTATTGTCAGTGTCCAATTTACCAGGTTTTCCGCAGCCCCTCCAATTTTCTATTTATTGCAAGCTGAAAAAAAAGTCGAAAAATGAAGCTAATTAGTTGCATATTCATAATTTTAAATATACAGTGTGTGAACATCAGTAATGTATCTGCTTTGGTATTAAAACATATAAATAAGAAAGAGATTCCAGAGATACTGGATTCACATACTGCATATTACTCACAATAGAGGATAAATATGTGTGTATATATATGGGGTGTGCTACTGGCCGGGTAGCATTCGCCCTGTAAGTGAAAGGTCCCAGGTTCAAGTCCCGGTCAGGCTGTACATATTTCTCACCATGTGACATAAGGCGCCCAACGTTGGACTGTAACATAAGTGGCAGGTCTGTCTAATTATACCTATGCATGGTTATATTTACACACTACAGTAACTCCTAGAATTCAGGGACAAATTCTAAAATGAAGGGGGATAATGTCACAGTACTGATTACCCACAATAGGGAAGAAAGATGTGTATTTGGCTGTGAAGCTCAGCCGGTAGAGCATTTGCCCTGTAAGCAAAAGACCCCGGGTTCCAGTCACGGTCAGACTGCGAATCTGTGTAAATAAATAGGTGTAAATAAACAAGAGGGCCATGATGGCCCTGAATCGCTCACCTAATTATAAATGAGCAACATATGTTGGATTTTTCATATTGACCTACTTTTTGACCCCACATGACCCACTTTTGAACTTGTCCAAGAGTTTATGTAAACAAATTCTGACAAGTTTCATGAAGATATGGCAAAAAATATGGCCTCTAGAGTGTTAACAAGGTTTTTCTAAGATTTGACCTCATGACCTATTTTTTGACCCCACATGACCCAATTTCGAACTTGTCCATGATT
>CM037790.1:43688150-43738150 GCA_021229015.1 Solen grandis | reverse complement strand
ACATTATGATACAGTGTCCTCTTCGTTACATAATAAATAAATACACAACACTTTTGCAATGCAGTGGTTTCCAAAACCACATGTGGCTTCCTAACTTAGGAAATAGTAGCGCAATATATCCAAAATATATGATCATGACAATGTCATATTTTATCAATGAAAAGTTGCAACTTTATTTTATCATCATTACACTGATAAGAATGTAATATTCAAGCATAGATACCAAAACACTTTACCTGGCAGCACAAATTCATGACTTTTCTTGAGTTTACTTAATGACTTTTCTTGAGTTTACTTAATGACTTTTCTTGAGTTTACTTAATGACTTTTCTCGAGTAAAAAGAAGATATGGAAAATACGATCATATTATAGTGAGGGGCAGCAGCCTTTACAGGATGATAAATTTCACAACAAAAATCACAGCAAAGTACCCATAACTGTCATGTTACCTGCAATAAGTAAGCACTTAATTAAGCTTAACCCTTTCCCTCATATAGACTCATTTTGACGCCCTCAATAGGTATCACATAAAACCTGATCTGCAGAAAACCACAGTTAAACCTTACCTAATTTAATTACAAAATCCTCATTTCCAGACCACTGAGGAGCAGCGAACAGCATAAAACCTGATCAGCCTGCGAGTTACTCGCAGGCTGATCTGGTTTTATGCTGTTCGTATAGGTCTTTTCATGGTATCCTCTATGAGGGAAAGGGTTAAGACTGATGTGACCTAACCTCTCATATACTTATCAGTTTAAAGTCAGGACCTTACCATCAGTAAGGACTCGGTGATTTTTTTTAAGGACCTTTTTACCTGTGGCTTTCTTATTAGGAAAATTAACTTTAGAAGTCAAAAATTGTATTTATAGCTATTATATGTGTATGTTCTTATTATTGTTTTTTCACCCTTGATATGATTTTCAAACTCTTATAATCATATTAATGGTATGCTGCATTTGTTAAAGTTTATGATGGATCAATAAGCATAATTCTTGAGACAGGCACAAACAAAAATAATCATATAAGTAATGTTAAATAAATATCTCAGCATCTAGATTCTATCTACAAAAGCTCTTTTTTAAATGAACGACAATGTGTGATTATATATAAGAAAATGTCAAAGTTGCATACGCACACATGAGCTGACACTTCACCGGAGACCTATGGCTTGTTTCTATGACAACAAAACACCAGCAATACACACAAACATTGCACTAACTACAATATATACATGGAGATACAGATAAAGTGATTAAAAACTAGGGTATAACAGTCTGGAGATGTCAAGTGATCACAAAGAGAAGCTGTGCTTTGCAAGAATAATAAAACTATAATAAAACAAAACAGCATTAAAAACTCTCAACATTTTTATCACATTACTTGACTGGGGCAGCCACATTTCCAAATGTGAACAGTGTGATAACAAAAATATGCAACAATACACAGTACAGATCCATTGAAATGGACTTGTATCGCTTATATTACTTGTTTCAGGGAATCTTCAGGTACATTTTCACATAGTGCAATCTGATACAGAGTTGTATCTAGACTTGTATTTAGACTTGGATTCTAAATATAGCGTTACAATGGAGCTGCACAGTATATATGCATGTGGCATGTACAGGCCATAAAAAAATAATATCAGGATAAGGTGAGGTTAGCAGAACTGTGAAACTGCTTCACTTCTGCCTTATCAAAACACATTCAAAAACAAAACACAAAAATAATCATTCTTTGTCTTGCATTAATCATTTAGGAAAAGTAAACCATTGATATTAATGGGTTTTTCCCCATCAAGATTTTATTTCAGGGTGTTTTTTTTTCTTCCATCTAGAAAATGGATATAACATTTCTGGTAGAACGCTGGCCTTTTCTTTAGTTTTGTTAAAAATTTAATATTGGAATCCCTTGAAAAATAAGTTTAACCTCAGAATAGTTTTAAAATATCCCAAAAATAAAATTGTGTGTTACAGGTAAAAAGTGCCCATAAAATAGTCTGCAAAAAAGACTGCTTTTATCAGTAATCAATGAAATATGAATAGAATACATGAAATCGATTATCAAAACTTTTTGATTTTTTTTATGATGCATAAAGAAACTGCATACCTTGAAAACTAGCAATACTTACATGCAAGTCATTTCTATTTATAAAAATATTGCAAGTCATAAAACATAATTTTTGAGATTTTATAAAATCAAATTCTTCATGGTCCCTTTTTTTAAATATAATGAAAATAATTTAGTTGCATTTAAAATGTGATTTAAGGTAAATTAAAAATCAGTTTGCAACACAAAAGCTATTGTTTTGACTTTTAAAAAATCCTTAGTACTGCTCTAAAAATTTTAAAAAAATTTTTTGTATCTCAACAGAATTTTCTTTTTCCATGAATTGAGGCTTTGGGTAAATGAAAACATATCAACAGGTTTTTTTAATTAAATGACTGATATATATATATATTCCAAAATGTTTTTCTTCAAGACAGTATTGCATTAATTAATGGTTGTTTAAGTTATGATGCTCATTTGTAACATGTGCAAGTAACTCTAAAACGTGTATATTTAGAATTAAAGAAATAATCTGATTTGCACTACAGATTTTCTCATATAAAAGGCAATGTCATTATCAAAGAAAGCTGTTTATAATCTGAAAAAAAAAATAAACAACACACACAGGGGATATAAATGATAAATGGAAAAATCATTCCATCCTAAACGTTGGTTCTCTGATACAGAAATAAAACCACTTTATACCTTGCAATTCACAAATTTGTTCTGAGTATCAAAACAAATAAAATCATGGAAACAGCTTATATAAGTTTAAAATAAAATGTGACAAACCACTTCACTTTCAATACCTGAATCCGAACAAACAATAAATACATTTAACCTATTTTAAATTCATACAAAAATAGTGCAACAAGCTCTTTTATTGCTATGATTTCTGTTGATATGAAAATGTGGAGGAATTCTTATGATACCTGGATATTTAGAATTGAAGCAATATTTGAAGCAATATTTTCAATGGATAATTTGTATCTAATTAGCCATACACTGTTTACCTTTTATTCCATTGAGTGACAATTAAAAGTCATAAAAGTCTATAAGAAAAACAAACAAGAGCTCCGCTGACAGCGGGGCAATATACGCCCGAAGGTATGTATTGTCAGGGAATATCCTAAGACAAAAAGGATAAGCACAAACATGTATATATAAAGTATTATTTCAACAAGAAGGATTGGCAATGTTAATCTTCAAGGGCTTTATTATAACAGTGGCTACAAATAGGTTTTTCATGTTTCTTATTATGTGAATAGTGCTTTAATCAAGAGTTACCTCATTACCAGCTAACCCAACATAGTTTATGGTCAGTGTAATATGCTTCTTTGCCATCTGAAAGCTATGTTCTGCACATCCTCTCACTCTGGGTGATACTTCTGCCAAATAGTTTCCATTTACATCCAGCGGGTCAAAAGATACAGAGCGGACACAAATATACTTACTTTGCTCCAGTTAAGATATTTGACCTTGAATTGTGACCTTGACCTTAACCTAGCCATCTGAAAGCTATGTTCTGCACATCCTCTTACTCTGGGTGATACTTCTGCCAAATAGTTTCCATTTACATCCAGCGGGTCAAAAGATACAGAGCGGACACAAAAATACTAATTTTGCACCAGTTAAGATATTTGACCTTGAATTGTGACCTTGACCTTGAACCTAGCCATCTGAAACCTATGTTCTGCACATCCTCTTACTGTGGGTGATACTTCTGCCAAATAGTTTCCATTTACATCCAGCGGGTCAAAAGATACAGAGCGGACACAAATATACTTACTTTGCTCCAGTTAAGATATTTGACCTTGAATTGTGACCTTGACCTTGAACCTAGCCATCTGAAACCTATGTTCTGCACATCCTGTTACTGTGGGTGATACTTCTGCCAAATAGTTTCCATTTACATCCAGCAGGTCAAAAGATACAGAGCGGACACAAAAATACTAATTTTGCACCAGTTAAGATATTTGACCTTGAATTGTGACCTTGACCTTGAACCTAGCCATCTGAAACCTATGTTCTGCACATCCTCTCACTCTGGGTGATACTTCTGCCAAATAGTTTTCATTTATATTAAGTGGTTCAAAAGATACAGAGCGGACACGAAATTGCTAACGGACGGACGGACAGACGGACGGACAGACGGACGGACGACCAGCGGCATAACATAATACAGCCCTTCGGGCGTATAAAAAGACTATTGCTGGAATCCATTAATACCCCCACCCCCCGGATGTCTACATGTAAGAGTAGGACTAGACAGAACATGAAGAATATTATTCCTATACAGCTTCACTGAAGGGAGGATATAATACACTGAATATAGAAAAAATATAGTTAAAATTCTTCAAGTGAAACATGCATGGATAGGACATTGTTGATTTTGTTAAAAAAAAAAATGGATTAGATTTCCAGAGAAATATTTGTCAGAGCATTATTATTAACATTTTTTGTCTTACTAAGTTGAATTTAACTCTAACAAACTAATATGTAGCTATCACTTAATGTGAAAAATACCCCTGGTTGGGAGTAAACCTTCCCAGTTTCTGCAGTACAGACACACATAATCCTCCACCTTCATTTACTGAGAGAGCCCTGTGATTATTTTACATGCATGACAAGGTCGGCTGTCACTGAACCAAGACAACAACTGATCACATGACCTCCTAATGTAGCTATTGGATAGTCTGAAGATCTAATAAGAATATATCTGTAATAACTGGAAAGGTACATAACTCTTGCTTAAATTTTGTGTCAATGAAGGACTCTATCCTTTGTATTAATGATAGACTATAGCATTAATCTACAAGGATTATAACTCTAAGTGACCTATCAAATGTTCTAAAAAATAGGATAAGACTTCTACATTTACATTTCTCATAGTTTAATAGGATTTAATAACTATGACATCCTGGGTATCATGGGCATCATACAAACTGTTTTTGGAATGTAATGACCTGTATAACTAATAAAACAAGAATCCCCACGTTTTGGACCACTTAACCTCTACCAAGATAACCAAGGTACCCTAATGAAACAATAGGAAACTTTGGTTATCTCTGTGAAAGGCCAAGAGGTCCGAAATGTAGCGGAACCAATACAGGGACTCCACCTTAATATCCCTGTGTTCACAGCAGTTGGTACTATTGTCCATTTTGAAAAGTAATTCTACAACAAAATTTAAACCAAACTGTCGATTACTTTCATTCTATTCTAACCTTTCAGAACGTTCAACACAAGCTAGCTGTAGAATGGATACAATATGAAGAAATATATATTTACAGCGAATGTGATTTTACAATGATTAAATGATAAAATAAATGCTCTTCACTTCATCTTCTTCCCATTTGAGGACTCATCACTCGGCCTGCGTGTAATATCAAAGCAGAAGATGTTCAAACTGTGACATATTTCTTGACACACGTTGATGCTGTATTTGGTTAAATCGTAAGCACTGTAAATCTGAAACAAAAAATATCAGAATCTGATTACAGACTTGTAATTTAAACAAGAAATGTGTCCATTAAACAAAGGATGCCCCCACTTTTTGCCATTCTCCCTAAGTCCACCATGCCATGCTATGACTCCATAAATTTTGGAACAAAACTTATAGTGCAAAATTTCTCATGCTGGTAAACATTCCTGTAAAGACTCTAGCTCATATACTTTTGGAAATATGTGCACCACAAGATTCTGGGACAGATAGAGGGGTGGACAAGAGTAACTTTATGCTACACATTTTAGATGAAGCATAATAAAAAGAAAGTATGAATGTCATACAGGTACTATATGTACAACCAGGCTCAATACTTGTCACATCTGTGAAAGTAAATCTCAATCATATGATCAGTTTTGTAAACATTATTTGTACAACTATACAAATAGGGGTGGGGGAGGGGCATAAAATGGCTATTAGAATATCAGTAGTTTGGTGGAATTGGGGCCAGTTCTCTTTTCATGTATGTAGGCAAAAACAGAGACAAGGTTGACTTGACTTGACTTGACTAATTGAGTTTACCGTCCCTTCAACAGTATTTCAGTCATATAGCGACGTCCAGCTAATTACAGGTGGAGGAAGACCCCGAATGCACGAAGACATCCGGGTAGAACCATCCACCTACCACAAGCCAGCTGGAAGGCTTCCTCACATGAAAATCCAAATGACCCTGCCGGGATTAGACAAGGTTGCAGTACATAACATGAGAATCCAAAGGTTCAGGGTTCAAATCCAACTGGATAAAAACTCTTCATGATATTCAAAGGGGCTAAGTACTATTCAATCAAAAACATTGAGAGGGTTTGTATTTCTAAACTTGTTTCTAAACTGACATCAAACAAACTAGAAATATCATTGAAGGTGAAATATACTCCCTCATACCAGTTTAACACATAAAAAGGGCTATTATTCTTACAAAATCCTTGACACAGTTATCTGCACTTGTCTGCAGATTTTTATAGATCATTATTCCAAGTGTGAAGGCATTATTTACAACAGTTACCAGACATTATGCAATGGGAGTGCAAGATGAAGCAGGACATGACAAGCAGGATTTCTATATAGCCCCCCTTCACACATAAGGGGGGTAGATATTACATTTGAGCTAAATACAGGGGGATGGTTATAGATAAGAGATACTGATTCTTTGTACATGTACTTACAGTCATAATCCAGAGAAGTAAGTACTCTGGAATTATGCAGTTAAAATACTGATTGAGGAACAACATCAATGGACCAATGAGACTGGAGTCCAGCAGATGCATCTCACTCTTTGTCATATGTGCAACCTGCGACAGAATCAAAACATATCAAATATTACTGTGCCAATAGTATCAACAACACTCTCAGTTCTTTGGATTTTTTTTTTCAAAGAAGCAAAGTATTAAAAGAGATAAAAATGAACAATAAGAGAGAGACAGAATTGAGAGAGAATCATTAAATTATGAGAGAAAATCATTAAATTATGAGAGAGAATCATTCAATTATGAGGAGAGAGAGAGAGAGAAGATATAAATTTAGAGGAAATATAGAAAAAGGATATCTATATAAATGTTCGTCTTATTAGCAATAATTATTTGAAGCACAACTATCAAACCAATAGGCACGATGGGGAATATAGTGCTAGAACCCTGAAACATAGCAAAACATGCATGGTGACAAAGCCAAAGACTTATACTGCAATCCAAAGACTTATACTGCAATAAAACATCACTGGTTCTCATACCATACAGGTTATTTAATAAAATGATAGCAATTGTTATATTTTCTTTATATAAATCTATTTTACTGATATTTAATTAAACTGAGTTTGTATTAACCATTTACCTCATGAATATTCATACAAACATAAATCTTAATTGATGAATATAATTTTACTCAATTTAAAATGTATAGGAAACAGTGGATTTTTCAGAGCTATCAACTGTGTAGAATCTGAGCCATGATACTACAAATTCAAATACTGTATGAGAAAACAGAAGGGTTAAATGTGGGTATATTTGTTGTGGATTTGAACTTCTTGAACATTTTTAGTCTAAATTCTTTTTATAAATGAACTTCACTGTACACTTACAATTAAATCAGAATATATATTTTATAAAAAAATATTACCTAAATTAGCTAAGCAAGCAATATAATAATTATCATTTTATAATCCAATGATTGAATTATTTTACAGATAATATCTTGATCAAGTTTGTATGGTGCAACACCGTTATAATGCTTTATTTGGGATCATGCTAAATTGGACCATATTGTACCTTTTATTCAGATGCACATTAAGCCAAAGAATGGAGTCTACTTAGGAATTTTGTACAATACTGAATCTACAAAGTACTGAATCGGGCTCCAATAAAAGTAGAAGTAGACGGTAGTTACCGCAACTGTAGATTTGTTTTTGCCAATACCCCCTTGAAGGATAACTTGTGAGGCATTGATGATGTACCACACAGATGGCACCAGGCTTCCTAGCACACACAGGTACCGCATGGGTAACCCTAAAATAGGCATCTGAAACAAAAGACAATATTCTTAATACAGACTGGCCAAAATCAGTGCTTCAAACTATATTATAAACAGGTCAGGATAGGATAATGGTTGACACGGTTTCTTCACCAGTGCATCCTGGATACAACACAAGGCTTGTCCTAGTGTGGTATTTGGTAACAGTTGAGGCCAGTAACTTCCCTTATGTGCTGAGCACTAGAGAGAAATATCAGTACCACTTAATCAATTTTAAACACTATATTCACTCCAGTATTCTTTTTTTAATGAGGACTGGAACTAAACCAGTTACATGTCCCCATGCAACCTTAACTTTGACATAAAGAAGATACACTGTCCAGAATCAACATCAATTCTAGTGATATTATTCTATACCTTACAAAATTAATGGAGTAGTCCATAGTTTAATTGTGTCTTGTTACATATCTATTTTAAAGCAACTGAGAACATGTGTATACAATAATTTTACCATCAAGCAATTGAGTATAAAATCATTTTAATCAAGCAATATAATTTTTAATTGAGCAATTGTGCAAATAATTATCATTTTATAATCCTTCCAATTTTTTAAAAAACCTTAATAAAATATTATTTGATAAATTAACTTACCGGTACAGCTCCATTATAAGGACTATGTATGAGGAACTCTATCTGTCCCTCAGTACAACTGCATGAACTTTGAAATATGCTTCAACAAATTAACTTACCGGACTGTCAAAAAATCCAGGTGATATTGCACATAAAGTGTAAATAAATATAACTGTAAACTGCCCCTCCGTCACATCAATGCTGAAACAGAACAGAAATACTGTAATATGCAATAAATCCTGTGAATAAAAACTATTCAAGAGAAACAAAACTGGCCTTTATGTGGAGGTTGCTGATATTGAGAGGTTAAATTCTCACTATATAGGTACTGGGAATCTAGTCCCTGGCCTATGATGACAGGTCGCTGTTATTCAGAGGTTAAATTCTCTCTTTATAAGTACTGGGAATCTAGTCCCTGGCCTATGATGACAGGTTGGCTGTTATTCAGAGGTTAAATTCTCTCTTTATAAGTACTGGGAATCTAGTCCCTGGCCTATGATGACAGGTTGGCTGTTATTCAGAGGTTAAATTCTCTCTTTATAAGTACTGGGAATCTAGTCCTGGTCTATGATGACAGGTTGGCTGTTATTCAGAGTTGACTGCTAGTACAAGTTTGACTGTACTTCAACCCACTCTACTGATTTGAGTAACATATGCATTTATCTAAACATTACTTTAATTGAAACCTGTACTATTGGTTAAAGAATCTAAATCATAGGTGTATATATTTTATTTAAGATCTGTAGATGATTTCTTGAATATATCAGCAGTCATCTCTGAATAACACTCAACCTGTGATTAAAGGCTAGGGACTAGATTCCCAGAGATCTCCTTAAGAAGCAGAGAGAGAGAGAGAGAGAGGGGGGGGGGGGGGGGGGGTAAAGGGATTTATTTATTGCTTTGAACAAAATTATAATATACATTTTGAGAAAAATCAAAACAAAAAAAAATAACTTAAAGGATATGACTTGCAAGGGAAGTAATGAAAAATCTTCCTTTGTAAGTAATTTGAACTGACTTTTTCAAATCCAAAAATGAGTCCCTGAACACTTTTTGAATTTACTTGTAACCTTCAACTGTAAAGAAAGGTCCAGAAGTATCAACCTCTTGATCACAAACATAGCATGAAGTTTCAAAAAAGTTCAAGAGCCTACCTGCCAAACTTGAGGGTACCAGTACAGTAGGTCTGCCAGTGAGCCATGTAGAAGCAGAACTCTGACAGGCATACCTCAAACAGCAGCACATTGGGGTTCTGTCCCAGTTTTAAAGCAATGCAGCATCCCACCATCACAAACACTGAAACATAAAGCATGATCCTCATTTTATTTATGGAGCATAGTCCTCATCATTTTATAGAGCATGGTCCACATTATATAAAAGAGAATGATCCTCATTATATTATATCCTCATTATATTATATAACATGATCCTCATCATATCATAGGGCATGGTCCTCATTATACAGCATGGTCCTCATTATACAGCATGGTCCTCATTAACGAGCAAGTCCTCATCATATTTAATTTCTTATTTGTACACATATTTCTTAAACCTTTATTTATTATATTCTTTTTCATTGATGTAAACATGAGACAATATATATATATATTACTGATGATTTTCCAGCCTGGTGTCAGAGACATTTTTTTAATAGTTAGGGGAGATCACTGTGTAGAGACTGAGGACAGCCTTTATAGATTAAGGTAACTTTCAGTTGGAGCTGCCACCATAGGCACACCATTGCACTGTTATAACTATCAGTCAACACATTATACAGCTGACCTTTAGCTACTCTTACATATTCTGTTTTACATGTATACAGAAGTTCTACTATGGATGTTTAGATAACTGGTTTATATAAGGTGAAAAATCAGCATTGTACACTGACCATACAACTTATGAAATGTACACACACGAAAAAAGTAAAAAATCAAAATCTGTTTCTATTTTGCCATTGTTATTGTGGCTATGCTGATGTTGGCAAACAGGGTAGACTCGCTGCTTGATCAGGGTCTCCTGTGTTTGCTTATATAATAGTTAAGATCAGAATCTAACTATCAAGGTTAAATAAGATAATATTAATCAAGTCATGAAATTTGTTCATGAATATTCATGAGGTAAGACATATTTTAATATAGTTCCTTCAGGCAATTATTTCATGAACACAATTTAACATTGTTCTCTGTCAGCTCCTCATCGCTGTGGGTTCGAATCCCGGCAGGGACTTCGGATTTTTCATGTGAGGAAGCCTTCCAGCTGGCTTGCGGTAGGTTGGTGGTTCTACCCGGGTACCTCTGTGTACTCGGGGTCTTCCTCCACCTGTAATTAGCTGGACGTCGCTATATGATTGAAATACTATCGCAGCGACGGTAAACCCCAATACAACAATAATATAATCCTACATGATTTTAATGCATGTACCAGTATATAAATGATACATCTCTATCATCTTTCTTTGAAAAGAAAATATGTGAACATCCTAGGGAGTATTGTACCAAGTGACAACAATCGTGTTCAGAGTCCAGCCAATGGCCCGTCTAAGGACCGGATCTATCCCATCTACACATATATCCTATTGTGTTCTAATCAATTACAAGTGCTCAACTGATGATCTTTGATCTGACTGTCCAGTGACTCAGGCAAGTCATGGTTTTCCTGAGTTCAGACAAGGCCTTAGTATACAATTAAACTGAAGCTATCATTTTAAGTAATGAATAACCCTGCTAATGCTTTGATGCAGACAGACATTTTGTTAAGATGATTGAGGAAGGGTGCTTAATACCATATCTTTGGGAATAAAAGCAACATTTACTTTACAAATAAAAGTAACATTTACACTGAGGAAAGAGAAATCCTAGAGTAAAATTTGCAGGGAGCTGCATGAATTTAAAGAAGTTCTCAAAAGGGAGGACACCTCTGAATGGCCCATCAGTCCTGATAAATAAGAGAGAGAAAAGCCCTGGGATGAGATATGATTTATTGGGATGAGTCCGGTTGAGCCCATGATTTCTTTGTAGCAGAGGAATAAAAATAGTTAAAGGTGTAGATATATTAAAATGATAATGCAAGATCCCTAAAAGTATCTTTGAGACTTGTGCTTGGGAATAATTCATCCTGCTTTATACCACGACATTCTACGTTAATTTCTCAATAATATGAAGGTGATTTACATACCAAAGTGTTGTTAGCTCAAACTGCATTTTAGAAAATATGAGACAATCAAAGCAAAATGTTTAATTACTACATGATATAGTGAACCTAATATGTGAATGAATATTTGATATTGGTGTAACATGTTATCTAATCCTGTGTTACATAAAAATTTAATATATGAATATTCAGATCATGGTCTTAAATTTTAACCAATTTTTGATCCGACATGAAATAATTTAAAAAATCATCTGAAGCAAGTGTTCATGTGCAATGAAAAACTCACACATACAAAAACAGGGACTACAAACCACACAAAACATCAATTTATACACTGAGACACAAAGATCAAAGGTCAGCATAAATGTACACTTAAAAATTATATTAGTTTCACACCAACATTATTTAAACATTAAACGAGATCATGTGATACTCCATCAATCACATACAACTAGCCTGTAGGCATAAACTTGAGTAGAAATAGGATCAAAAATACTTGTATTATAATTGTTTTCTTGTATTTAACTTTTAGAAAGCATGAAGTTTTCTCTTTCTTTTCAGTCACTTTGCCTGATAAGTGGTAAAAATAGTTAAAAATAATATTGCCTTCAAGCAAGTTCTTATCAAGTAACCTACTAACATTTTCCTTCTGAGTTTTGCCAGAAAAACAGGATGGCCTATCTACAGATGATGGTTGTGATGATGATGATGATGATGATGATGATGATGATGATGATGATGATGATGATGATGATGATGATTATGCTACAGATTATGATGATGATGGAGATGATGTCTATTGCAATACATGTAGTGTGCAATCAGCTATTCATTAGCATCATTTCTCTCAAAAATGTATGTGGGACTACAACCCTAACCCTTAACCCTAAATTATCATTACTTTCATATCTAAAAATGCAAATCATATTGGTCATACAATGTCATGGGGGAGGGGTGGGTTTAGACCTGGGGGTCAAGTTCATTTGAAGGTCAAGGTCACCTGGCGGCTTGAGTTCATCAAGGTGCATGTGAAGTTTGGAGTTTGGAGGCTGTCCGTGTAATGGTCAAGGTTAAAGTTATATGACAAACAAACAAACAGGCCAAAATAATATGTCCCCAATCTACATATGCGCGGGCATAAAAAGCAACATCTGAATTAATGACAACACACTTTTTTGCTGCAATTTTTTGTAAACTGAAACTAGAAATGTGTCCAAGGTACACAAATTCCCCAACTTTGTGTCGTTTTCACTAAGTCAGGGGCCATAATTCTGCTAAAACTTGATGAATTTCAAATAAGAATACAACCTAGGCATAAACTGCCTGTACTGGTTGACATTTCTATAAATGTTTAATCCTTTGGCTCATATACTTCAAGAGACATGTTAAACAAAAGATTTTGTGAAGGATGGACAGTGACACAGACAAGAGCAATTTCTCTTCATGCCCCCACCCCCTTTTTAAAAGGGGGGGCATTATTAGGTCAGGTAATAAACCATGTTCTTCTTATATGAACTATAGAGCAATGAATTAGTCAACTGATAATGTGAGAAACCTCTTCACTAGTCAATCAATGTGTACAGATGTATCACACTCCCTGATCTTGGTCGGTCAACAGCCTCTAACCTTGTACCCTGCCAGTATCTTGTTATCTCCAGTCATACATGTAACCTACAGTAAATCTGCCCCATCACACTTGTAACACTGACAGCTTTGTTGTCCATTCTGATTACAGCATGATTGTTTGCTACAGCCTCCAATCCCCACTTTTAACCTCTTGAAAACTTTTTAAGAGCATGGTGGTTCTGTGGTAACATGCCTGACTGCAGATCTGAAGGTTGTTGGTTCGAAATCTATTAGGTGAGGATTTCTTAATGGCTTTCCAGGTGTAAAGTACTAGTCAAACCCATTAGAGTGAGGATTTTTAAATGGCATTCCAGGTGTAAAGAACTGGTCAAACCCATTAGAGTGAGGATTTTTTAATGGCATTCCAGGTGTAAAGTACTAGTCAAACCCATTAGAGTGAGGATTTTTTAATGGCATTCCAGGTGTAAAGTACTAGTCAAACCCATTAGAGTGAAGATTTTTTTAATGGCATTCCAGGTGTAAAGTACTGGTCAAACCCATTAGAGTGAGGATTTTTTAATGGCATTCCAGGTGTAAAGAACTGGTCAAACCCATTAGAGTGAGGATTTTTCAATGCCATTCCAGGTGTAAAGAACTGGTCAAACCCATTAGAATGAGGATTTTTTTAATGGCATTCCAGGTGTAAAGTACTGGTCAAACCCATTAGAGTGAGGATTTTTTAATGGCATTCCAGGTGTAAAGTACTGGTCAAACCCATTAGAGTGAGGATTTTTCAATGCCATTCTAGGTGTAAAGTACTGGTCAAACCCATTAGAGTGAGGATTTTTTAATGGCATTCCAGGTGTAAAGTACTGGTCAAACCCATTAGAGTGAGGATTTTTCAATGCCATTCTAGGTGTAAAGAACTGGTCAAACCCATTAGAATGAGGATTTTTTTAATGGCATTCCAGGTGTAAAGTACTGGTCAAACCCATTACAGTGAGGATTTTTTAATGGCCTTCCAGGTGTAAAGTACTGGTCAAACCCATTAATCGTCTAGTATAAGTTGCAAGAATTTAGTTCCCAATCATCTAAAAACAAAAAAGTGAAAACTAAAATAAGTTTCATCTAACCTCTCAAACACTTAATAAAGCATGGGGATTTATACTAAAAAAACCCGCTCAGGGAAAACACATTGCAATGGGATTAAATGATACCTATATAGTTCCAATGTCTGGCCTTTTCCTAGATTATATTAAATAGCAACACATTTCCCAGTTTGACAATTCATTCCAGGATTTATTGTCCCAAATATGAATATATTTATGAGAAATATTTCCATTTTAAAGGTGATGGTGGTTTAACTTTCTTTTTTCAAGTGAATTTCTTCTTTTCAGCCACTGTATTCTCCTCTTTAATGTATTTCTGATGAGAAGTTCTCTGGATAAGCATGTCCTTCATGTCTACTGACATTTACCCACCTCCAGGCATTTCCTATCAGAGGAAAGAAAACAGACGTCAGATTGCTAAGTACATATCCCTGGTTGGTTTCATCTACCACAACCTTCGAAGATAATGAACATAATTACTGTTATACATTCCAAGCATTCAAATAATGATATCTTAATTAATACCAATTAATCCAAGCTACACAGCAATCAGAAATACATCCTGAGGCATTTCCTGTTCTGGCCAATTCCCGAAGATGAAATCAAGAACCAATACCAGTAACTTCAAAACAGCAGCTAGGATAAGACTTTATTTTTAAAATGAAATGGTGTTTGTTGCCATGGCCACCAGAGTTCTGCATGGATCAAGTTAATTTTTTCAATTTTTGTTGAGGTTCACCCAAGGATCATTCACGTCAAGTTACATAAATTTCTACCCAGTGGTTCAGAGGAGATGTCTTTTAAAGCAAATTGTTGACAATGGACAATGGTGGACAGTCTCAGGGTGATCCCAATAGTTCACCTTGAGCACGTTGAGCTCAGGTGAGCTAAGATCCCATATTTAGAAATTCTATTTTTGAGTGCCGTCACAACTGATCATTATTATTCACTCCTCACACATGCATTCACTTCATACATTTAACCCTTTCCCTCATATAGACTCATTTTGACCCTTTCCCTCATATAGACTCATTTTGACCCTTTCCCTCATATAGACTCATTTTGACGCACTCAATAGGTACCACATAAAGCCTGATCTGCAGAAAACCACAGTTAAACCTTACCAAATTTAATTACAAAATCCTCATTTCCAGACTACTGAGGAGCAGCGAACAGCATAAAACCTGATCAGCCTGCGAGTTACTCGCAGGCTGATCTGGTTTTATGCTGTTCGCATAGGTCTTTTCATGGTTTCCTCTATGAGGGAAAGAGTTAACTTAAGAATTTGTTACCAGGAACTGAGGATGATGCCACATTGCAGAACAATTCATACAGTACCACAAGCAACCATATTTTATTGTTAGGTGATTTCCCAGAAGTGAGCGTTAACGAAAAAAGTTTCCTTGCGCAATGTGACCTACACTTGCTAGTTTTATATATCAGGAAGCAGAGACTTCACCAGCATTAATGAGAGAAAGTAGACAACCTTTTTTGTTTTTATTTCTACAGATCATTTGTGAATGAGCTGCTTTGATGTATGGCAGTTACGGTCCATACAAAGTAAGTTGACTCTCACCAATATGCCTGCCCATTCTAATTTTGCCAATACAATAATCATGCTAACCTGGTAACAACAACAACAACAGACTGCTGTAAAACATGAAAATAAATGTTGCCCTGACATTTGTCAGTCGTTAACAAGAAAGGTCATGCGACTACAAAAGCAAATGGTCGTAACAAACTGTATACTTAGAGGATCAGTTTAAAAACACTTTGGAAACTGGAAAAAAAGTCTTGTTTTCTACTAGGTTTTGATCCATTGATGTACTTTTTTATTTATTTAGTTTAACCTTATCTATTTAACATCAATAGGGAAAGAAATTCTTACAATCTATATTAATCCCTCTTGACGGTTCCAGAGTTGGACTAGTACTTTGTGCCTGAGAAGGTAATAAAAATCCTTGACACAGACAGAGTTCAAACCAAATTCCTTTACATCTGCAGTCAATTAATACATTTCTACATCATACTGATATATAATGTTTAATACTGCTTAAACATTACATATACATTACATATACATTACATATACACAAGTAACCAATCAAAATTGAGAACATTGTGACAGGCTTCTCCAGATTACCTCAAAACGTCTATCATGATTTTTTCTTTTTTAAAATCCTGACATGGGTGGCCCCTGGAATGCATATGCAGTATGCATGACACTCATATCATTCATAATTACATACTCTTTAAAGAGATGTAACAACCACTTAAACCTGAGGGCCTGGGGTTAAACGAAGATAAATATACACTTGTCATATATCAAGCAATGATTTGCCTCTGGTATATTGTAAAATGCTTTTTCCTTCCTGTAACACCCATAGTGAAGTTTGACATAACCACGTGTTTTGTAACAAGGTAGAAGATAAACTGTAAGGTACATGGGAACTGTTTGCTATTATTTGTTATGCAAAAATAATTATATAAAATAGATATAAAAATAAATGTCCTATGAGCTCCATTTCTAAGGAAAGTCGGGAATAATTATAGCATAATAAATTAACTATTCAAGCAGTATTTACCAAATCTGCATTTTATGTGCAGCCTGATCATATTCTATTCAGTTTTTAACATTGGCTTAGATAATGACAAAAACTACACACAGTTTATTGTTACTCTGTTGGGTTTTAACATCCCACCAACAGTATTTCAGTCATATGGAGACGATGTCTACTTGAGACAGAAATTATAAGTCCTGCCATACTGCAGTATCACGCCGTAGACATGTGGCATAATACCATACCCAGTCACATGACACCTAGCCAACCAGTCCCGGAACTACCGGCACCCTTATATGCTGAGGGTCAAGCATTGGAGCTATACCAGTACCATATTTAATGTCTTTGGTTTGAGGAGGACGCTCTAACCATTCAGCCACGAGGGATGAGACTACACACAGTTTAAGTATCAGTATTTAATCTACAATTATGCCACAGTGAATCCATAAATCTTTTCAGAATTAAAAGACTGACTCAGTCAAGAATATCTACTTTTCCCTCATTTTTTTTATTCAAAATCATATATACAAATAATTATATATTATTATATATAAATTATATTATTATAAAATTATTATATATTATTTTTTGTATGTAAGCATATCAAGGAGTATCATTGAAGCCAGCAAGAAAATGACCCTACCTAACAGTAAGACCAATTAAACTAGTCATTCACAGACTTTACAGGTTTTATACTGAATGCTACTTATTGATACATTCAACCCCTCAATTTCAGGGTTGGATCGGTACTTTGTACATCCAGAGGAGTTTGAACCCAGAACCTTTAAGTTTATAGTGAACAGACTCACCTGTGGAGAGGGAATCACAGCCATGGTCAAACAATTCCCCCAGCGGAGTGTTGGAGCTGGTTCTCCGTGCCTGCTTCCCGTCTATAGCATCTAATGACTGGTATATAAACAGACCCACCCCACATGCCAGGTAAACAATCCAAGGGGCCTGAAAATATGTATATATATTTATTGAAGAAGTTTTTCCAATCCAGTAAACAGTGTAATTTGTTTTAATGATTTTCCATGTCATACAAAATTGTCTATTTTGACCCTCGCAATGTCTATATAATCCCTCAGATATCTCAAACTTTTTCTCTTTTGATAATTTATTGCCAGCCCCAAAAGAGGCCTGCTTTGTTTTACAAGGCCTGTCCAGGGGTGGTATATGAAGGATTTGTAACTCTTCCTTCATAGTTAAAAAGACGTTCTTTTAGCACAAAAATTTGGGACACAGTCTTTGGTTACAGTCCACGTCACAACCAATCCTTTCTCCACGATTTAAATTCGAAAATAAAATTTTTATTTCTAGTTAAACATAAAAAAATAAACAATTTCTATTCACAAAATTTTTTTCCATTTAAACAAGAAAAAACTAAACATTTTTGAGTCAATCGCAGCAGAGCGGGCTTTTATTTTTAAAAAGAGCGTGAATTTGTGTAAAACAATAAAACTATGTCACAATTGTACGATGCCACCATGGTGCAACTGATAAAGCGTCGGCCCAATAGGCCAAAAGTTATGAGTTCAATCCCCATTCAATTTTTTTTTCAGCAAAGCATATTTACAGTTCCTAGATTTATGATTTACCAACAAATACATTTTTTGAGTAGAAACTAACTGTACAGACCACAAAGTAGTTACCACAAACTTTAAAAAACACAAAGGACTGCTTTTCGTTTTGCTTGAATTATCCCACATTTAGCAGCCATTTCACTCATCTGCACAATTAACGTCTCTAACTTAATTCAATTGTCCTTTAAGCTGGGCGGTACTGTATTTAAAAATAGTCTGCTAATCTATAGCTTAACAATTTAACTGCCTGTTTATTGTTTTTTGTAAATATTTATGATGTACCACTGCTCTATAGGCAACCTTAAGTATTACAGACCATAACTCCCATACAAGGCATAATAATCTTTGGTTTATTAATATTATGTATACATCTGATCTAGACTGTTTTATAAATATGGATGCTAGAATGTAAACAAAGTTGTATATGATATTTTTTATACTTCAAGGGCCATTAGGATAGCAAAATATCATGGGGCCTCCATGTCCGAGAGGGTAAAGTTGCTGACTTTAACACTAGCTCAGCCCCTCACTGCATGGGTTTGAATCCCGGCAGGGTCATTCAGATTTTCATGTGAGGATGCCTTCCAGCTGGCTTGCGGTAGGTCGGTGGTTCTACCTGGATGCCTCCGTGCATACGGGGTCTTCCTCCACCTGTAATCAGCTGAACATCACTATATGACTGAAATACTGTCAAAGCGACAGTAAACTCAAATAGTCAAGTCTAGTCAAGTCAAAATATCGTAACTCAAGTCACAAATCATGACTTGCCATGGTAACCCAGGTTCTACAAAGATCAAGTTTATTTTAGCTAATATAGTGAAGGACCCTTAAGATATTACATGAAGTTCTAGCTACGATAAGATTTTAAAGTGGACAAATTTTAAAGAAAATTTTTCAAGACAGATGGCCTTCAACAATGACAGACACTGGAAGCAGGGTGATCATGATAATTCACATTGAGCACAATGTATTCACACAATGTTTATTTGTTGGATTTAACGTCCCAACAACAGTATTTCAGTCATTTGGAGACGATGTCTACTTGCTGCCACACTGCAGTATCACACCAGTCACATTATCCTGACACTGGGCCAACCAGTCCTGGAACTACCCTTACATGCTGTGCGCCAACCAAGGGAGCCTATACCAGTATCATTTTTTATGACTGGTATATCATTGCCGGGGATCAAACCTATGACCTCCCGCTCCCTAGGTGGAAGCTCTAACCCACTCGGCCACTGGGGATAGTGTATTTACAAGTAGTTGTGTTCCTCAAATCATAATTAGGTTATTATATCTGCATAAAAAAGCAATTAATATGTTAAAAATAAATCCTGTGTAGAATGACTTAAATTTCAAAATTTTAATTACAAAGAGATGGGTGATTATATAATGCAGAGATGCTTATTAAAATGAAAAACATAATTTTGTGACATTTGGAAAAATTTAATTATGTAAGTTACATTTCTAGAAATCAATAGCAAAGTCATTAACAAACATTTGTTACTTTGAGATCTTTCCATTACAAAACACTAAGTCTTTATGTGATAAGATCGACGTGTACAGATAAATTTACAACAGAATGCGAGAGGGAAGAGATAAAATACATGTAATTTTCCTTTCCCATTTAAAATATTCAAATGAAGTTGATTCATAGTGATACTGTTTTATAAATCCAAAACAAAATGTAAAACATAAAACTTATAAGGAAAACATTTACTTTTGTCACTGTTCAAGTCTGTTATAAACCACTGTGTATCATGGTATCAACCAAAAATGGTGCAAGACAGTAAAACCTGTATCAGTGACCACATGTACTAAGCTGTCTACCTGTTTAAGGCAGACAGTAAAACCTGTGTCAGTGACCACATGTACTAAGCTGTCTACCTGTTTAAGGCAGACAGTAAAACCTGTGTCAGTGACCACATGTACTAAGCTGTCTACCTGTTTAAGGCAGACAGTAAAACCTGTGTCAGTTACCACATGTACTAAGCTGTCTACCTGTTTCAGGCAGACAGTAAAACCTGTGTCAGCGACCACATGTACTAAGCTGTCTACCTGTTTAAGGCAGACAGTAAAACCTGTGTCAGCGACCACATGTACTAAGCTGTCTACCTGTTTAAGGCAGACAGTAAAACCTGTGTCAGCGACCACATGTACTAAGCTGTCTACCTGTTTAAGGCAGACAGTAAAACCTGTGTCAGTGACCACATGTACTAAGCTGTCTACCTGTTTAAGGCAGACAGTAAAACCTGTGTCAGTTACCACATGTACTAAGCTGTCTACCTGTTTCAGGCAGACAGTAAAACCTGTGTCAGCGACCACTTTTCTAAGCTGTCTACCTGTTTAAGGCAGACAGTAAAACCTGTGTCAGCGACCACATGTACTAAGCTGTCTACCTGTTTAAGGCAGACAGTAAAACCTGTGTCAGCGACCACATGTACTAAGCTGTCTACCTGTTTCAGGCAGACAGTAAAACCTGTGTCAGTGACCACATGTACTAAGCTGTCTACCTGTTTCAGGCAGACAGTAAAACCTGTGTCAGCGACCACATGTACTAAGCTGTCTACCTGTTTCAGGCAGCCATATTCATGGTTCTTGACATTTTACCCTTCCTTAAACGGCCATCTGCTTTAAGCATCCACTTTCTCTTTTTACTTTGACAAAGTGATTCACCCATGACCTCATTATTATTCATGTACAAATTGATGATTTATTGAACTTATTCAGTAATGGAATATTTATTTCCTGTGCAGACTGAGGAGAATCTGAGCTACAACATCCCATAAGCAAACAGAAGAGACCCTAACCAGACAGCTCCTGAATGATCTGATCAGGGTTTGCCCTGGTTGCCAAAGCATCAAAACATGATTGTCTAAGTGAGGTATAGGGCCACAACAGGTTTGATTGCTATGCCATTATTTCATCCAATACTCAGGCCTTCTTTATAAATCTTCAAGACTGCTTGCAGCCATGATTATAGTGCACTAAATCTTTTGGAGTCAAAAGTAGGTTTAACCTGGCAGGTAAATTAAATAAGTTGCAACTATAGATAAACCTTAAGTATTGCAACTCTAAATGTACAGCTGAAACTTAATCTTGATAATCCATCCAAATTGCATGTACTGTTGCAACTGAATTATACTAGTTAAATATATTTTTGGCCCAATTGGTTCCCCAGTCAAGAGGATGAAAAAACAAGAGGGCCATGATGGCCCTGGGATTGCTCTCCTGAGAACCAGGTATTAGTGGGAGGAAAAGAAACAGCAAATATCTTATGATATTATGGAAAATGGGCACTGCCCCCTGCCAGTCATAAATCCAATGCATACTTTGGACAAGAAGTATTTTCAAATTTGAGCTATATGAATATAAGATTAATGGGCTTCGCTCCCTGGCGGCCATGTTTTTCAAAGGATCAAAATAATTTGAACAATCTTGGTAGAGAATGACCTAAAGAACATTGGTGCCAAATAAATTTGAAATCCAGTCAGTACTTTTGGACAAGAAGAATTTTCAAATTTGTACTATATACACTTAAAGAAAATTGGCTCTCAGCCCCCTGGTGACCATGTTTATCAATGGATCAAAATAATTTGAACTATCTTGGTAGAGAGTGACCTAAGGAATATCTGTGCCAAATAACTGGAATTTTTTTTTTTAACGAATCAAAATAATTTGGACAATCTTGGTAGAGAGTGACCCAAGGAACATCTGTGTGCCAAATAACTTTGAAATCCAGCAAGTACTTTTGGAGGAGAAGATTTTTGAAGTTTTTATATTTTTTTCCTTTTAGTTGCCATGGCAACCAGATTTTGGCATGGAATTCAATTCTTTGAACAACTTTGGTAAGGACCACCCCAGGAACATTCCTGTCAAGTTTTAAAAACATTGGCATAGTAGTTCAGGAGGAGATGTGGTTTAAGATAAATGTCGATGACGACAATGGACGCCGAACGATGGACATTCATCGGTCACGATAGCTCACCTTGAGCAGATTGTGCTCAGGTGAGCTTAAAAAACAGCATTTTCACATCCTGTTTCACAAGATAAATATAAATGAAATAATCATTAAATATTTTCACTGAAATAAAAGCATTTTAGAGATGAGTGTGTCTGGTACGCATACTTAAGGGGATATGAATTCGGTGTAAGGTTGGTTACCTAGATCATATCTAGGTACGGTAAAGCATCTCCCCTCTCAATTACCTGTTGCACATTTCACACAAAGAAATACATTATAACAAGTCATATCAACCTTCCCCAGGAAAGCTGTTATTGATACATCTAGTTTCACATATAATTATCCTTGTAAGTTTTCATCAGCAGCTCTGGTGTCTTCATACAAATAGATCAGTGTTTGAATTACCTATTATCTGCTTTGTAAATCAAACAGGTACAAAATGGTTATCCAAATACAAAGACAGTTGTTCAGACAACTGCTTACTAAATAGGGCTGAATATCTTCCTCCAAAATCCTACTGTTATACAACAGCTTCTGTATTGATAGGTTTTAATACATAGTTCACTTTGCTAGAACAAGAATAATGCTTTTTACCTGTTTTGTTTGAAATATATTCATACTCTTGACAGTTAATAGCTATACATAGCTAATGTTTTTTCTGTTAGTAAAATATGTCTCTGACAGTAAATAAAAAAATTAAACTTCCATTGTAAATGGGTCCCAATTTTGAACATATTGAGAAGGAAGGTTTTACACTAATTGTACTGAAAAAGTGCACAAAATCCTTAACGATGTTTTAGCAAAGTTAAGAAATGAAGGTTGTTTGTAGAATCATCTTAGGAGATCAAATTAATGAAAAATGCCCTTGATCTTAAGATATCAGAAAAAGAGCGCTGGTTATTGCAAAATGTGCCCATCCTGTAATTTTATCAATTAAAGGGTGACATAACTCTAAGGTGTCTGGGATATTCTGACTGGTTTTAAAACATTGTGACAAAGTTTGATAAAGATCTGTTCACTTTTGTCACTGTTAGAAAGCAAACACTGGATATTTTGCAATTTTTCATCAATTCAAGGGCTATTACTCTGAAGTGTTCAAGACATTACAATGGTCACGCGATTCCTCAATGTGGTGATTCATTGAATACCGGCAATGACTCGAGCTACATGCCCTCTCCCTTGATTTAGCCCTTCTTATTCTATATAAATTTATGGCCGATTCTTAAAACATGCAATTTTGGATTACTCAAGCTCCGTCCTCGGTCCCTAGATAATATATTCTATATAATTTCTATGCAATTCCTCGAAGTCGATAACAAAACCTATCTGTATCTCCTTGACAACCATACTCCAGCCCTAAGCTGATTTTTTTTGTATGTTGTTCTTTTTCTCTGTAATCATTTATTTGGAGAACAACGGCAAAATGTGTAGTGTTTATCACAAGAATGTAAAAAATACACAACGCCGCCATTTACACAAACTAACACAAAGGGTTTCAATCAAATGATTGGTAATAATGAAGTTATTTCTGACTTAATTCTCGCAATAAAAGCTATGATCGTGTTATTTTTGTAATGGTTAAATATATTCTATGTTTAAAAAGTACTATTTGAGGCTAAACGTAAAAAATATTGTGCCGGATAATAAATGAAAAGACGACGTAAGGTATCAACAAATATATAAATGTATTGAATTTTGACATGTAAATGATTCTTCGAATACAGCAATTCTTCAAGTTTTTTGGCAGAACCCGTCCAACCTCGAAGAATCGTGTGACCACTGTAGCTGGTTATTGAACTTGGTTATGATATTGTGCCCATGCATATTGTAACCAAGTTTATTAAAGATCGGTTCATGTTTGTTCGAGTTAGAGAGTGGACAACATCAGTGGATGCCACCCACCCACTCAGCTGCTACAGACGTCCCATCTTCGATGGTAGAAATGTATCAGTCAGTATCGTATCTCGACACTTGGAACAGCCTATATGCAGTGCTGTGGTGAATCGATGCATCTCCAATACAGAATACAATGTATGTTAAACAACATAACATATACCAGTATCCTACCATGGGCAGACAGACATTCCCATGACAATATGTCTGACTCCAGGGGTTTTCTTAAATGGACGCCCACTTGCCCGTGCCAGGTTAAAATCAGTGCGGGCAAGTGATTTTTCAAAGAAGATAGCCCAGCGGGCAAGTTTATTTATGTAAATGAAATCTTTCAGCTTTTTCTGTTTTCTATAGTAGATCAGGGGTAAAATGCTTGCATATTGTCATTGATACTGCACATATTAAGTTTTAAACATTAACAAACACCAACTAACTTCAAGATCGGGCAACCTGTTTTCACTGGGGGCTAGTAGATATTCAAAGTAACTTGCCCCCTGGACAAGTGAAAGTCAAATCCTTAAGTAAACCCCTAGATTCCTTTATACCCCCTCTCAAACTTTGTTTGTTGCGGTATAAATATGACAGCATACAAAAGTATTGTTAACAAACCTGCTGTAAAATAGTTGCTATGGTTATCTAAATGCAATATCGGTTACAATAAATTTTCCCTGGACAATTAGTAACCCTGTAGGCTACAGAGAAACATCCTTAATGTAAACTCACTAATTGGGAAACCTGTCACTACTAAATATGAATTATTAATCTTCTAATTGACATCATTATTATGAAACCTATAAAGGGGGTGTAATAAACTTCATCAGCTTATGCTTGCATGCTAAAACCTTCAGTATGCTGTTGTTTTTTCACTAACATAATATTCCCTTGAATTTTCAATACAGACTATTCCGTTGGTACATAATTTATCACAGTCGAGGAAATTGTAATCTCTACTACACAAAGAGATTAGCTTTCAAAGATTTAGCTATCCATGTATGCAAGTCAAGTAATGATTTTACTAAACAATGTATTCAAATAGAAAGCTGCTCTCAATCTGATTCTGCTTTCATATGGTACACCATTAAATGGAGACATTGATGAACGAAAAACTTTTCCTTGTAGAAGTAGCAATTATGAAGTATTTGTCTTATTTTTGTTGATTTGCTGTTTACAAGTCACACTAATTTGTCATAAAAGTATACACTGTTGCATTCTAACATTTTTTCCTCAAGGTCATTTAATTTCAGAACAGATTCTGCTGTCTTTCCCTGATTCCTTAAATTACATTAAACTTAAATGTATATGTATCAGTTCCTTTTGCCAATCATTGACATTTTCGAGTTCATCTGTTTACTTAAACTAATTAATTCTTCACCAACAGTACCCTAGTAATTAAGGGCTGACAAATGGCATGATACCAGACCAAGTCATGGTATCCTCACGCTAGGTCAACAGTCCTGGAAGTACAACAAGCAATGCAGCTATACTACTGGATTTTTTCTTTGCAGTGCAGACTGAGTAAAATCTAAGCTACAATATTTTATGAGCATATAGACAGAGGAGACCCTGATCAAACAGCTCCTTCTAGGAACCGTCTGATCTGGAACTGCTCTGATTGTCAATCAATCAATAGGAGTTCATATGAAGTACAGGGTTAATGTCCTTGGTCTAACACACCCACAACACACCATCTATAACCCGGACCAACCTGACCTTCTAAGACTGCAAATCATAATTATTAACTTCTTATATACAGTCACAGAGGCCATGATTATTGGAGCAAGACCTTGTACAAAACAGATGGTTTGTATCTGTTGTTGAGCTCCATCGATTATAATGCTATATTTGAATAGATACCACATGAATTTGGACCACTGAAAATGAAACGAAAGTCAACTAAACCTTTACCTCATGAATATATATATATGTACAAAGTAGGACTTATAGGTTATTAATTGACTGAACTTTAAATGGTATAGGTGACAGTTTATTTTTCGTTGAACAGTGGAGGTCCTTATCAGACAGCTCTGGGAGGAAACATCTGAACTGGTCAGTGCCCTGTTTGCCAATGCATCAAAATGAATATATGAAGTATATATGAAGTAAAAGGTTAAACAAATCACAAAAATCATCTGGGGTCCAATGTGGATTGCAAACACTGGTTTCCGCAGTCTATGGGAGCTCATTATAATGGAGCTGAAAGTAAACATACTGATGTATATGTAAGTGTCTATATGGCATGTTGTGTATTGTAACAGCTGGACTGTCCAAGTCAAGATCCATTTTTAAGAGTCATATATCTTAAGTCTGAGTGGTACCACATTTACCCTGATAATTGTACGTAATATACAATACTGAAAATATAATACTTAATTAAGCCTCAGAAATGCCAGACTGATCTTAGGACCATAAACTAAACAAAGCACCTGTGACTAGCCTTAAGGCTAACATTTCTTTGAATGAATTTTGTTTCACAACAAAAGATATTACGTTGCTCTAAACTAACAAATATAATGCACATCAATTATAGTGCTTATTTGATGGTTCAAATTTTAAACCTAATGGGACAGCATTTATGATACATAATGGGATGCATCATAACAAATCTACTCTGTGTTGTCCATAATAGTTAGAAACAAGATCCATTTTTGCCAAAGTGTTGTTTTATTTTAATAAAGAGATTTATTAAATACAAACTTGTACACTCAGCATTGGTATAAGATATTTTAGATTAGATGTGTCTATACAACACAAGTTTTCCTGCTTGCAAGACATATCACAGCCGTAAAACATTTTTCATCCAAGGGCCATAACTCTTTTTAGAAAAAAATCAACATGTAGTTCATCATGGTACACCTGCATATCCAAATTTAGTTTCAAATCTTATGGCATTCAGAATAACGAACACTATTGTTTTTAATAAATATGTTGATTTTCCAGAGGGAAATAATACAATAAATTATTAAATTCACTCTAACTCAATATTTCGGCAAAAGTTTGCCTTTCTCAAGGAAGAAACATCATCTTTTGACGTTATTTTGTATGATGTTGGTGTCATTCATAGCAATAACAATATGGCAACTATTCAAACATCTATAATGAAGAACTTGCTAAAAATTCTTTTTTTTTTTCCTTCAGAAAGGCATACTTTTGCCAAAATATTGAGTTAGAGTGAATTTAATTATCTATATTTTTTGTTTTTTTGTAAGGAGGGGCAGACAGACAATGTAAGGATAAAAAGAGAAGTGTCAATAAAGGTGGGCATGTTTATAAGGATGAATACAGTCTATCAGTTTTATAGCTGTACCATCTGTCATCAGCCTCTCTTGTTACAACTTCAGTTTCAGCATAACTCAGCAACACAACCGTAATCACTGTGTGACATGGTAAAACAGTAATTGTACTGGCAGTAAATCAAGTCTACGCTTTCATGCCTTGATTCTGATAATAAGAAATCAGTCACTGTTAATGGGAAACTGTATTTATTACAATGTAAGTTATAATTTACATAAAGGCATTGTTTCTTAAGATTGTGATTTTGAAATCCACAGACACTGCAACCACCTCTAAATCTTATCACTAATTCATGTGCAAGGAGAAGTTTCAAATATTTAGCTCCTTATGAATAAATGTAACAAAAAGTAAAGATATAATTGAAAAGATAATTTATCCATAAAGCAGGAGCTGATGTGATGGGAAGGGACAATGTGTGTGTGTGATTCCTGTATAACCCCAACTTTATATCTCCGTGTCTGGGTGTTATTACTGCACAAAATAAGGTGATAACACATCCTGATCTGAGCAAACTTGAAACTTAAATTCAAGAATAATTCAGACCTTTGCTTCCACTTCCACTTGCCTTTAATGAGTTGTACAAAGACATCCCAATCAAGATAAAGACATCACAAGTAGATCTATTGAACAAGTAGCGGAAGTGAACAATCAGCAGCCTCTTGATATAACTTTTGACCATTTGACATTGTGTCCATTGTTGTGAGATTGTGTCAAGTCATTGCAGTGTACATTGCAGTTATTTCTTTTTGTCGCCTGTTTCACTTTGATGCAAGTGTCTTACAAAATGGTTTGGCATGTAAATCTAGTCATCAAATGTAATATGTAGTTACTGTAGCACAAAAGTATTATTCATAGTACCCTGTGGCCAGAATCACAAATGAGACTCTTTTTGGTATCTAGTACTGCTGGTACTCAGCATACATTCAGGAATACTGGGCACCTCCAAATTTTTTTTTTTTTTTTTTTTTAGATTATTTTTAATGCCTGTGGCTTTTTTTTTAATGCCTGTGGCTTTCCTTTCTGGAATAAAAAGCGTCATAGTTTAAAAATTGGGAAATAATAAGGAAATGAAAATATTTAACATTAACTCAACAATTATCAAATTATAGTTGTTGTATGTCCAAGAAAGAACCAATTCAACATTTGAATTATAAGAATAACATAAATTTCAATAAAATTCCATGATTTTTTTATTTTTTTTTGAGAAAAAAACAAAACAACCTATTTTATGGGGAAAATAGGATATTTTTTGAAGAAAAAAAAAGTTAGATTTTGGTAAATTTAGCAAAAAAAATCAATTTGACCTCTAATTATAAACACTTTATGCTCCCAAACTCTCTAGTCAGCCTTTGAGGCTGAGTGGTTAAAGTCACTATCATTTAGCCTCTCACTTAATGTCTTGGTAGGGTCATTCAGACACTTCATGCAAAATAGCCTTCCAGCTGGGTTTCAGTGGGTCGCTGGGTCCACCCAGAGTCTATGTCACTCCCAATCCTCCACCCAAAATTAGCTGACATTTATAAGAGTGCCAAGGTCCAGTGCCCCACCTGCAGATCCTACGGTTGTTGGTTCCAATATCTTTGGGAGCAAGAATTTTCCATGACCTTCCCAGACACAAAATACTGGTCCAACCCAGGAACCAGTGAGAGGGATATGTATAGGTTGTCAGTACTTGTTTCTCAATCAACGCTAAAATAAATAAGTTTTTTTTAAGATGACGTCACTGTTTGACCGAAATACTGTCGCAGTGAAGGTTAACTGCAATCAAACAATTGCTTTATCCCCTGTTTGCCTCAGTAACAGTAAGATAATGTTTTTTTTTGTTGCAATGGCATAATTAGGGTAAATTCCTGTGATAACTGCGCTCTCTAATTGTGCAATAATATCAAGTTCTCTGCATACTATTCTCTGAAAGCCTATTGTAATAACTATATTGCTCCAGGTGAAACGCAAACAGTGTAAGAATGTGGTATAAATACAACATCCTACGTAAGTTGATCTGTTTGTTTACAAAGATAAACACAGTGCATGTTTTGTGCTAAAATCATGGATACACTGCACATACTTCATAGGACCTAGAATTAAAATAACACCCACCAGAAAAAAGATGACATCTTCATTAGTCATTTTCAGAAGGAGTTTATTTGTTCAGATCATCAATTAATCTCCCTTAATAATGGTTCCAGTATTTTGCGCCTGGGTTCTGCCCCCCCCCAGGACATCACAGAGCAGGGATCACTTCTCCACCTACAGACTACAAGTCAGGATTATTCTAATGCAAACACAACATCCTAGATTATGACCTTAGTGTTGTGTGAACGTGATTCAAATCCCATAAAGATAGCAGGGTGCTGAAAATCATCTCAGGTTGAGATTATTTCTATTTTGTACTGATACAATTTTGAAAATTGAAAGAAAGTGTGTAAGAACATGCTCAAAATAACATACATGCATATTATCTTTTTTTTTTTTTCAGTAATGTTAAAACCTTGATTCATACCCCTTCAGCTGCAATGGTAGAGTCCATCTGACTCGGTGGAAGATTCCATAATGCTGCATGAGTGGGATTCATACATAGACAACAGAGGCAGAAGATCTCAGTAACTGGGTCAATGTAAACCATATATTTCTGTATCTCAACCCACTCAGCTTGTCAACAGTTCACACTGCTACAAAACACAGCCTAGCTTTCCATACATTCTCTTCTTAAAATCATGAAAGCAGGAAAGGAACTGTTTTTGTGTGTATATCACTTGTACTTGTGTAGAATATTTCCTCATATTCCAATCTTGTTATTAAGTTATTCATTGGTAAGTTTTGTGGAATTTTAGTATAAGTTTGTTTCAAATTTTCAAGATTTGCATTCAGAGTTTTGTTTCCTCTTCCTAGTTGGCTAAGACTGCATGTAAACAAAGAATAGGAAATGAAAGCCTTATAACCAGTTCCCTATATTTCATAAATTATTGCACAAGAAGGCAAGACACTCACAGGGACTATTAATCAGGAGATCTCTGCCTACAAAAAAAAAACACTACTCAATATAATTATATGGATATCAAAACTTACTTTTTCAGAGAAAAGCTACATTAAATTTTTGAAAAATATGTAAATGTGGCTTATCAACTGGTTTACTTGGAATTGTACCTTAATTATATTCTATTTCTATTATTTTCAAATCTTATCAATATATATAATGAACTGTTTGGGCAAGTGCCAATGTTTGTAACTATAGGTGCAAATACAACTTCGCAAGTGCCCACAATTTCAAGTGCTTGATATCTTTTCTCAATCAAATCGCTGTTTATCATGATAAATTCACTGGCACCCCATGGATAAAAACAGTAAATAACCAACAACTAAAATATCACTATGTTTATCATGATTTGAGAGTAAGAACTTTCGCCAGATGAGATTTTTTCACCTGGTATACTTTTATTTATTCAGGATCATTGTCCTCAAATCTGGATCTATGCCATGATCTTTGTTTCAGAGTCTCAGTAACTATCAAACATAATACCCTACTGATCAAACTAGATCTCTCTCTCTCTATCTCTCTCTCTCTCTCTCTCTCATTTTACACCAACTGAACCTAGGGATTGAAAGATTCACATTTTATCTGCAGCCAGCATTTTTGTTAGACCTATCTAACCCTTTACCGTATATAGACATATTTTGCCCTCCTGGAAAACCGTGCAGACCCTGATCAGACAGCTACATACTGGCAATATCCTGTAACCATAATGGTTGATTTTAGTTGCAGTAAATTGTAAATGTGAAGTGTTAATAATTGCCGATATAACAAGAGAGGCCTTTGACCGAAACGTTATAAATGAGTTTAATTGAAAAGATTTCTTGTATAGACTTTCCGTATGGAATAATACGCAGGATTAAATTTGAATAAACCGAGACATTATTCTTGCAAAGTAATCAACAATACTGCATTCAATATGTTGATAATGACACCATTAATTAAGTGGGTTGTTGAACCACTTTAAGAAAAGGAGGTTGTATGGTGAATCTGAGGTTCAACATCACAAAACAACAACCTGCCTCAATTAAAATGGTAAAGGTACATGTAAAATTAATTAATGTAAAAGATTCTCTCTTCTCAGGTGAATAAAATTGCAGTCAGAAATTTACGTTAACAGAACAGGATCTACTACTGTGGCTGAAATTAACGCTAGTCCGTAGGCAAGAAAATGGGAAAATAATCTTCAAGCTTTTAAATTTTAATATTTGTGAATTGTCCTGCTAATGCTAACTTCAAACAGTCAAAAATATCCTAGCGATTATAAAGATAACATATTCAGCAAAACAAGAGAAAACGACAAAACAAAACATAACAAATGACGAGCACAACAAATACGTTGGGATGAATAAGAAGCAGTCAACCCTAAGTCTCACCTGATCTTATATTTGACCTCAATTAAGCAGGTAAATAAGCTAAGTGGACCCTTTTTCTTGCTCACATGAGCTAAGTGGCCCCTTTTTCTTGTTCACATGCGCTAATAGGTCCCCTTTTTCTTATTCACATGAGCTAAGCGGCCCCTTTTTCTTCTTCACATGAGCTAAGTGGCCCCTTTTTCTTGTTCACATGAGCTAATAGGTCCCTTTTTTTCTTATTCACATGAGCTAAGTGGCCCCTTTTTTCTTGTTCACATGAGCTAAGTGGCCCCTTTTTTCTTGTTCACATGAGCTAAGTAGCCCCTTTTATCTTGTTCACATGAGCTAAGTGGCCCCTTTTTCTTGTTCCTTCTTCTTGTTCCCATAAGCTAAGTGGTCCCTTCTTCTTGTTCTCTGACATTATGGACTGCTTTAACAGTCTTGTTCTCCTGACTGACTGCTTTAAACAGTTCAGACTGTAATCAGATTTAACCCTTCACCTAATGAATATTCATGTATAGTTTATGACTTGATGAATATTAATTGACTGCACTGTATAAGCACATAAACAAACAAGAGTGTTCTTTGGAACATGTGTGTCACCTGTTGAAGTGTGACAGAAAAAGTGTGACGGACAGACAGACGGACGACAGAAAAGTGATCCTTATGTGTCCCATCTGTTTACAGCAGGTGACACAAAAAAGGAGCTACAACCAGTGGAGAGACCCTGATGCTGTCTGATCTGGGTCTGCTCTGTTAGCCAATGTGTCAAAATGAGTCTATTATGAGATAAAGGGTTGATTCTGTTTATACAAACATTTAAATCTGATGACAAACACTGATAATCCCCTACTTATGTATACAAGTGAGAACAAAAAGATTCTTTATACCTATTAAGTTATATAATTATGCAAGTTATTATATAGACTAATAATCAAATATGTTACATCAATGTTACAGCTATAAACAATCTAATATCTTTCAAGCCTTTCATATACATTATATATAACAGCATTAATAGTTATTTTTATATATATAATGAATGATTCATAATCTAAATATGACTGTAATAAAATGGGTCTAAAATAATTATCAAGTAAATTTATCAGATCTGGTTAATACATATTCAATTTAAATGAAAATGGATTATTTACATTATATCTAGATCTTATTTCTTTCTTTTGAGAAGAACTGGTAATGGTTGAAGTGACAATTCATTAAACAAATGTTCCACATCTTTATCTATATACTGAATTCCTCCACTCACTAACATTTAAGCTTTCGTTAACATCCATTTCAGGATATAAGCAAAGTAAGGCTAACCAGAATAAGTTTGATTTTACTTGTCTAGTTACATTAGAGTTCACTGACAAAATTCAAGTTTTTCAAGAGTCTTTATTTACATGAGAAAGATATATAGTGCAGCCTAACTGCGACATCACGCCATAGACAAAGGGCATGATATCACACCCTGACTCATGTCAACCAGTCCTGCAACTACCCTATATGCTGAGTGTCAAGCAAAGGAGATCTAGAGTATGACGCAAGATATTGAATCCACAACCTCTTGGTTACAACTTCTCTAGCATTTATGAGGTCAGACAAACTTCTCTCCATCCCCGACAAGACTCTCATTTTATTTCAACAATCATTCAACCAATTTGTACCACTGACAATGTTCAATTTAAATTGTATTAAAATGTCATGTTCTCAACTTCTCATTATAACTACCAGGAAACTGCACCAGCCCTGGAAGTGTAATGTGAAAACCATTATCTGTAATAGTTTCAACAGTGCAACACAAGCACACTGAAGCATTTAATTCTCTGTCATACCTCTCATAATAAGAAGCAGATTTTTTACAGACTGTCATATTTACCTACAGTAGATAACAGATCCAACAGGAAAGCAGCCTAATGGTGTATGGTAAACAGGTACTTAATCATAATATATAGTGATGATGAAGGTGATAATGATGAAGCTGTCAAATCTGTTTTTATCAGTTGTGGATTGGCCCACAAAACACACCATATAGTGGTTAGAGGGTTATGCTTATTTTATAGGTCACTGCCCCCATTTACAGCCCATACAGGAGGGAACCAACCACATGGGAACCATGAAGATAGAATCATAGATACACTAGGTTTGCCTCTCAAAAGTCTGTCTATGCTCTTGTTATTTAGTAGTTACAAGCTACAAGTTTCACACTTTTGAAAAAGTATCTATTGGTATTATACACACACAAAAACATCCTGTTGAAGATTGTTCAGATTGTTGTTCATACAAATTTTCTGAAGCAAAACTGAAGGGTTTTTTAAGTTTTTTTTAAGACCTTAAAATTCATAATTAAGGACTTGCATAAACCATAACTTATATAAATGCCTTGAACTTTAAGGTATGAACGGGATGAACCTCAATTTTTTAACAACATGATAAACACTTTTTTATGATCAATATTGTAATTTCAAATTCAAGGGTTTAACACGACCTTTCAGATATTTTTAAGGTTTTTTTTTCTTAAATGTTTACAAGGGTGTTCAAGACCTGTGCAAACCATGATTTATTTAATATGTACTTTGGTTCAGTGTTTGCAGGTGTTCCAGTAAAAGACAGTGACTGTAGCAATAATACACCTATAAAGCACAGGCCTTTTCCCTTCTATAATACAGGCTGGTATTTGGTGACTTCCCAATTGAAAAAAACAATAAAAAAGCCTCTTTATTTTCAAAACATTGGTGAAATAATATCCAAAAAATACAATGCTGAAATTCGCATTATGATGACATGATTCTCCCGAAATCTATTTTATTTTTGGTTAATAAAACTACATTATTTAGCAGTGAATGAAACAGAAAGCATGTTTTTTATTGGCTTATCTTATAAATATCTATTAAAAATGACTCGGCAATGCACTGTGTAAACCCCCAGGAGGACTTTGAACGATAAAATTATTGTTTACTTTAAGGACAGACAGTTACCCTTGTAAGTAAGTTATGTTCAAATTAGAAGTCCGGTTTTAGTGTTAAATAATTTTGTTTTCAATTATTAAAATTTTAAAATTGATGCAACTTTCTATTTATTATTTATATATATATACAGACTGCCACTTTTTTCATTAATGGACCTTGAAAGCCAGTCTACCTTTTCCCAATTTGGATGAAGATTGAGGCTTAATTTTTCAAAATAAAAAGCTAAGGCCATTTCCTAGTTTGTGGAGTATAGGCCCTGAAGCATAATGTTAAGTCAACAAAAAAAAATTTGGCATTTTTTTATATATTTATCTTAACTTAAATTGTTACTGTCTTTAACCAAAATTGTTAAACTATACAATGGTACACTGAATTCCATTTTATCATAATTACTTAGGAAATGAAAATATCAGTATTATGATACTACTGACAAAGCTATTTAACTAAGTACTTTGATTCTCATTATACATCACCATAAACCTTACTGGTACAAATACACTACAAGAATATCTAAATCTGTATATCATGTTGTAGATCACAATACTTGGTTTTACACCAGGGCTCGAATTTCACATTCGCAAACTTGCATAATGCAAGTAGAAATGAATTTTGCAAGTTCATTTTCTAGTTGCTAGCATTTTTTTTGCCAGTGCAAAGTTTTAAATTCCACCAAAATCGGCATTATGTTTTCTTTATCGGGACAAGTAAAATCTGAAGTATGGAGCCATAATTTAAACATATGTGCACCTGCTAGACTGACATCCCGTGTTTTTGTATACTAGTCATTACCCAATTACATTTGGTGCAGACTGACTTTCTACGCAGCCGATATATAACTAACAAAATTTCAAAACAACACACAAGTTTTTTTTTACCTCTTTAGAAATAAAGGGAATAAAAGTGAGTAGTTATCATACAAATAAACAGACATTGTCGATATATTGACAATAATTACATTTTTAATAAAGTATTTGATAATAATAAAACTTAGGCTTCTCACACGGAGAAGAATTTGACTTGTCAGTTTGCCTTCATAAAATACATGTATATACCATTCATGAAATTGATATTTCAGGTAAATGATAAATTTTTCAAGTTGAAATATCAGCTACTCGCAAAAATTTGTGAGTGGCAAGAAAAGTTATATTCAAGCCCTGTTACACAACTGAATAGAAAACTCTGCTCTACTGATGATGGTGGCTCTTAACTTTAATAAGGCATCTTTGAATGCCTCTTTTGAGACTGTATGCAACACACTTTCAGGTTTCACAGTATCCACAAAGAGTAAATTCCATTTTTCATATTGTTTTAGGTGTGAAAAAGGTTTGAATAATAGATAATGGAATAATACTAAAACCATGCCAAACATCACAATGAAAAACAAATCCAGTCAGTAATACATTCACCTAAGTTCCATTTCTTAGCAATGAAATTTGGTGATCTGAAGTTCCTTTAATTGACCAGTTCGGTAAACTGATTTTATATAGTAATTGGTTCAGTTGTTTCGGTAAAATTATTTTTTATAGTGTGTACCTATGATATGTATATCACAACTAAACACTTGTGTGAAAATAGATTGTTTATACGAAAATATCATTAACATAGACATTACCGGTAATAAAAATTAATTATACGCAAGATAGAAAGATTGGTGAGAGAGTAGGAATAAAAAAGTTTTCCTTGAACTTTTTTTTTTATTAGATTTTTTATTCATGTAATATGTAAATACATAAAAACAGTAAAAAAGTTATATATTGGACATTTTTCTTTTAATAATTTTATTAACTATAAGTATTGGCCATTGTTGAATTAAAGGTTCAATAAATTTATAAATGTTTAATGTATGGAACTTAACAAATTCAGTGGAACCTTTTATTTCTTAATCATAGAGAAATATTAAGAATATATGAATGAAAGAAAGAAATGTATGATATACATAGCACAGGTGAACATACATCTTTCTTTTACTCTGTCATGCTTACTTAACTTTAATTAATGTCTATGCTAATGATACATTAAGCATAAACAATTGTAGTAGAGGTATAAACTGGCACTTGTACTATCTTGCCATAGAGCTAGCTTTTGTGGCGACGTGGTAGAGTGTTCGATTTGCATACCGAGGGTCCCTAATTCGATACCAGCTCGGGGCAGTAGGATTTTACTTAGTTACACAATCATTTTACCGAAACGTCCAAACCAATTACTATATAAATTCAATTTACCTGATCTGTCAAAACGTCTGTCTTCTGCAGTATTACTGCCTGGCATATGGGCTAGTTTTAGTGTTATTATTCGTCACCATCATTAATTTAAAGCTCACTACGATAATACTTATGTTATTGTTTGTCTAATTATCATACGCATCTCACTTCTATCCCAAAATGTAATCATACATATATTTTTTTGGTGGTATACTATACATGTATACATAATACCAAGAATGTTGTTATAAAAAAATATACTGGACAAAATCTAAGTTTAAACTTCTGTTTTCGTCTGTATTCCTTTGTAAACATTGCGTATGGGCAAGTAAAAACATTTAAAACTTTATGTCTATCTTTAATCTGTGTCAGGATAGGAATCGTGGTAATACATATAACCGGTACATGTATGTAATCTTACTGTACTGTATTTTACACACCGGTTCGTTTCATGATATTATTTACGAAAACTTACCTCTTGTATGCCATCTGGTGTAAAGTATATGAGAGTTAGAGTCGTCACGACATTCAATATGAGTCCAACCAAAGTGATCGTGTTGGGGGCCCATGTCATCGGTACTTGTTCCACAAGCCATCTCCAGAAAACCTGCATAAATGGTTCGCAGATGGACGACCCTTCGGCTTTATATTTATGCTCCTTTAAAGCCTTTATCTGCTTTGCTGTGAGAAATTCGACGGCCATTGTTACATTTGACAAGTAAGATCTCAAAACTGATGTTAAAATTACACCTCATGTGCGATATTTATGTTTCCGTTGGTTTGTTTATTAGTCACGTCCCATTTTGTACTATGACCGTACAACTTATCACTTTCCCTAACAGGAAGTATTTCCATGTCACGCGCATGCGTAATAACAATTTCCTTCATGTGACGTTGCGTTTCCTACTTTCACTTTCGTTTCGAAAGTAATCGTTGTACAACACCCGCGTTACAAACGCATTTTTCTTTGTCAAATACGTCATCACATGACGAGCATATTAATTCTGTGTTATGTTTATTGATATTGTAAATCCAAACACGAGAAAAACGGTTGCAGTCTAATGTATGCTTATGTTATAATTGGGATAGGGGACTGTAATACACCATTTAAAGGTGTGCTTTTAATTTGTTATGTCTTAGTGTTACACCAATAGTCTTTATCAAAACAGAGTGGGGCCATTATAATAAACAAGAGATGTCCGTAGGACAGCATGCTCGACTATTTGAACGCTCGTCAATAAAAATAAATATTGCAATTAAAGGCAAAATGAGAATCTCTGTATTATTAAAATATACCCAAGAGCAATAAACATGTGCTCAAAGTTTTAAAGCAATATCTCAAAGAGTTCAGTGAAAAAGTGAGTTAGTACAAAAGATTAAACAAGCCAGAAAAGGGGATTAAATATTTAAAAATCCAAATCAGACTTATGTACTCTTGCCATGTGCAAGTAGGGGTGATGGTCATAAACAGGTATTCAAAGTTTCAAAGCAATACCTCAAACAGTTAAATGAAAAAAATGAGGTGGTGTGAAAACCTTGACTGAGATTCTAAATAAAAAAGGGGCTTAACTATTTTAAAATTAATGACAGAGCCTGACCCCCAACACAGGTATGCAATGTCATGTGTGAATTATGAAGGACATCCATGGAAAGAGATTATAGATAATAGTAATGTTAAACAAGTTTAAACAATTTTTCAAAGTTCAGAAAGGGCCATAAATATGCAAAAAAAAATTGGAAGAGTTACTGTGCTTGTTTCTATTAGTTTGTCTGATGATGATCAAGGCATGTGTGAATTTTGACTGACATTCAATGAGTAAAACTGGAGATAATGGCAGTGTTAAAGGTTTAACATTTTGCTAAGTCCAAAAACTTTTTTTTAAAAGGGCCATAAATATGCATGCAAAATATTTAGAAGAGTTACTGTTCCTGTTTCTACTGGTTGGTCTGATGATGGATAAACACTAGTGTAAAGTTTGGGGGTCATCCACTGAGTAATAGTGGAGATAATGGCAATGTTAAACAAAACCTTAACATTTCTTGGGACGCGGACACTGATGCGGACACCGTGTTGACTCCAATAGCTCATCCTATTCTCCAAATAGTCGAGCTAAAAATATATATCAACATATTTTAGATTAAATCACAGGCATCCAGCTTGTCATCCAATGTGACTTGTATACATATTCATCGAGTCTCTCAATATGAATACATGTCAAATTGGATTACGAGCCGGATGCCTGTTTTGGGTTCATAGTAGAACAGCATTATAAAAACAGCACTGCATTTATGTAGGACTTAAATTTTTGAAAATCTAAATTCTGAATTACTCTTGCTGAGCAACTTTGCAACAATGTTTACATAAGTCCACATTTGTGTACCCCGTAATTTGTGATAGCGTACTACTTTCAGTTTAGCGCTATCCCCTATGCAGAGGCATGTCAACCAGTTTCAAAAATAGCATGTTGTGCCAAGCGGGTCTATGTTTACATATATACTGTATATAAGCAGACTGTCCAATACCTAGTTACACTGGCATGTGTAAAGATGTCCTGGAAAATGTTGTCCTGCACTTTGCTTTTGCCACTTAATTCTTCATTAAAACCTCCTAGTCATAGCAGAAAAATCTACATCTTACTTGGTAAATTAAAAAAAAGACAAAAATCTTTCTTTATTTTCTCCAATTTTATTCATGATTCAATGCTTATCTTACATCTTCATGAAAATTGAAAAGTTTTCAGTGTAATTAGTAATATATCTTTAATATTATTTAATTATCAGCTTTGAGCACAATGGCAAGATTAACTGAATAACTTGCACTTGAAATACAAAAAAAATCAAATCAAATCTATGCATTCATTTATACATAGGTAGGGAAGAAAAAGAAAAGCTGTGTGACAAATTTATACACATTATATCTATAACAGAATGCTACAAACAATTATCAATGCACCAGCACTGATTTATTATCATAAAAGCTGCATTTATTTATGTATTTTATGCCTATGCAATATTTACAATTTTTGTGTTTACAATTCAAAACTTGAGATCAAAAATATCTATGGACATGAAACAAAAATTGTAATGTGTGATGTTCATATGTGATAACTTTTAAGATCTAAAACTACTACACAATAATACCACATGTATTTGTGTGTAATACAAATATACCCCGTACATATTCAGCTGAAGAAACTTGTCTGTGTGAAATTTAGATTATCTGATAAATACTTATGAAATAAAGCATACAATGACAAGCATATATTGCACTTACTTAATACATGTATACTTTTTTATCATGTGTGATGAAATCATGGCAACATATCAAGACTAGCTATTCAACAAACTGTGTTGGTAAAATGACATACAACATGTAGAACATTATTTTTAGACCCTGTGTTATTAAGTGAAAACCATTTCATTTTATAAATAACAAATTTTAGCAATAAAGTAAGAAAAATGAAAACAAAGAGCTGAATGGTTGAGTCTATCAGAATAATGTCAAGAAATGAAACAAATTCTGATAATCAATCATTTTTAATTTTCCTAACAAATCTTATTAACTTTATCTGTCAAATGTAACAGTGACATAAATATTGTACAAGTAATGCCTTGATGAAAAATGCGTTTGTTATCACTTCAATTTATAGTTTTCAGTTCTACTTTCAATTCAGATTGGTATCCGTCGATACTTTTTTTTCAATTTTTTATATCCTTTTAGTGAAAAGGGAATTGCATACAATTTCTTCCTCATTCAACTTTCTCAGACTTTATTTATTTCTAAATTTCATAAATGGTTAATAATCATTCAACTTTATACTCTCTATACAATCATGCTGTGTAAGAATTCACACCACACAGTCCTTCATTTCATAAGAAAGAAAATCCCCCCCCCTTATTGTTTTCACTTTCCAGTCTTTTATCACAAATAATGCCCTTTTAATTGTTTTAGCACTTCTATCATACAAAAATTTGTTATTTTTCCATTACCTGACAATAACCATTAAACAAGGTCAAAATTCATCTTCAACATAATTATATACATTTATACACAGAATCGAAACATTATCCAATTTCTCATTCCTTTTTTTTTTTTTTTGCAAATCAAACAATATGTACATGTACCATATTAATTAAAACCATTCATTTATGTAAACTTAAAGTAACAAATGATTTCTTATTAAATATCTAATAATGCTTCATTAAATCCTCTCAATTCCCTAATTAGGCTTTCACAGTTAACCGTTCACATGCCTGTACTACTAAATAGTCCATTTACTAAGTCTTGGTACATTATAAAGTTCACACTTCAGAGAATGACTTTCCAATCTGGCCAAATCACTGCACCACAATATTCCACTGCTGGATACATTTCCTGCCCTAGGACAACAGATCATCTATCTCCCTCATCAGATCATCACTGTCCGAGTCTCCAAGGTCCAAATCTTCGTCATCCATGGCCAGAAGATCATCCTCAAAGTCGAGGAAGCTGTCTGATGCCTTCTTCTTTTTCTCTATTGACGAGTCCCTGTACAATAGACAACAACAAATTTATAATTTTTGAAAACATATCTTTAGCCTAATACAATAAACTCAACAAAGACAATCTAATGCTATATCATTATGTAAAACCAACTATGAAGCTTTACAGACCAGTCTAGGAACTGTATTCTTTTGCACATATCTTTGGATTTGTCTTTAATATTGTATTCTAATTTATGCACCAAAAAAAGGTTTCCTTATATTAACTTCAAAGTTATTACAGAAAAGATTAAAATATTTTAGAGCAAGACGAGAAGCTTTTCTTTTCTTTACATCTTTAAAAGGATTTGCTGTATGTCATCAAGAAATTATGTATAAGAATGACAAAATTATACTAGAACTATCAATGAAGGTGATTAATACCCCCATATATGACCATGTACAAGAAGGGTTATAATTCTAACAAAATCCTTGACACAGTTATTTGCACTCTTCTGCTGATTAGTCTTATAATTTATCTATATTCCAAGTATGATGGCATTACCAACTTAATGTGAGTGTAGGACAGGATAAAATGGGACGGGACGAGAGCTATTCCAATATAGCCCCCCACTTCACGATGTGAACGGGGATTATGTTTGCTTTCATCATGGTCACAAATAAAACAAAATTATCATTAAACAGTACTTACAAGTTTGGCTTGCTCTTGACTTTTTCAGTTTCCATGGTAGCTGATAAACTACTGTCTTTCAGGAAGTCCTCTTCATCATCCATAGCTGAAGATTTCTTACTTGCAGCTGGCAATGAACTGACTTTAGGGGTCATCTGGCTTGACTTTCTTCTAGATGCAGTTGCTGAGACTGGCTGTGTGATTGTTTGGTTTCCAATGTTACTTTAGCTGGTTCACTTTTCTTGACTTCCAAAGGCTGTTTCTTAACCACTGGTTTAGACTTAACCACTGGTGCACTGGAACTAACTCCGTATGGTCCAGGTTGAGAGACCGGAGTGGCAGAGACGGAAGCTGCTGTTGTGACCTGTTTCTGGCCAACAGCAGGATTTTTAATCCCTGAATTGAGGTCCTTAGCACTTGTTTTCTCAAATGATACTTTTGCTTGTAGTTTGGTCACATTCTGCAGGCCTTCACTAGTATCTGACTTAGCCTTACTTTGAGTTTTAGGAATATTTTTAACTGAGTTTACAGAACTAGTTACAATGTTAGCAGCTCCTGATGTGGACAATGACATTTCTAATTTTGTGTCCATTTCATCATCATCAGCAAGCAATAAGAGGTCATCACTATCATTTCTGCTAAGTATATTGTCCTCAGATTTTGACACCTCAACATCTGTAGCTATAGTTTCATTTGTTTTCCTTCGTTTCCAGCGGCTAGGTTTAGACAGCACACTCTCAGCACTTTCTGAAGCAGCAATTGGATTGTCTCTTTTGAGCACAGGTTTGACAGTGTTTTGGGTTACACTTAACATCGTAGGGGACTGTGATTTGGGGACGGCACTGATTGGAGCTGGTGAAGAAGATCTCTCAAGGGGAGACAATCGAGACCTCAGATCAGCTTTCATCTTGTTATCCTGAGAAGATGGCCCAGAGTCTGGTTGATCTGAAGAAACAGGCAACAAGAGTTATACATACAAATATAAGGACCAGATATATGTACTGCAAGGGTTTATTCCATATAAAGGGGAAGTGGCATTCATACCATATTTTGGGGGATAAAAATTATCCCTCTTCTAGATTTTTGAGGAAAGAAAATCCTGGTGTAAGTCATTTGGAGACTATGTGACTTGACTTGACTATTTGAGTTTATCGTCGCTTCGTCAGTATTTCAGTCATAAAGCGACGTCCAGCTAATTACAGGTGGAGGAAGATCCTGAATGAACAGAGGCATCCGGGTAGAAACACCGACCTACCGCAAGCCAGCTGGAAAGCTTCCTCACATGAAAATCTGAATGACCCTGCCAGGATTCGAACCCACGTGGTGAGGGGCTGAGTGAGTGTTAAAGTCAGCGACTTTACCCTCTCGGCCACGGAAGTCCCGGAGACTATGTATACTTAAGACAGATATAGTGCTGCCATATTACAATATCACACCATAGACATGTGACATGATACCATACCTAGTGTCACATTACCCTGACAACAGGCTAACTTGACAAGAAACTATTCTGTATATATGCAGTTTGTCAACCAGTATCATCATCAGGATCAAAACCTCAACCTTCTGTGTCCAAGGCAGTCTCTCACACCAGTTGGCCAAAGAAAGACATTTTTTTTGAATATGATCTTTATAACAACAAATACTGAGTACAAAAAGATTATGATATATTTCCAGAATCTTATACGGAAATTAACAATTACTTAATTAAGATTACACAATCTGTAAAATCATGTACAGTAAGCAAGGTTAACGTTTTTCCTATACTGCTGTCATAAAAATTAAAATTCTTACAGAAAGATATACCATACCTGAATCATCGAACACAATTGGTCTGAAGGTAGATTTGTTTCCCTGCTGAGCTTCTAACCTTTTCCTCTTTTTCTCTGCCATAATTTCTGCAAATGTTTTGACTTGGGCATCCTTCACTTCAACCTACAGGTGATACAGGAAAACTCAAGTGAACAACCTTTAATGCCTCTATCAAATCATTTGATCCATTTGAATGCAAATGCAAAGTTTCATATTTTACATATACAAACAACGTTGAGTTCTAATCTCTCTTTTACCATGAAGTTCCTTAAGCAAACCTGACCTACTATAGAACCATTAATTTTCGAGGGGAACTAATTTATCATCAATTTCATTGACAGCTTTATCCACAAATATTAATCTCAAAGTAAACCGAGTATTATTTTATAAATATCACATTTTCTAGGATATGAGTTCATGGATATGTATGCAAACAAAACTGATTCATCACACATTCCACAAAATTTAATGTCAACAAAAATTAATGATTTTACAGTTTTCACTTTAATCATAAACATTCCTACCAAACTATGATGCCAGTCTTATTATATTTTTGCATTTTTTTATATTAAATTGAACTTTTTAATTTTATTTAAAGTTTCTATTTTTCTGTGAAAATGTTATATATCTAAATAATCACTTTAAGAATGCAATCAGTCAAAGTGAGGCTTCAAAGTCACACATACTAGACTAATCCAAGTTAATATCTATTAAAGTGGATAGTGTAATGCTAAATGTTTTGGCTTTTAGGTTTGGTCCTATGTCAGTCCCACCTTGTATTAGTTGCCCCTGCAGACACTTGGGTTTACCCCAGGTACTCTGGTTTTCTCCAATATCTAGAACACCACCAGCAGTGCCAACAAGAAGATTTCATAAACAATGTCACATTCTTTCCTAGCATTGTAAATGGAGTTCAACCATGTTTTATTTTATTTTTTTGCTATACATGCCTCATATCCATAAATGGCTGTATGGTAAAACATTACCAAAATCTATCATGACAAAATCGGACCCCACTTCATTAATGGCATGAATTTAAGCCGAAACATTTTCAGTACCTTTGGTGGCCCCCTCTGTAATTTCAGTGGCGACCTCTTTGCAGACACTTCAGAACTTGGAGACGGTGCCTTTACAGTGCTGATAACACATTTCTCTGTAACCCTTGTAGATGTCAAAGACTTCTTCTTTGGAAACATATCACCATAGTCAATGATCTCTCTCCCACTGGGTAGACTTGGGGGCTTCTTCGCTTTCTCTTGTGTAGCACCACCCACAGTGGTTGGGCTGACTGTTTAGCAAGAAAACTATCCAGTTAGACCTTATTCATTTTGCAATAGCAGGTTATGTTTTCATATGATTAGGAACAGGCCTTCTTTACTATATATTTTGGGAAAGGATGGGGGAGGGGGAGGGGAACTGTCATTTTCTTGATTTTATGGAAAGGAAAACTCCTGGGTTAAATAGAAATTTTGGAGAAGTATACATGAATCTTCAGAAATTTTCAGAGGTAAGAGCTACAAGTACTGGCTCAAGCAAAGAAACCATAAAAGATAAGTCTTAAGAACTCCAAAACTACAGCCAAAAGAATTTAAAAAAAAATATAAGGAAAACATTCAGAAAAGAAAAAACAACTGATCATATATTCTGCATTCAACATTTATGTTTTTCCCTAATTCATCCTGATGAAGCAGTTATAGTTTCAATCAAATAGTACATAGTACAGTTGAGAATAATTAATAGAGATCAAATAAAGACTTGATATATCCTACCTCTTTTTATTGACGGTGGAACATAAATCTGCCGATCCCTCTTGATCCCTTTGCTAACCCTCATTCCTGGGCGAGTGTTTTCATTCTGCTCTGAGTTCTCCCCAACACGAATCAGCTTCCGTTTTGTGAAGGGGTCTCCACCACCAAATGTAACTTTGACCAGAGGTTCATTTTTCTCTTCCCTTTTCTCCTCATCAGCTGCGAAAATCACAACACAAGTGTTCTTATATGGTATGATGGCACTGATACTTGAACATGATACCCGATGACAAACCCTTTATCACATACAATTTGAAAAATCATTTTGACTCAAACAGAGCAGGCAAAGATCAGACAACTCCTGGAAGAAGCTGACTGATCAGGGTCTCCTCTGTTTGCTTGTACAATATTGCAGCTCATATTTTATGCAGTCTGCACAACAAGTTGAACAAATACAATTCCATTTTTCCTTATACAATTTTAAAAATTCATTGAGTCTATTATTTATTAAGGTAAAGGGTTAGTCATAAATAAGGGAATCTTGGGATGGCTAGGGATGAAAATTGAGAGATAAAGGAGAACATAAAGAGAGACTTGGCTTGAGTTTAGTGTCCCAGACAGTACTTCAGTCATTTTGGGGACTTGTGGCCTACATAAGACAGATATAGTACTATGCTACAGTGGTATCATGCCAAAGGCAAGCTGTTAATTCAACCTACATACCTAAGATAATTCTTCTTCCTTTTCCTGGTGCAGAGGTCATAGCAGAATCTGCATCACCTAAAATCATAGAGGGCTTGATTTGTTAATCGCAATTTCTAATCTAAGTACAGTAATATAAATATCTAACATCAGCAAAAGATTCAAAAAGATCTGTATATGCAAAGAAAAACAACACATAAACAAGAGGGCCAAGATGGCCCTGTGTCGCTCACCTGATTAAGATGGCTGTGTTAGGCAAAATGACAAAAAATCTGGCATCTAAAGTGTTTTTCTAACATTTGACTAAGTGGCCTACATTTTGATCCTACCTGAATTTACCTGGTGACCTAGTTTTTGACCCCACATGACCCAATTTTGAACTCATCTGAGATATCATGTAGACAAACATCCTGACCAAGTTTCATGAAGATTGGGCCAAGACCTGGTGACCTAGTTTTTGACCCCACATGACCCAATTTCAAACTCATCCGAGATATCATGTAGACAAACATCCTGGCCAAGTTTCATGAAGATTGGGCCAAAACTGTGGTCTCTAGAGTGTTCACAAGGTTTTTCTAAGATTTGACCAGGTGACCTAGTTTTGACCCCACATGACCCATTTCAAACCATCGAGATATCATGTAGACAAACATTCTGACCAAGTTTCATGAAGATTAAGCCAAAACTGTGGCCTCTAGAGTGTTCACAAGGTTTTTCTAAGATTTGACCTGGTGACCTAGTTTTTGACCCCACATGACCCATTTTCAAACCCATCGAGATATCATGTAGACAAACATTCTGACCAAGTTTCATGAAGATTGCCAAAACTGTGGCCTCTAGAGTGTTCACAAGGTTTTTCTAAGATTTGACCTGGTGACCTAGTTTTGACCCCACATGACCCATTTTCGAACTCATTCGAGATATCATGTAGACAAACATCCTGACCAAGTTTCATGAAGATTGGGCCAAAACTGTGGCCTCTAGAGTGTTCACAAGGTTTTTCTAAGATTTGACCTGGTGACCTAGTTTTTGACCCCACATGACCCAATTTCGAACTCATCCGAGATATTTTCACAAGGTTTTTCTAAATTTGACCGGTGACCTAGTTTTTGACCCCACATGACCCAATTTCGAACTCATCCGAGATATTATGTAGACAAACATCCTGACCAAGTTTCATGAAGATTGGGCCAAAACTGTGGCCTCTAGAGTGTTCACAAGGTTTTACTAAAATTTGACCTGGTGACCTAGTTTTTGACCCCACATGACCCAATTTCGAACTCATCCGAGATATCATGTAGACAAACATCCTGACCAAGTTTCATGAAGATTGGGTCAAAACTGTGGCCTCTAGAGTGTTCACAAGCAATTGTTGACGACGGACGACGGACGACGGACGACGCACGACGGACAAAAGGCGATCACAAAAGCTCACCCGAGCACAAGTGCTCAGGTGAGCTAAAAATACTGAAATGTTCTGAATTAATTTTTATTCATAACATTTTTCAATACACCATTTCATCAGAGATTTGGCAATACTTGGCATAATTTGATGATTTAAAATGACCAATCAGAGACTGCGGAAAAATCTGAAATGTTAATTTCCCAAGTGAACAATGAGTGGAATTATACACCAGCATGTGTTTGGTATTCTGAGAGTGCTTGTTGATTTACATAGGTCTACATCTTATTTCAGCGTGAAATTGTCGACAGACTTTTCTTTCCATATGACATTGAAGGATCTTATTACCATATATTGGGAGGCAAAATGTGCCTTTATTATTTCGACTGAACAAGCACGAAGTATATAGCAAAGTTAGGCAAAAACTGCATGCATTTAAAGAAAATTTCAGAGGGGAATATATCAACGAACAGGCCCAGATAAAGAAGAACAAGAGGGCCAAGATGGCCCTGAAGAAGATCACATGATAAACATTGCCTTCATTGTCTGTACAAGTTAATAAATCATAGCTTAGTAATACTGAATACATAATCCATGCTCATTGTGCTCAAGTGAGCTAAAAAAAATGTCTGAATTATCTACAGTTTTGTAGTATTCTACATCTATTTATCAAAGAATTTAACTTCATGTATTATGAAACTCACCCCCTCCAGTCAGCTTCTTCATCCTTCTTTCCTTCCTAATGTCCTCCAGTGTCTTGGGTTCCATGGCCTCCCTCAGTTTTGCTTCTTTCTCCTTTCGGATCATCTCGAGAGATTTCACAGGAATTACATCACTATTATCCGACCCACCTGCATCTGTAAATTCACAGAACATTGTGTGATCCTTCTCTCTTCAGGGCCTTTTTAATCCTTCTTAATGTTTAATGTAACATATCAAAGTGTTTCCTAAATTTTAACTTTGTTAAAATTTTACAAATCCTTTATTTTCTGAAATGTAAAATTCTCTAGTATTTACCATAACTGACCTTTCAATTAAATTTATCAATGTTAAGGCAGACATACTCTCTATGAGAAATAACTGATTTAAGATAAGTTGTGTTTTTGACATAATGATCATAAATTTTGACCATCAACTGTGAATGATATGAAGCTCTGAGGAAATCCAAAACTAACAAAAAACACGCCGAAAACACAAAAATGCCGAAAACACAAAAATACCATGTGCTCCATGAGGTTTGAATGAATCTTATAAATGTAATTTTCAAAGTATTTTTGTCAAAAGAACAAATAACCACTCCAAACCACCCTAACAAACTTTCTTTTGGCAATCCCACCACAAACGAAACTGATGTATTTTATCTCATCTCATGTTTTGTGAATTAGGCACCGGTTACAGGGGTCCTTTTTAGACCATAATTAGTTTCAATCTTATCAAACTAAATTCAAGAAATGCTTCTGCTGTAATCTAAATAATTTATTCACATTTTACAAAAACCTTATACAAATATTCTTATAAATAAGTTTCATTGAAAATGAAGCTTATTACATACATTTTCCCTCATTAGCTATTAACTGATTTTCTGAAAAACAAATTACAGACCAGTATACCATACCTTGACTTGATGGTTTTTCAGCTTCCTCACTGACATCAGGAGCTGACTCATCAGTGTTGTCCACAGGATGGTCCTCTAAAGAAATCAGAGAGACATTAAATTGATTTAACTTTCTTTCATGTCAAATTACAACTCATACCACTCCCTCTCAACAGAACCTGGGCTGTACCAGAAAGGTACTCTTGGCTGCAGTGTGGGATCAAACTCACCATTAGTGCTGCTCACACTGCCAAATCAGCAATAATCTAATTTGAC
>CM037790.1:43638050-43688050 GCA_021229015.1 Solen grandis | reverse complement strand
CAGTGTGTATTCAGGAAATAAGATTTTATTTTCCCTCAGAAACTCTTAATGCATTTACATTAAAAGCATTTTAAACATAAGCAACAAATAGATTCAACGTGCTAACTGACCCATGTAATATATAATATGTATTAATTTTATTCTAATATCAGTCTTATCTGTTTTGTACTTTGTACGGATGATTTTAACTTTTAAGCATGGGAATATCTATTTTGTTTGCATAAATACACCGCAATTCCCACAGATTTTTAATCTTTTGGAGTAATAGAGTAATTTTCAACAAAGAACAATTACATAACGGTGACTTCAATAACCCTCAAGTTGATAAGCGATCAACACGATTGTGCCTTCACGGCTCTTTCTTGGCTGATAATACTAGGGCAAAACCAATATTTGTAAAGATGTTTTGAATAAAGATGGGTGGATTATAGCCACATTCTTGTTAAACAATTCACTCTCATTCTGGTGAAGACATCAAAGAGGTTTAAATCGTAGATAAACTTATCGATGAATTTATTACGATTGATTATAAACCAAAATATATTTATTTTGTAAACGCTCTTAACAGTGTAATGGTGTGAGCAAAGGAATCCGTATGTTTTCCATCCCGTGTACTGTTTCCGGTTATAAACCATGAGAAATGCAAGTAAATGTCTAAACTTTGGATTATTCTAGATAATAATGTACAATATATCTTTAGGCGGTGTTTTGTATCACCTTGTAATTTACATTCTCAAAACGATTCTTTATTACATGTATCAACAAAAATCATTTTCATTTGTTTTAGTACAATTTGTCATGTTGTAGATACTGGAATTTCTTAAGGCAATCCAGCCGTCATTAACTTGTGATCATGGTCCATCAAGTGATCGCGGGAATATTTACAATAAGCCCTCATAGACTTTGAGCAAAATTAACCACAAGTCAATGGACGCTCGCATTTTAACGTATCTGAAGGACCTTGATAAGAATTTAATGCAAACTGCCCGCAGCGGTTACTTCCCCTTATCTGCACAGTAATCTATGCCGAAGAATGAAGGGGAGATAACTGCGTGGAGATTGAATTTAATGATGAATGGATCACCTAATATTATAGGTTATTACATATGAAATATGAAACTGACATCTATTGCTTTCTGTTACTTTAACACACTATATGTCCTACTTTCCGTCAGACGATATTTTTTTAACATCTATTCATAAATATTGACTTTGGTGCATTAAACCGGCGAACTAGGACGCAGGACAATCGCCATAGACACCGCGGGGTCGTGACGGGGGCCCTAGGGAGGCACAAGGTTGCAGGTCGATAGCACTCAAAATAAACACTGAGGTTCAACGTCCTTAGCACGTCCTTTCTCAGAACGACATAGGATTCACCTAAGGTCGCCATGGCGGTAGGAACGCCATAAGAACGTAATATTGACGCGGTAGAATCGCCGTGGAAATTCATAGAAATGATTCATGGACCGCTCTGGACCCTACGGCGAGCCTTCTGTATTTTTACTGCGTCTAATTATCACGTTTTTGGCGTCCTTATCGCGATGACAGCGCGGTTATTTTCAGTCCGCCTCCTTACGACGTCCTCCGTTCGTCCATACACTGTTCATGGCTTTACTTCTGCGTTCCGACTATGATCATGTCGTTTCTTTTAAAATTGCAAGGCGTGTACATCGTCCCTAACCTGATCATATTTTGCATTGGTAATTATTAGCCAGTATCCATTTTTAGTTTACCTTGCCTTCATAAGTGTTTCTCTCATAGCCACCACGTATGTATAACCATCATCGTCAAAGAGAAAATGGATTATTTACTGCGGTACAGCACATGGCCATCTTCTCCGCATTTGTCTTTGGCATAACGCTGTGCAAATCAAATTGCCTTCGTAAAAAACGCGCGTCTGCACACCTTGGATGAGAATGTCCCGAATACTGAAGCGTTTCATAAACGTAGCGTGGATGTGTATGTCTACATGTATCTTTAATAAAAACCTCTATAATCTAATAATGATGATTTGCATTAATGAAATGTTATTAAATTCCGTTCATAGACGACCGTAATGATGGACTATTTGCAAATAATATGGTATCTATAATAACAAGAACTATCTTTAAAACAAAGCTATTCGGCGTAGCTAAATAATTATCAATTGTAACATGTAAAACAGATAAAACCTTTTATAAAGTTGGGAACGTTAGCAAAAATGTTTATAAATACCAAGATTATGGAAGGTATTGTGAAGACTATATAACAAAACGGATTTAATTTATAAACTAAAGAAGCTAATCTACCAGCTTCTATTAAATGCACGTGCTGATTATTTTAAAGTAAAAACAATTCATTGTAACCAAGCGAAACCGAAAGATCATAAATTGCGTATATCCGATGATGACAATAAACTGCCCAACTTCTCAGCAGTAGTTACCTCCCCTGACGGTGGAGGTCTACTGCGTAACTAATTTTTTTTAACAGGGTTGCTTGCCATATACCAAACTTAAATGAAATGATGAAAGTTCGTTGTGTTAGATTGCTTCCTTTTGATTTAGATGCTTATTGACATAAATATCACAAGCTGTAGAGGCTCGTAACTATTTTCGGAGTTTCGGTCATTTTGTAGTGTAATAGTGTAACAATAACCCTTGGAGGTATCTGAGGTGGACAGTTTGATGTGATTATTAATGTGTTACACGAGTTTGCTACGTGGGTTATTGAAGTACCATACAATGACCAAACCTGCATATTTACTATCCAAAATTAGTTACGAGCCCCTTTTCATCAAAACATACTACATTCCTTTGCATGGTAAATGCGCACATGAAGTGACAGCTACGCAACATCAGACAGAAAGCAGTTTTGTGTGGGGTTTTTTATGCCACAGAGAGTTATTGAGTCCTTTAAATATTTTTGACACAAATTTAATTTTTCAAATTTTTGAATTTTTTGAAATTTTTGATCATTGGGTCTACATATCATCATTGTGTCTTTATACCTGTAACTACATAATTCATATGTTGAAACGTGATGTTGTCTGTATTCCTGTAACCACATAATGTATATGATAAAAATGATTGTGTCTTTATTCCTGAAACTACATAATTTATATGTTGATACGGATTTTGTCTGTATTCCTGTAACCACATAATGTATATGTTGAAACATCATTGTGTCTTCATACCTGTAACCACATAATGTGTATGTTGAAAATCATTGTGTCTTTATACCTGTAACCACATAATTTATATGTTGAAACATCATTGTATCTTTATACCTGTAACCACATAATGTATATGTTGAAACATCATTGTGTCTTCATACCTGTAACCACATAATGTGTATGTTGAAACATCATTGTGTCTTCATACCTGTAACCACATAATGTATATGATGAAACATGATTGTGTCTTCATACCTGTAACTACATAATGTATATGTAGAAACATGATTGTGTCTTCATACCTGTAACCACATAATGTATATGTTGAAACATCATTGTGTCTTTATACCTGTAACCACATAATTATATGTTGAAACATCATTGTGTCTTTATTCCTGTAACCACATAATTTATATGTTGAAACATCATTGTGTCTTTATTCCTGTAACCACATAATTTATATGTTGAAACATCATTGTGTCTTTATACATGTAACCACAAAGTTTTTATGATGAAACGCCATTGTGTCTTTAATGTGAAATATATTGCATCTATTTTCTCTTCAATGTTGTTTATATCTTATAACATTGATAAAATGATAACCTATATTCTTTATATTTCCCATAGTGTGCATATATCCTTCGTTGTTGACAATAGTTCCTAGGAATGAATAAAATCATTGATGGGGATGAAATCAACAGATCACATAGAACGGTTTTATAATGTACAATTATTATCTGTGAGGTGTTTCATACTTGGGAATAATATGCTTTATAACAACCGCAATCGAGTAAAATTATTTATTGATAATAATTAATATTATGACAATTTAATGAAGCGATTGTAACGTCTTTCAGTCATACGGGGCAGTGAAACTAACTATATATACTTAATGACTCTGAAGATATTTATAGTATTCGGCTCGAAACAAATCTCCTTATGCATTTAAGAGAAGTGTTTTGATGTTGTAAATATCTGCTGAATCAATTAGTATATCATAAATACATAAATCGCTAAATGTTCCCGTATGACTGAAATACTTTTATATAAGCATAAGGTTTATAATGATTCAAATAACCGTTCTACATTACAAATTACTTTAATCCCATTCAACGCTGCTTGTCTATTTTTCTTTGAAATATATTTCTTGTTTTACAATCATGGATGGTTGCATTGGGTGACCATGCGTCTGTAGATTGGTATTGATAGACATATACACTTATATAGTTAAAATCGAACTCTAAGTCAATGATCATCTGTGAACGAGCTGCTTTAACTGACTCCTAACTACTCTCTAGCTTCTAACAGTGCACTGTGATATAATCACAGAAACAATTTGTCTTTGAAATGGTATTTATACATGGAGTTAAATCAGTATGCTCGTTAACAACACAACAAACGGGAAAATGACATGAATACATGTAGATTTACAAGGGCCTAACACTGACACGTATGTTTTATGAGAAGTCCGATGAAATGATGATGATGATTGGTCAGTTAAGAGGTTGAAAGCGGTATAAGACATACACCGATTGAGGCAAGTCTTTAAATTGTAAAAATCCGAGTATATAAAACTTATATTGAAATTCAAACCACTATTTTGTGTGTAGAAACATACTTGTTGTCACTCCTACTTATTATAGGGATTGTTACCAGTAATATTTAATTCATTAGGCAAATACGTATAATTATGGAGCATTATGAAATATTTGATTTATAGGTCTTATGATTAAAAACCACTTTGGTATGCATTATTGCTCCCCTCTCTCTCTTTCTCTCTCTCTCTCTCTCTCTTCTGATTATCAAAGATATGGAATATAAAACCAAACAATAGAAATGTATGTTCAAATTATTTATTGAAAAAAGTCAGTCATTGTTTAATCAGATAATGCACAATATGACAATACATGTAATTGCAGTGAAACTTTGTACAATAAAAAATTAATGTAAACGTATAATTTTACACTATCTTTGATATATTAATCAAAGTCTGACTAGACTTGGCATGGTAGGAATACATAACCTTTCTATCCCCTGTTATTGATACATAACCTTTCTATCCCCTGTTATTGGTACATAACCTTTCCATTCCCTAGTTATGGGCACATAACCTTTCCACCCCTAGTTATGGGTACATAACCTTTCCACCCCTAGTTATGGTACATAACCTTTCCATCCCTAGTTATGGGTACATAACCTTTCCACCCCTAGTTATGGGTACATAACCTTTCCACCCCTAGTTATGGGTACATAACCTTTCCACCCCTAGTTATTGGTACATAACCTTTCTATCCCAAGTTATTGGTACATAACCTTTCCATCGCAAGTTATTGGTACATAACCTTTCTATCCCAAGTTATTGGTACATAATCTTTCTATCCCAAGTTATTGGTACATAATCTTTCTATCCAAAGTTATTGGTACATAACCTTACAAAACCTTTCCACCCCATTTTATTAACACATAACTTTTCTTTCCCAAGTTATTAAAACATAACCTTCTATCCCATGTTATTGGTAAATATCCTTTTTATCCCATGTTATTGGAACTTAACCTTTCCACCACATGTTATTGGTACATAACTTTTCTTTCCCAAGATATTGGTACATAACTTTATAGCCCATGTTATTGGTACATAACCTTTCTATCCCAAGTTGTTAGTACATAACCTTTCCACCCCATGTTATTGGTACATAACCTTTCTATCCCAAGTTATTGGTACATAACCTTTCCACCCATGTTATTGGTACAAAACCTTTCCCAAGTTATTGGTACATAACCTTTCTATCCCATGTCATTGGTACATAACCTTTCTATCCCAATTTATTGGTACATAACCTTTCTATCCCAAGTTATTGGTACATAACCTTTTCACCCCATGTTATTGGTACAAAACCTTTCTTTCCCAAGTTATTGGTAAATAACCTTTCCATCTCAAGTTATTGGTACATTGCCTTTCTGTCTCATGTCATTTGTACATAACCTTTCTATCCCATGTTATTGGTACATAACCATTTTATCCCAAGTTATTGGTACTTAACCTTTCCACCCAATGTTAATGGTACATAACCTTTCTATCCCAAGTTATTGGTACATAACCTTTCTATATTATGTTATTGGTACACATTCTTTCTGTCCCATGATATTGGTACATAACCAATGGGTTAAGAAACCAAGCAGTGTAAGACAACTCCTAAGAACAATTCTTATATCATACAATAGCACATTCCAGCTATGACAACTGTTCATTGTATTATTTTATCACCGACAGAGAGAAAGCAGATTACTAAACAGGCGATGCATAATTGTTCCATGCATATGAATAGAGGTTCTCAAAGTCTTCAGTGTATGTATGTTTTTGCCTTTTTCCCAGTCCTTTTGGCACGAACCTCCTCATGTACAATTTGTAACCTTTCGAAAGTATGTCTTTAAGCAACTTCTCCACATAAGGGTACTCCAGGAGTTTTCTTTCCAAATCCTTATAATTGATGTGAATGTAACTGTTTTTCTTGTACACCACGTGCATTTTCCCGCCAAATTTCATCTGCACAGCAAACTCGTATAGACAACACAAACGTTCGTATCTAGGTTGGTATATCTTCCCAAACCTAACCCAACCCTGTTTTTTCTTTCCGTTTTCAGCAAAGTATGATCTCATGCGCCAATTTGCAGAATTAGACGGTTTGTCCGGCGACATGACCAACTTCCATTTTGACCACCTTTTGGCTAGGGTGCCATTTTTTAACACAAATCTTGTATCTGGAACCAAATGTCTGTCTATTTTTGTGTTCCCATTTGGAGTAACTTTCTGTTTTCTTTCATTTTTAGTGTCTTTTTCCTGATTTAAGTCCACAGTCTTTTTAGATCCTGCTTTATCTTTTAAATTGTTATTATTTTTTACTCGAGAATTTGCCTTTCCTTTCCCTAGAACCTTTAGCTTACTCAAATCCTTAAGTCGCTTTCCCTTTTGCTGCACTTGTCTGGCAGTAGCTGTTCCAAGTCTTCTTATTTTCGGGGATTCAGGTTTGGTTTTCTCTGTGATGTCCGTTGAATCTACAGACAACTCTGAAATTGCACGGGGTAAAGGGTATATTTCAATGGCATCCACAGATACTGCATGCGATGGACTTTTGGAAATAGATGCAGTCGAATTTCCACGTCGAAGGGCGCCAAACATTCCTTCCAGGTCCTTATGTAAGGCAGCTCGTTTTTCACGAGCGCGCACCTCAGCTTCATAACCCTGAAATTGACAAACACATATTTTATACTTTCTTCACGATATAAGGGAGGTAACTCCTCTTTACTAATAGGTATAGTGAGACCAGAGTTATGCATTTTCTACTGCAATTTTTCACAAAAGCTGATTAATATTTTGGTAAAAAGAACTTGAAAACACACCTCCAAAAATTCGTCCCCTCGCTCCCTGTAGCAAATCGCCATGATGAAATCGCAAATGTGGGAAAAGTCCCCGAGTTTGAGATGCTGACCGGAAGTCAAACTGACCAGCTCTTCAAAGAATGCAGTTGAATCTTCTTCTTCAAAGGCTTGCACGCCGTAGATTTTCAAACCCTGAAAAACATTCAATGGTTTAAGAGTAAAAGTTCTACTGTAAAGTAAAACTATAATTTAGATATCATACTATTCATTTAATAAATTATGATAGAAAATATACTAAATTAACATCGATAAATCTGTTGGCTGTAATAAATGATACCACACGCATTCTCTCTCTCTCTCTCTCTCTCTCTCTCTTAAAGTATGATATATTTCCATGCAATGTACTCACCATATCGTTTAAGTGCTTTGCCTCTTCTCTCCAGTCCAGTTTCCCGACATTCAACTCATAATCCGGACCGTGTGGAGTCGCGTCGCCGATCATCACCAGCGCCCTTTGGGATCCAGGTGACCAACTAAAATGTGACGTCATATTCAAGATGTATTCGTAACACTCTTCTGGATCACCTCCGCCCGTACCCTCAACCTCCTTGACAAGTTCACACAGACTGGCAACATCTGTGGCCAAGTCTAAATGTTTCTCCAGGTAAAACACGTCCTTGTCGCAGTAATCACCATGAGCGATCAGACCAATTCTGATTCCTGGAATATCCGCCTGGAGGCGCTGTATCATGTCTTGTAGACGACCCTTGACCTCTTCTATTGCACGTGACATGGAACCAGTCGTGTCGAAGGAGAAGACGATTTCAAACAGACCACCAGGTGGCAATAAAGTCGATGATGTCCCGACGACTGGTGTCATAACCATGTCCGCCATGTTTACATACACTGTAAAAGATTCGACAAAAATGTCAAATTGTATATCTGAAATTATAAGTTCATCTTTATCTTTATCTATTTATAAAAATTAATTAATCAAAATTTAATGTATGAAATTATATTTTGACCAATGAGATTGCAGTATTTTTCAAAATGTTCAAACATTAACCTATACGAAATGCAGGGAGCACTTGATTCAGTCCATCGTTTAAAAAAAATGTTAAAGATTTTCAATTTAAGCGGAGTCATGAATATGCATAATGTACACATGTGTTCCAACCACATACAGTGAATAAATGCTCAACATCTCAGGCAACCAATAAATCGATCATTACTTTACAACCGTTTGTATATATTTTACATGTACCTGTATGATTTAATATTGTAAAATTCATACAAAGTTGTTAGGGTTACTGACATATAGTATTTTGTAAAGTGTGTGTGTGTGTGTGTGTGTTTCGTTTTACTGATGTATACATTAAGTTGTACATTATCAAATTTTGCATGGACATTTCCACTTCAATAATTATCTTTACCTTGTTGTGAACTTCTGTTATTTAGCAGATCAAAACACTTATTCTTCGTCCCTGATACCGACAGATCTGTTTTGAACCATCAAACAGCGAAATGGTTTATATACTCTGCTAAGGTCTATAAATAGTACTGGGCATGCGCCTGGCTGCTATGTCTGTCTCAACTTGTTTCAGACGATGATGTGAATCACTAAATATAGATCGCTTTAAATAGTTAACAGTTCTTAGATCGATAACACGTACAATAATCTATATTTGTCAATATCGTGTATTCTCCCTTTTAAAAAGTGAATTATGGGGGTGAAACAAACCATAGTTTTCTGCAGTTTAATTATAGCGATCTCAGTGTTCATCTAAGAGAAGCGTTTTGATACACAGAAGACTTAAAGAATCGCTATTCATATTTGATAAAACATAAAGCATATTTTTCCAAAGTATTTTAATTCGGTCAGGACACATTTTCAAATTTTCGAGGAAGCAGATATTTCAACTAATTGTTAACTCATTTTTTAGTCAATATCGAGTATTACTATAGTACCTACATTCTGAGGGTCAGTGTCTCTACATTTAAAACCGAATAACCTCTCAATTTTCTATGAATGACCGAATGATTGAAAAGAAATTCTACAATACAGATATGGTGAGATTCAGCCAAAGTAGCGAAAACTCAAATTTGAGTAAAAATAAATATGTGCGGGACACAATAATTGTATGTAGTATAAAAGCACAGAAGAACTATTTTCCCTAGGATGTTGTGTAACTCACTTCACCACATAGAGGGGTATAGTTTCTTTCGAATGCAAAGGTGGCCCATGCCTGAATTTGGATGGTGGATGTTCAGGTTTCAGTTATTTAATTAGTGGTGTATTGATCAATGGTCTATATAGAAAGCTTGAATTACGATAAAAATCCGTATAACCTCCTTATATCTCAGATACATCAGAGATATCTCCAGGGGTTATTTGTTGCTCTGTAGAATGGCTGATACATGTATATATCTGCTAACCGAAGTTACTATAGACAGTAGGGAACCACTGAGGTGCATCTATAAATAGAAACTGTGCCGTTGCTCGGTAGTACAAATCAAAGCGCTGATAGTGCTAAATTTCATAAACGGAGGTCAAATTTTCGCACAATGCCAATAACCCCACTTTAAAGTTGCGCTAAAATGGTCATTAGATGAACGCACCATTTGCTTCAACAGACTAATTTAATATAGCTTCGTGCTGATAACAATTAGCACATTACCACTCTTACCCCTCCCTATATGTATAAATATAGCCTTCAATGAACAATCGTTTATTTTTTAATATAAGTTTAATATTTGGAAAATCTAAATTTCCCTGAATATTTTCAGCTTGTCAAACCCTCTTCCACTTGAGACACACAGAACTTCAGTGCCTTCAGCGCTTTGATTCCTTTGGTGCAGGCATTTTCTATCAACTAGCTGAACTATATGCTTCGTATTCGCGAAAGTTCAATAAAGGACCTGATTAAATCATGGTTTCTTTGATAGATTTACACCTAAAAGAAGGTTAAGCATCCAAAATTACATTACATTACAAAGCAATGCGTGTGAAATGTTCTTTTTGCAGTTGACAAGAACAAGAACACTTTGATATATAAGTGCAATATTTTTACAGGTAAGCATGAATCCATGCTGCTTGTAACAAGAAGTATGTTAACGCAATATATAAGGGTATACCTACAGTCATAAACATGTTTAGAAGACGTTTTAGAAAGCGTAGAAATGGAGATATGATAAGGGAGGCAATGCAGTTTTTAATGTGCCTCTCGTCTGATAGTGTATCTGTTTTAACCGGCGTTCTTTCGTAATGGTTGAATCTAAAATCACATTTCTTTGTGTATTGTTCAGCTAAAATACGGCGATTATGGATATAAATTCTATAACCAATATTTGGCATGTTTTGTTTTTTGTTGTTGTTGTTGTTTTTTCATTTCAGCATGTGTCTACGACTACATAGAAATAAATAAATATTCTTGTTAATAAGAAAACAAACGGGAAAATGACATGAATACATGGTAGATTTATAAGGGCCTAATATTGACACGTAAGTTTTATTAGAAGTCCGATGAAATGATGATGATTGGTCTGTTGTGAGGTCGAAAGCGGGATTAGACATAACCCAAATGAGGCAAGTCTTTAAATTGTAAAGTCTGGGTGTATAAAACTGATATTGCAATTTGTGTGTGTGTGTGTGTGTGTGTGTGTGGAAACATACTTTTTGTCTTTCCTGCTGATGATAGGGATTGTAACCAGTAATATGAAATTAATAAGCAAACGCACATCATTATTGAACATTATAAAATATTCAATTTATAGGTTTTATGATTAAAAACCACGTTGGTATTTATTATTTGACTCTCTCTCTCTCTCTCTCTCTCTCTCTCTCTGAAAAGTAATAATAATTATCAAAGATACGGAATATAAAACTGTAAAATAGAAATATCTGTTCAAATCATTTATTGAAAAGATATCAGCCTTGTTTAATAAGAAAATGTACAATATGACAATAAATGTTATTGCAGTGAAGTTTTGTACAATATAAAACATTCATCTTTATTTTATCAAATAATGTGCAATATGATGATAATGGCAAAATATGTACACAATGGTATTCATGACGAAATTAATGTAAACGTATAATTTTACACTGTCTTTGATATATTAATCAAAGTCTGACTAGACTTGGCATGGTAGAAATACATAACCTTTCTATCCCCTGTTATTGATACATAACCTTTCTATCCCCTGTTATTGGTACATAACCTTTCCATTCCCAAGTTATTGGTACATAACCTTTCCATCGCAAGTTATTGGTACATAATCTCTCTATCCCAAGTTATTGGTACATAACCTTTCTATCCCAAGTTATTGGTACATAACCTTTCCATCGCAAGTTATTGGTACATAACCATTTTATCCCAAGTTATTGGTACTTAACCTTTCCACCCCATGTTAATGGTACATAACCTTTCTATCCCAAGTTATTGGTACATAACCTTTCTATATTATGTTATTGGTACACATTCTTTCTGTCCCATGATATTGGTACATAACCAATGGGTTAAGAAACCAAGCAGTGTAAGACAACTCCTAAGAACAATTTTTATATCATACAATAGCACATTCCAGCTATGACAACTGTTCATTGTATTATTATATCACCGACAGAGAGAAAGCAGATTACTAAACAGGCGATGCATAATTGTTCCATGCATATGAATAGAGGTTCTCAAAGTCTTCAGTGTATGTATGTTTTTGCCTTTTTCCCAGTCCTTTTGGCACGAACCTCCTCATGTACAATTTGTAACCTTTCGAAAGTATGTCTTTAAGCAACTTCTCCACATAAGGGTGCTCCAGGAGTTTTCTTTCCAAATCCTTATAATTGATGTGAATGTAAATGTTTTTCTTGTACACCACGTGCATTTTCCCGCCAAATTTCATCTGCACAGCAAACTCGTATAGACAACACAAACGTTCGTATCTAGGTTGGTATATCTTCCCAAACCTAACCCAACCCTGTTTTTTCTTTCCGTTTTCAGCAAAGTCTGATCTCATGCGCCAACTTGCAGAATTAGACGGTTTGTCCGGCGACATGACCAACTTCCATTTTGACCACCTTTTGGCTAGAGTGCCATTTTTTAACACAAATCTTGTATCTGGAACCAAATGTCTGTCTATTTTTGTGTTCCCATTTGGAGTAACTTTCTGTTTTCTTTCATTTTTAGTGTCTTTTTCCTGATTTAAGTCCATAGTCTTTTTAGATCCTGCTTTATGTTTTAAATTGTTATTATTTTTTACTCGAGAATTTGCCTTTCCTTTCCCTAAAATCTTTAGCTTACTCAAATCCTTAAGTCGCTTTCCCTTTTGCTGAACTTGTCTAGCAGTCCCTGTACCAAGTCTTCTTATTTTCGGGGATTCAGGTTTGGTTTTCTCTGTGATGTCCGTTGAATCTACAGACAACTCTGAAATTGCACGGGGTAAAGGGTTTATCTCAATAGCATCAACAGATACTGCATGCGATGGACTTTTGGAAATAGATGCAGAAGAATTTCCACGTCGAAGGGCGCCAAACATTCCTTCCAGGTCCTTATGTAAGGCAGCTCGTTTTTCACGAGCGCGCACCTCAGCTTCATAACCCTGAAATTGACAAACACATATTTTATACTTTCTTCACGATGTAAGGGAGGTAACTCCTCTTTACTAATAGGTATAGTGAGACCAGAGTTATGCATTTTCTACTGCAATTTTTCACAAAAGCTGATTAATATTTTGGTAAAAAGAACTTGAAAACACACCTCCAAAAATTCGCCCCCTCGCTCCCTGTAGCAAATCGCCATGATGAAATCGCAAATGTGGGAAAAGTCCCCGAGTTTGAGATGCTGACCGGAAGTCAAACTGACCAGCTCTTCAAAGAATGCAGTTGAATCTTCTTCTTCAAAGGCTTGCACGCCGTAGATTTTCAAACCCTGAAAAACATTCAATGGTTTAAGAGTAAAAGCTCTACTGTAAAGTAAAACTATAATTTAGATATCATACTATTCATTTAATAAATTATGATAGAAAATATACTAAATTAACATCGATAAATCTGTTGGCTGTAATAAATGATACCACACGCATTCTCTCTCTCTCTCTCTCTCTCTCTCTCTCTCTCTCTTAAAGTATGATATATTTCCATGCAATGTACTCACCATATCGTTTAAGTGCTTTGCCTCTTCTCTCCAGTCCAGTTTCCCGACATTCAACTCATAATCCGGACCGTGTGGAGTCGCGTCGCCGATCATCACCAGCGCCCTTTGGGATCCAGGTGACCAACTAAACTGTGACGTCATATTCAAGATGTATTCGTAACACTCTTCTGGATCACCTCCGCCCGTACCCTCAACCTCCTTGACAAGTTCACACAGACCGGCAACATCTGTGGTCAAGTCTAAATGTTTCTCCAGGTAAAACACGTCCTTATCGCAGTAATCACCATGAGCGATCAGACCAATTCTGATTCCTGGAATATCCGCCTGGAGGCGCTGTATCATGTCTTGTAGACGACCCTTGACCTCTTCTATTGCACGTGACATGGAACCAGTTGTGTCGAAGGAGAAGACGATTTCAAACAGACCACCAGGTGGCAATAAAGTCGAGGATGTCCCGACGACTGGTGTCATAACCATGTCCGCCATGTTTGCATACACTGTAAAAGATTCGACAAAAATGTCAAATTGTATGATCTGAAATTATAAGTTCATCTTTCTCTTTATATTTTACTATAAAATTATTATGAAATTATATTTTAGATAATAATTTTCAAATTCCGAACTTTAATGTATGAAAGTATATATTTTGGACCTAAATGAGATGATTGCAGTTAGTTTTTCCATAAATTTTTCCCAATAAAAACTTAACCTATACGAAATGCAGGGAGCACTTGATTCAGTCCATCGTTTAAAAAAATGTTAGAGATTTTCAATTTAAGCGGAGTCATGAATATGCATAATGTACACATGTGTTCCAACCACATATAGTGAATAAATGCTCAACATCTTAGGCAACCAATAAATCGATCATTACTTTACAACCGTTTTTGTATATATTTTACATGTCCCTGTATGATTTAATTTTGTAAAATTCATACAAAGTTGTTAGGGTTACTGACATATAGTATTTTGTAAAGTGTGTGTGTGTGTGTGTGTGTGTGTGTGTGTGTGTGTTTCGTTTTACTGACGTATACATTAAGTTGTACATTATCAAATTATATTGCATGGACATTTCCACTTCAATAATTATCTTTACCTTGTTGTGAACTTCTGTTATTTAGCAGATCAAAACACTTATTCTTCGTCCCTGATACCGACAGATCTGTTTTGAACCATCAAACAGCGAAATGGTTTATATACTCTGCTAAGGTCTATAAATAGTACTGGGCATGCGCCTGGCTGCTATGTCTGTCTCAACTTGTTTCAGACGATGATGTGAATCACTAAATATAGATCGCTTTAAATAGTTAACAGTGCTAAGATCGATAACACGTACAATAATCTATATTTGTCAATATCGTGTATTCTCCCTTTTAAAAAGTGAATTATGGGGGTGAAACAAACCATAGTTTACTGCAGTTTAATTATAGCGATCTCAGTGTTCATCTAAGAGAGGCGTTTTGATACACATAAGACTTACAGAATCGCTATTCATATTTGATAAAACATAAAGCATATTTTTCCAAAGTATTTTAATTCGGTCAGGACACATTATCAAATTTTCGAGGAAGCAGATATTTCAACTAATTGTTAACTCACTTTTTAGTCAATATCGAGTATTACTATAGTACCTACACTCTGAGGGCCAGTGTCTCTACATTTAAAACCGAATAACCTCTCAATTTTCTATGAATGACCGAATGATTGAAAAGAAATTCTACAATACAGATATGGTGAGATTCAGCCAAAGTAGCGAAAACTCAAATTTGAGTAAAAATAAATATGTGCGGGACACAATAATTGTATGTAGTATAAAAGCACAGAAGAACTATTTTCCCTAGGATGTTGTGTAACTCACTTCACCACATAGAGGGGTATAGTTTCTTTCGAATGCAAAGTTGGCCCATGCCTGAATTTGGATGGTGGATGTGCAGGTTTCAGTTATTTAATTAGTGGTGTATTGATCAATGGTCTATATAGAAAGCTTGAATTACGATAAAAATCCGTATAACCTCCTTATATCTCAGATACATCAGAGATATCTCCAGGGGTTATTTGTTGCTCTGTAGAATGGCTGATACATGTATATATCTGCTATCCGAAGTTACTATAGACAGTAGGGAACCACTGAGGTGCATCTATAAATAGAAACTGTGCCGTTGCTCGGTAGTACAAATCAAAGCGCTGATAGTGCTAAATTTCATAAACGGAGGTCAAATTTTCGCACAATGCCAATAACCCCACTTTAACGTTACGCTAAAATGGTCATTAGATGAACGCACCATTTGCTTCAACAAACTAATTTAATATAGCTTTGTGCTGATAACAATTAGCACATTACCACTCTTACCCCTCCCTATATGTATAAATATAGCCTTCAATGAACAATCGTTTATTGTTTAATATAAGTTTAATATCTGGAAAAACTAAATTTCCCTGAATATTTGCAGCTTGTCAAACCCTCTTCCACTTGAGACACACATAACTTCAGTGCCTTCAGCGCTTTGATTCCTTTGGTGCAGGCATTTTCTATCAACTAGCTGAACTATATGCTTCGTATTCGCGAAAGTTCAATAAAGGGACCTGATTAAATCATGGTTTCTTCGATAGATTTACACCTAAAAGAAGGTTAAGCATCCAAAATTACATTACATTACAAAGCAATGCGTGTGAAATGTTCTTTTTGCAGTTGACAAGAACAAGAACACTTTGATATATAAGTGCAATATTTTTACAGGTAAGCATGAATCCATGCTGCTTGAAAAAGAAGTATGTTAACGCAATATATAAGGGTATACCTACAGTCATAAACATGTTTAGAAGACGTTTTAGAAAGCGTAGAAATGGAGATTTGATAAGGGAGGCAACGCAGTTTTTAATGTGCCTCTCGTCTGATAGTGTATCTGTTTTAACCGGCGTTCTTTCGTAATGGCTGAATCTAAAATCACATTTCTTTGTGTATTGTTCAGCTAAAATACGGAGATTATGGATATATATTCTATAACCAATATTTGGCATGTTTTTTTGTTGTTGTTGTTGTTGTTGTTGTTTTGTTGTTGTTGTTTTCATTTCAGCATGTGTCCACGACTACATAGAAATAAATAAATATTCTTGTTAATAAGAAAACAAACGGGAAAATGACATGAATACATGGTAGATTTATAAGGGCCTAACACTGACACGTATGTTTTATTAGAAGTCCGATGAAATGATGATGATTGGTCTGTTGTGAAGTCGAAAGCGGGATTACCCATAACCCAAATGAGGCAAGTCTTTAAATTGTAAAGTCTGGGTGTATAAAACTGATATTGCAATGTGTGTGTGTGTGTGTGTGTGTGTGTGTGGAAACATATTGTCTTTCCTGCTGATTATAGGGATTGTAACCAGTAATATGAAATTAATTATGCAAACGCACATCATTATGGAACATTATAAAATATTCAATTTATAGGTTTTATGATTAAAAACCACGTTGGTATTTATTATTTTATTATTTGACTCTCTCTCTCTCTCTCTCTCTCTCTCTCTCTCTCTGAAAAGTAATAATAATTATCAAAGATACGGAATATAAAACTGAAAAATAGAAATATCTGTTCAAATCATTTATTGAAAAGATATCAGCCTTGTTTAATAAGAAAATGTACAATATGACAATAAATGTTATTGCAGTGACGTTTTGTACAATATAAAACATTCATCTTTATTTTATCAAATAATATGCAATATGACAATACATGTAATTGCAATGAAACTTTGTACAATATAAAACATTCATCTTTATTTTATCAAATAATATGCAATATGATGATAATGGCAATGACAAATATATGTACAAAGGAAATGAAATTATATTGTAAGGACATGAATGTTTCTAAAAACAGTATGTACACAATGGTATTCAATGACGAAATTAATGTAAACGTATAATTTTACACTATCTTTGATATATTAATCAAAGTCTGACTAGACTTGGCATGGTAGAAATACATAACCTTTTCACCCAATGTAATTGGTACATAACCTTTCCATCCAAGTTATTGGTACACAACTTTTCCAGCCATGTTATTGGTACATAACCTTTTCATCCCATGTTATTGGTACATAACCTTTCCAGCCATGTTATTGGTACATAACCTTTCCATCCAAGTTATTGGTACACAGCTTTTCCAGCCATGTTATTGGTACATAACCTTTTCATCCCATGTTATTGGTACATAACCTTTTCAGCTATGTTATTGGTACATAACCTTTTCATCCCATGTTATTGGTAAATAACCTTTCCAGCTATGTTATTGGTACATAACCTTTTCATCCCATGTTATTGGTACATAACCTGTCCAGCTATGTTATTGGTACATAACCTTTCCAGCTATGTTATTGGTACATAACCTTTCCAGCTATGTTATTGGCATTAATCCTAGTATTTCGATTTCCCGTATAACGGTGTAAGCCAACTCCTGAGAACAAATCTTATATCATACAATAGTACAATACAGCTAAGCCAATTGTTCATTGTATTATTTTATCAGACAGAGAGACAGCAGGTCACTAAACAGGCGATGAATTATTGTTCCATGCATATGAATAGAGATATTCAAAGTCTCCTTTGTACGTATGCTTTTGCCTCTTTCCCAGTCCTTTTGGCACGAACCGCCTCATGTACAATTTGTAACCTTTCGAAAGTATGTCTTCAAGCAACTTCTCCACATAAGGGTGCTCCAGGAGTTTTCTTTCCAAATCCCTATAATTGATGTGAATGTAACTGTTTTTCTTGTACACCACGTGCATTTTCCCGCCAAATTTCATCTGCACAGCAAACTCGTATAGACAACACAAACGTTCGTATCTAGGTTGGTATATCTTCCCAAACCTAACCCAACCCTGTTTTTTCTTTCCGTTTTCAGCAAATTCTGATCTCATGCGCCAACTTGCAGAATTAGACGGTTTGTCCGGCGACATAACCAACTTCCATTTTGACCACCTTTTGGCTAGGGTGCCATTTTTTAACACAAATCTTGTATCTGGAACCAAATGTCTGTCCATTTTTGTGTTCCCATTTGGAGTAACTTTCTGTTTTCTGTCATTTTTAGTGTCTTTTTTCTGATTTAAGTCCACAGTCTTTTTAGATCCTGCTTTATCTTTTAAATTGTTATTATTTTTTACTCGAGAATTTGCCTTTCCTTTCCCTAGAACCTTTAGCTTACTCAAATCCTTAAGTCGCTTTCCCTTTTGCTGCACTTGTCTGGCAGTAGCTGTTCCAAGTCTTCTTATTTTCGGGGATTCAGGTTTGGTTTTCTCTGTGATGTCCGTTGAATCTACAGACAACTCTGAAATTGCACGGGGTAAAGGGTATATTTCAATGGCATCCACAGATACTGCATGCGATGGACTTTTGGAAATAGATGCAGTCGAATTTCCACGTCGAAGGGCGCCAAACATTCCTTCCAGATCCTTATGTAAGGCAGCTCGTTTTTCACGAGCGCGCACCTCAGCTTCATAACCCTGAAATTGACAAACACATATTTTATACTTCTTCACGATATAAGGGAGGTAACTCCTCTTTACTAATAGGTAAAGTGAAACCAGAGTTATGCATTATCTACTTTAGATATACTTTTGCAATTTTTCACAAAAGCTAATAAATTAATGTATTTTGGTAAAAAGAACTTGAAAACACACCTCCAAAAATTCGTCCCCTCGCTCCCTGTAGCAAATCGCCATGATGAAATCGCAAATGTGGGAAAAGTCTCCGAGTTTAAGATGCTGACCGGAAGTCAAACTGACCAGCTCTTCAAAGAATGCAGTTGAATCTTCTTCTTCAAAGGCTTGCACGCCATAGATTTTCAAACCCTGAAAAACGTTCAACGGTTTGAGGGTAAAAAGTTCTACTGTAAAGTATAGCTATATTAAATTTAAATATGATACTTTTCATTTATTAATTATGATAAAAAATATACTAGATTAAAATCAAAAAATCTGTTGGCTGCAATACATGTAAATGATACCACACACATTCTCTCTCTCTCTCTCTCTCTCTCTCTCTCTCTCTCTTAAAGTATGATATGTTTCCATGCAATGTACTCACCATATCGTTTAAGTGCTTTGCCTCTTCTCTCCAGTCCAGTTTCCCGACATTCAGCTCATAATCTGGACCGTGTGGAGTCGCGTCGCCGATCATCACCAGCGCCCTTTGGGATCCAGGTGACCAGCTAAACTGTGACGTCATATTCAAGATGTATTCGTAACACTCTTCTGGATCACCTCCGCCCGTACCCTCAACCTCCTTGACAAGTTCACACAGACTGGCAACATCTGTGGTCAAGTCTAAATGTTTCTCCAGGTAAAACACGTCCTTATCGCAGTAATCACCATGAGCGATCAGACCAATTCTGATTCCTGGAATATCCGCCTGGAGGCGCTGTATCATGTCTTGTAGACGACCCTTGATCTCTTCTATTGCACGTGACATGGAACCAGTTGTGTCGAAGGAGAAGACGATTTCAAACAGACCACCAGGTGGCAATAAAGTCGAGGATGTCCCGACGACTGGTGTCATAACCATGTCCGTCATGTTTGTATACACTGTAAAAGATTAGACAAAAATGATTAATTGTATGTCTGAAATCATAAGTACATCTTTATCTATAATCATTTAATAATGATTATGAAATGCATGGAGCACTTGATTTTGTCCATCGTTTAAAAAAAATGTTCAAAATTTTCAATATAAGCAGTCATGAAATGCATAATGTACACATGGGTTCCAACCACATACAGTGAGATTACATAACTTGATAAATGTTCAATATCTCAGGCAACCAATAAATGGATCATTTCTTTACAACCGTTTGTATATATTAACATATATTTAAAATTCAAATAAGGTAATTTTGTAAATTGTGTGTGAAACTGATGTATGCATGAAGTTGTACATTATCAAATTATATTGCATGGAGATTTTTACTTCAATAATTATCTTCTACCCGGATGCCTCCCTGCATTCGGGGTCTCCCTCCACCTGTAATTAGCTGGAGGTCGCTATATAACGAAGCGACGGTAAACTCTAATCAATAATTATCTTTACCTTGTTGTGAACTTCTGTTATGTAGCAGGTCAAATCCCTTATTTCTTCGTCCCTGATACCGACAGATATGTTTTGAACCATCTAACAGCGAAATGGTTTATATACTCTGCTAAGGTCTATAAATAGAACTGGGCATGCGCCTGGCTGCTATGTCTGTCTCAACTTGTTTCAGACGATGATGTGAATCACTAAATATAGATCGCCTTGCTAAGAAAGATAACACATACAAGAATCTATATTTGTTAATAATATGTATTCTCCCTTTTTACCTCGGCCCAGGTCTCAGTGTGCATCTAAAAGAAGCGTAGCTGCATATTTATTCAAAATATGTTTAATTCATTCAGGACACTTTATCAACGTTTCGTGAGTACGAAGCTGATATTTCAACTAATTGTTGACTCAACAGACAACTGTGCGTTACTTTTTTCCCTTAGTATAGGCATTTTTATCAACTAGCTCTCGCGAAAGTTCAATATACTATCCTGAATAAATCATGGTTTCTTTTATATATACACCTTGAAGAAGGTTAAACACTCCCTTAAACTTTTGTCTATGGCACATTACAAGTCAATGCGTGTGAATATTTCTTTTTGCAGTTGACAAGAACAAGAACACTTTGATATATAAATGGCAATGTTTTACTTGTAAACATGAACCCAAGCTTTTTGGAAAAAGAAATCTACGGTTATAATAACATTAATTTGCTTAGGAGACGTTTTAAAAAGCGCCGAGATGGTGAATTGGTTGTGAGCATTTGATTGGCGTGACAACGCAATTTTTACTGTGCCGCTCGTCTGATGGTGTATCTGTTTAAACTGTCGTTCTTTCGTTAATGGTCGGATGTAATCTCAAATTTCATGTAATGTTCAGTATAAGTACGGTGATTATGGAGATATATTCTGTAACGAATACATGTATATGACTTTTTCTTTTATTTTTTTTTTCAGCGTAATTGTTCTCTCACGAGTTTTTTTGGACAAACCTCGTATGTTAAAGGAAGTAAATAAAAGCTTCTTTTATTTGTAATAACTGTTCTTTTAAAAAGAATGTGTTATGAGGACAGTGTAGTAAGACAGTCTGACACAATTAAGAGCATCGTGACATCGCAAGCAGCATTTGTCAATTGTGCTTGAATATAAAATATATATTTTAAATATCGGTTTAATGTTTAAAAAAAATTGAAAACTATCGTGTTCGAAAATTGTAAAAAAAAATTCCTTTAAAAATAGAAAAAAAACAATATTGAGAAAATAGCGTGCACAATGCTCAATATATTTGCATTAGAAATCTTAAAATAAGAAGAGGTAAGTATGGAAGAAGACCCCCCCCCCCCCCCCCCCCCCTTATGCATGGTGATTTTCATAGTTGGCATCTGCTGGACCCCTCCCACCCCAACCTGAGGGTAAATGCGGATCCGTGCATGTTATGCATACGTATAAAGACAACATGTACATTACAGATCCTTATGTAAGACATCTCGCTTTTCACGAGCGCGCACGTCAGCTTCATGACCCTGAAATTGACAAACACAGTTTGGAGATGATTCGCTCCTCCTTATTAATCGGTATAGTGATACCAGAGTATGAACACTTCTAGCAGTAAATGAATATATAAAATGTGTTATGCCTTGCAGAAATAGAATGAACTTTTGAACATGAAATGCTGAACATGCATTTAATATTCACAAGGCCTATATCTAGTTCATTGTTAAGAAATAGGCAGAATGTGTTCAATATAAGTACATGCATATGCAGAATGCACACAATGCTTGAGCTCGAACTACATGCGGTGACATTAGATAGCAAATACATCACGCAATCAAAAAATAGTTCATTAGTTCACAGATGTTTGTACATTAATCTGTCCCTGGATGATTCTGTACAGCTCGAACAAAGTCGATCAGATAACCGACATATGCATATATGCACATAATATGACTTATTTGTGAATACTTTGGCATTTTACCATGTGTGTGTGTGTGTGTGTGATTTACCACTCAAGCATGCTGTATATACTTTTACATTAACCCGATAGATACTCCTTGTATTGATATTTTGCATAGAAATTTGAACGACCGTTATTCAAATCATTATTCTTACCTGTTTATGAACTTATATATAGCAGATCGATATATTCACCGACTGAGTGGTCTACTCTTTCTCTGTCTAGGTCTATAAATAAGATTGGACGTTTGTCAGGTTGGCATATCTGCCTCAACTTGCTTCAGTCACTAAATATAGCCAACCTTGCCGATACCTATCATTCTCCCCTTTGTTGTTGTTTTTGTTTTTTTTGTTTTTTTGTTGTTGTTTGTTTTTTTTGTGTTTTTTTTGCTTTGCTTTGCTTTTTGTTGTTGTTGTTGTTGTTGTTGTGTGTGTGTGTGGGGGGGGGGGGTTCTAGCAGATATGTACTTCAGATTATAACTCAACGATACATGAATCAAAATAATATCTTAATAATATTTTATCACAATATCTATAATGTGTTATATAAGTTGCAGGTGAAAAAATGTCAAATATGCATGGAAACTTCCCAATATTTGTTTTTTAACTAAAGCTGTCTTTTTCTTGAAATCTTAGCCAAATTTGTATGAAACACATTAAAATGTGCCTATATGGACCCTCATAATTTAGCAATTATACTTTTAATCATATTTTTAACACACGAACCATAAAACTTGGAGTCTCTTTTAACATTCTACCCAAATAAATTGGAATTTAAAAAAATAGCAAAATTAAAAGATGTGGTTGTCCCTTGAAACGCCCATAACAAAGACTAAATCAAAGCGCTAAACGCACTGAAAGGACATGGGGTTTTAATGTAATATTGTCGCATTTATTTTGTATATTACAGTAAATTTTATAAACGAGGATAACATTTTTAAGCGATGCCAATCAACACAATGTTATAAACCGGCTTTGACTTGCGTAAATACGGTCTTAACAAGAAAAGGTAAGCACAAAAATCGGTTATAATAAGCATATTTCTCCTCTTTCTCTCTCTGACTCTCTTTCCTACAGTTCACAAAATTTACATAAATAAGTGTAATAAGTAAGCAAATGTAAAAGAACAAACTTTCATTATTTCATCTAAGAGTTGTGTCTTTTCATTTAATCTAGGTAAATTGGTATTATATTTAAATTACAAAAAGGGTCACTCAGCAGAATTCCAACCCGCAGTTGACCCTTCGCTGCGTAGTGGTAGGTTCATAGCAAGCCTACCAACTGAGCTGTAGAGGCAGTGTCTTTAGTAGACACGGTGAGTTACCGGTAGTTTTTACTGGTGGAACGTTTGAATATCTTCGAATAAAGTGCGGTCGATCCGCTTGCGCATTTACTTTTTTCAGTTTATTTAACTTTAACACGTTATCTTCACACATTCCTATTCAGTTTCCACTTTCAAAATGCAATGTTATGAAAATCAACATAAACAAGATGGCCCTGACGACGCTCACCTGAGAAAAACTGCCTTTATTGCCTGTACAAGTAACTATATTCAAGGGCGTTCCTGGGTTTACGCACGTGCGCACAATTAATTTGAAAATCGAAAATTAAAAAACTATTTGTATTTTGTTGAACTTCTGGGAGGTAAAATAACTCTGTACTGTATATAGCATAATTCAACGAAATAATAAATGCTGAAATATATACAGTTATTTTCATTAAAAGACTAAAATATCTAAATAAAGAACCAATATGATAACCGGTCTAAAGTTATTTTAGGTAAGGCATATTGAGTTTGGATTATAGGAAATAAGAGTAAGTGCAAACTTTCCCTGTGTACCGTTGTACGGTTTAGGTCTCAATTAAAGCATGATCCTGTTCGTGGGCTTCACGTTTCTTTTTTTTTTTTTTTTTGACGTATCCAGTATTAATTCATTTTTATTTTTTCTTATTTTATAGTGCCTTTTAATTTTTGGTTCCAAATCTATCTCCTTTTCATTTGTTTATTCTTCCCTCTTTCTTTAATAACTCAGACACTCCATCTTGTGCGCTATTTTCCTCTTTCAAAATCTCTTACCAGCAGCATTTTTGTCCATTGTCTCCTCTCATCACTCGTGCTTCCTTCAGGAACGCTTTTTCATCACACGAATACAGCTAGACTAAAGTGAGGGGTGAAAAAAATGATGGAAGAGGTTTTACTGGAAAAGAGCTATATAGATGAAGAGACTGAAAAAGGGGGAGTAGTGTAAGAGATGGATACAGTTTTTAGTTGAAGAAAGAGACATATACACAGATAAACAACTTTTTTTTATTTTTCACCCACAGGGATTTATCAAAAATCATAAAGAAGTACAATAGCACTGCATTATTACATAAATACACCTATCCATTCCAATCTGATTAAAATCAGCTCCTTAATGAGGCTACGTAAACTATGCTGTATTAGGAGATCCTACTACAGCGTAGCATAGCGAAGTGCAATCTCCAAGAAGAGTTGTCGTTCGTTCCTCACATAACATTTCTGCAAAGGACTCAATGACAAGAATCTTGTCAAAACAGAAAACACTTATTAAACGTAGATTTAAGTGTATTTTACGAATCAAAAGTATAGAAACATTGAATAAATACTTTTTGAATCATCATAAAACGTGTGTAAAATATTAATTTCAGTTGTTATTATCGGAACTATTTTCTGCCTTATTTCGCCGATGGGAACAAACGCTCGTCTGCAAATGTAAATATTCACAGATTCAGTCGGATATCGTCATTTAAAGCCAGCTTTTCATTTTCATAATTTGTAATTTTAATGACCATTTCAATCAGGATCAGTGTTGCTTTTTATATATATTTTATAAGTTAAGGAGCCCATCTAGTCTCCTTCAAATTAAATATTTGAACAACGGTCTGGATGATGTTCTGATGATGATCTTCTTTCTGAGCCCGCCACAGAGGTGAATGTAATGTAAGAGAGTGAGTTAAGTGACGTAAGGAGCTGATTTTAATCAGATTGTATCCACTCTAAACAAAAACAATTTCGGCGCAGTATTAGCATACACAGGGATCGACATCATGAGCTCAACAAAATACAAATAGCTAACTCAATGTTTTGGTATTTATATTTTTTCAACGAAAGGGAGTTGTTTAATGAATAGACAAAGGACAGTGTTTTAGGTGTTCTAAATCGGTTAATAATAATACCATTTGTTTGCAAATTAAATATTTGGATACTTTAATTAGGGAAACATGAATGGTGAAATTCGCCCCTAAGTATTTCAGTGTTACTTAAGGCTAAGTATGGCTGGTGAAATTCAAACTAGAATTTATAGAGGACAAGACCCGTAAAGCTATTATTGCTTTTTTTAAAGATTTCTTGTCCTTTGTAAATTATCAAGTAATCGGTTGATTAATTGTTATTTGTTAGTTAATTTTTGTACGAAATAAAATTCAAAGCTCAATTTTTATTTGATTTTTAAGATGGATTCACCCATTATCATTTCATTTCTTTATTCTCCAGAGTATAACTCAACCATCCTAGTGAGTATCAACTCTAAACTATACATGGATAGATCTCATTGATCTGAAGTATGTTGCTAAATACTTAATAATCGTTGTTTTGTTCTAAGCATATGAATATAGATTCTCAAAGTAAATTTTCAAATTAATTGCTCAAATTTGATACCCTAGATATGTTTTGTCTAGAGTTATGGGGTTATGGAGTGTAGAAGCTGGAGGACTTTTTTGTCCAGAAGTCATTCCATTTTTGACTATTATATCACAAGCTATTCACCGTAATATATTATCGATTGGTGCTACCGATTTTTTGTTTGTCTTTAAAAGAATACTTTGCACATTTTTGGTTTTTAAATCAAACACACATACACACTTATAGATTTTAACGTCGATTTAATGAAAGGGGTCAAAGATTGCATTATCGGAGAAAAAGATAATTCCATGAAGAAGAAAAAAAAAACATTTTTAGCAAAAAAATGTTTGCTTTATTTGAAAATTTATTTTATTTACTTGTAATATTTTACTATTTATTACTGTTAGTATTATAATGTTTATGTGCGTCGAAAATATTGGGTACCACTACAGCTAGTTAGATGACCTTTATTTAGAAACATGTATGATTATGTTCATTGAATGAAATACATCAGATAATGTTACCATTGTTACGCAAATGGACGGTCTTATACTTAATTGGGAACCATAAAAATCTATATAAAGGTGAAAGTTAAGATAAAATGGACTCAACAAATTACCGGTACCCACTTGACTACAATGTCTTTCTTAGGGCATCTCTCTCTCTCTCTCTCTCTCTTTCTCTCGGCTGGATAATTCAATCAATTCATTATTTCTTGATAGAATTGATAAGAAATAAAAGTTAAAAGTAACTATTAAAACATTTATTGAAAATGTCAGTTTTTAAATAGATAATGTACAATATCGTGAATTTGTAATGATACCAATACAACACGTTCGAAGAGTATGTCACTCTAAATATTATCAGATAATATACAATATGGTGATATTTACAATGAAGATATGTTCATATCAACACATTAATCGAAGAGATGCCATTCTTAATTTTTTTTAATTAACCAAATTTTGATTCCGAACACAGAATGTATATAAATGGTCTGTAATTATGAAATAAAAAAAAAATTGGTTATTAATTATGATATATTTCGTCATACTGATATGTATTAACTCATCAACCCGTGCTGTTAATAGCATAGCTGCTCAAACTCACAAGATAATTATAGCTACCCCTAGTCTTTCGATTTACCCTAGGTTTCAGCTCAAAAACAAAACAGTGTGAGGCGCTACCTCACCTATCTCACAACAAAACTATGACATCTGTTCATCGTGCTATCATTACACTGACAAGAGAAGACAGGTCACTACACTGGCGAGGTAAAATTGTCCCAAGCATATGCATACAGATTCTCAAAGTCTTCAGTGTATGTATGCTTTTGCCTCTTTCCCAGTCCTTTTGGCACGAACCGCCTCATGTACAATCTGTAACCTTTCGAAAGTATGTCTTCAAGCATCTTTTCTACATACGGATGTCTCAAGAGCTTTGCGTCCAAATCACAAAGATTAACGTGAATGCCCCCAACTTTTTTGTACACCACGTGCATTTTCCCGCCAAATTTCGTCTGGACAGCAAATTCATATACACAACGTATTATTTCGTGTCTAGTTCTATATATTTTACCAAATCTTACCCAACCCTGTTTTTTCTTCCCGTTCTTTGCAAAGTCTGATCTCATGTGCCAACCTTCTGTTTTAGGCGGTTTGTTGGGCGACATGATCATCTTCCAATTTGACCACCTTTTTGCTAAGGTGCCATTTTTCAGCACAAACTTTGTATCCGGAACAAAATGTCTTAACATTTTTGTTTTCCCATTTGGAGTAGCAATCTGTTTTCTTACACTTTTTGTGTCTTTTTTCTCATTAATGACAACAGACTTTTTTGGTCCTGCTTTATTTTTCAAACTGTTATTATTTTTGTCTCGGGACTTTGTCTTTCCCTTCGTCAAGATTTTAAGCTTACTGGAGTCTTTCAATTGTTTTCCCTTTTGTCGTATTTGCTTAGCAGTCGCTGTACTCGTTCTTATTTTAGGTGATTTAGGTTTTGATTTGCTTATGATATCCGTAGAATCTGAAGACAACTCTGTACGTTTACGAGGTAACGGGTCTATGTCCATTGCATCATCAGACAATGCACGCGGCGCACTACTGGAACTGGACGCAGACGAATTTCCACGTCTAAGGGCTCCAAACATTCCTTCTAGATCCTTATGTAAGGCAGCTCTCTTTTCACGAGCGCGCACCTCAGCTTCATAACCCTGAAATTGACAAACACATATTTTATACTTTCTTCACGATGTAAGGGAGGTAAATCCTCTTTACTTATTACAGGTATAGTAATACCAGAGTTATGTATTTACTATCGCAACTTTTCACAAAAGCTGATTAATATTTTTATAAAAAAAAAATTGAAAACACACCTCCAAAAATTCGTCCCCTCGCTCCCTGTAGCAAATCGCCATGATGAAATCACAGATGTGGGAGAAGTCCCCGAGTTTGAGATGCTGACCGGAAGTCAAACTGACCAGCTCTTCAAAGAATGCAGTTGAATCTTCTTCTTCAAAGGCTTGCACCCCATAGATTTTCACACCCTGTAAAAAATGATATGAGACTTAAGGTTTTAAATGTACGATCATAACGTATGGCTTGATTTAATTCAAAGAAACGTTTAATGCAAATGATACATACATACAGTATAACTATACTCACCATATCGTTTAAGTGCTTTGCTTCTTCTCTCCAGTCCAGTTTCCCAACATTCAACTCATAATCCGGACCGTGTGGAGTCGCGTCGCCGATCATCACCAGCGCCCTTTGGGATCCAGGTGACCAGCTAAACTGTGACGTCATATTCAAGATGTATTCGTAACACTCTTCTGGATCACCTCCGCCCGTACCCTCAACCTCCTTGACAAGTTCACACAGACCGGCAACATCTGTGGTCAAGTCTAAATGTTTCTCCAGGTAAAACACGTCCTTGTCGCAGTAATCACCATGAGCGATCAGACCAATTCTGATTCCTGGAATATCCGCCTGGAGGCGCTGTATCATGTCTTGTAGACGACCCTTGACCTCTTCTATTGCACGTGACATGGAACCAGTCGTGTCAAAGGAGAAGACGATTTCAAACAGACCGCCAGGTGGCAATAAAATCGAGGATGTCCCGGCGACTGGAGCTGCATCCATGCCCGCCATATTTGCACTGTAAAATTAGATATAAAATACCAAATACAAATATAATACCGCTAAAAGTATAAGTTATGTGCATTCATTTCGTATTGTATACATGCCAGTATGTATATCTAATTTATCAATTAATGAACGTATCGAAATGAAATGAAATACTTTCTATTTCATTAGCCATATATAATCACATAATCTAGTTCACCCTTGAACATCCGTCATTTCCAAACGCAGCCGATGCGAAGACTTCTAACAGACGAAGTGTGACTTCAAAATACAGACAATACAACTACCTTCATGGGGATAGCAATACTCTTTTATAAATGTCAATACGTGTTCATGCAATACAATCAATAAATCCAACATACGTTCAAAGGAAAACGCTCACTCATAATGAATGTTCTATTGGCAAGGTATACATATATATATATAACTGTGTACTTCATGGTGTGTGTGTACGCTATATCAGTGATTGTGAGTAGATCTACTTTGGTATTTAATCAGTCATACATAGATCAACATTTGAATAAAAGCATATAAGTTATGTATTAAGCACCTTAAAACATGCAAAAGTATATATCTACATGATTTGCATTATATCTACTCATCGTATTGTTTTCTATTTACAATAGATTTAAATAGCCTTACCTTTATATGAGATATAATTGTTTAACAGAACAAATGTTTATGTATATATATCTTCTAATGTACCGCTCCGCCCCTAGTAGTGACTGAGCAAAGTTTAATTCTACCGTTTGCGATGTGGCTTCTTATAGCTGTACTAATGTCTATAAATAGCACTGGGCATGCGCCTGGCAGCTATATCTGTCTCAGCTTGTTTCAGACAGAGGTATGATATCATTTTTCCTAGATGCACTAAAAATAGATCGCTCTTCACCAGGCTTGTCAGGAACAATAACCCGTGTGTGAATCTGTACTTGTCAAGTATGACTATTCTCCCCTTAAGGTTCACAAAAACAACTGAAAGTATAATACATTTCACAAAGAATGGTAAAGTTAAAAATGATTTTTTCCATCTGTAACATAATTTATTATAAACCGCTATATCCAGACTGGCGCTGAAAAACGAAAAGGATTTTACCAAATCTTGGATAACATTTCTGTATATTAAACAGTTTCATCTTTCATTTTTTTTTAATTTACGCTATACGTATTAATCTGAGTGTATTTTTTTTAACCGACTAAATCTTTAAAAGTGTACAATTATGGACATTGCTTCAAAATTTGCAGCATCATATTGTTGAAAATACCTTTATAATATGTGATTATTTTTTATCATAGACTTTACAGTTTAGTAATCAGTAAATGTAGCACGTACCTCAAATCAAATGTCATTTTACTTGGTACTGATACGCATATCTACGGATGACTTGTACAATACAGTACATCATCAAACAGTTTTTTAATCGTAACCATGACTGACGTGATTATGAAAGTGAAGCCATCAGTATTATTGTTTAAAATGGCAATGCGCGTAATTGCAATAGGGACAGATAAGTGGACTTGGAAATCAATATATTATAAATACTGAAGGAGAAAGATTTCATCTCAGTGAGAATAAGACTTAAGAAAAAGTACAAATGCAAGAATGTGAATTTGGATTAGCATTGATAAGATGAAACATTGGTCAGGCAATATAGTAGGAACGAGTTGTTGTTGTTGTTCCTGTCCTTTATAATACCTTTGTGTCGTGTTTCCTTATGATGTTCCTTTCTTTTTAGACCACCCACTGAAAACTGGCTGGATGTTTTGCAAAAATTGCATTTTCTGGTTCAAATAAACAGTTTTTGTGTGACACGAGTAGAAGAGAAATCATGTGGGGATGAATTATTGGTCTATACCAGTAAATCTAAAGCTGATCACCCCGGGAGGTGAGAGTCTGTCAGATCTAACGTTGTCAACAACCTCTTGAAGGCCCACCTACTTGCCCTCAAGTGCTTTATTGGCCAGTCCGCTGAGAACTCTCTTAGAGCCTCTTTCTTCTCTTTTATACGCTCTCTCTCTCTCTCTCTCTCGCTCTCTCTCTGCGTTAATACTAACCCCACATCTCTCTCTCTCTCTCTCTCTCTCTCTGCATTAATATTAACCCACATCCCCCCCTCTCTCTCTCTCTCTTTCTCTAAATATTTATAATTATAATCATGCCAGAATTTTGTTGTTTTCACTTTTATCAAATATTGTTTGTAATTATTTGGTTTTCGAGATATTGAAATGTATGCATGGTTTTCATTGTGTTTTATATATTTCTATATGTTCCTTGATTGTGATGTAGATCGACTCATGATCATATATAAATAACTTCGATGTGTCAGTCTCATGTTGATTCTTTTGCTTGTATGTGTCATCGGTATTGTATGAGAAAACAATTTTCATTTTTCAAATTGAATTAATATTCATGAGTTTTAATATTATATGTTCACCATTTTGTAATTTGATAGAACAGTTGACATAAGGTGCTTGAGCGCAATGACGTACGTTACAGGGTTAAAAAGTATCCCAAGTGGACAATATTTAGAGCCTCTGTCACATCAAAGAGCAATAAGCTACCCCGAACCGGGACCCGATATTGGTATAAGAACCGAGTGACCAGGGTTTGGTGACATGAGTTATCTGGTTTCGTTGATCGCTGTGATAACAAAAAAATCATGTTATTGTATAAAGTACTTTGAAATCACCTTTTTTTACTCGTTTTTGTTGATTTCTACGGTGGCATAGAGGTGATATGGTCATTTTTTTAAGTAGCACTATCTTGAGGGAACGAGAGACTATCTTGAGGGAGCGAGATACTTAAAAAAAATGAATGACCATTCCACCTCTATGCCACCGTACTTAGGTATATAATCATCGAAATTAAATGTTAACGAAATTGAAAGATTTTATAATATATCCTTCACACAAATTTCGAATATGAATATACATGTACTACATATATGATTACTGACTTTTCAGCCCGATTAATGTATAAAACGTAATAACGTGTCCGTTGAACACAGACGGGACTATATGGATTCTTTATATATGTCAAATTATTTTTTTATTATTTTATTCAATGTTAAGGTAATCCATGCATTATCAAGTTATAATCATGATCCTTGAGCTAGACTTCAGCGCAGATGGCAGAGGCGTTATAGGCGACTTTACTTTATGTCTATAAAGGCTTGCATTTACTATAAAAAATCGCAATCACTTGATAATTAATGATGGATGGATTACCCTTAAGAAATAAATATTGCAATCTTACTTGTATATGGATAATTATCGACGATTTATTGGGGAGGGTTTGTAACCTGCCACTTTGGTGGAAGTTGCATACCGACGGGATTCAAGACTATAACCTACGGGACCGGAGTTCTCTATTCCGTGTCACGTCGACCTGAAGTCACTGATGAACATTTCAAGGTTCCGAGCGTCTACAAGCAAAACTGCATTTCTTTAAAAAGAATAAATAACAAGGAACTTAGAAGTGTTTAGTACTTATCACTTACTTACTTACTTACTTACTTACTTACTTACTTACTTACTTGTTTGTTTGTTGGGTTTAACGTCCCACCGACAGTATTTCAGTCATTTGGAGACGATGTCTACTTGAGACAGATATAGTGCTGCCACACTGCAGTATCACGCCGTAGACATGTGGCATGATACCACACCCAGTCACATTATCCTGACACCAGGCCAACCAATCCTGCAACTACCCTTATATGCTGAGCGCCAAGCAAGGGAGACTGACTGACTGACTGACTGACTGACTGACTGACTGACTGACTGACTGACTTTATTCATTGCTTAAAAGCCATACGCGCTCAATGCAAAGTTTAAGAAATCTATCATGGCTAGTTTTAATTTTCCGTCTTTGTCTATAAAGTAAAAACTGTATTGGTCGCGTATGCTATTAAATTATTAATTTACATCACTCACTCACTCACTCACTCACTCACTCACTCACTCAAATAATCAATCATTCATTTACGACGATAAAAAACAGAAGTACAAGTAATGTACTTTTATTTCAATTTCTGATTCTAACTGTGCACAAGTACCGGTATATGATGAAATACAGCGTGATCACGATAATGTGGATTTATTGCCCACTTCACAATGCGCCATGGGTTTTCAACTGCACAACTTAAGGGCGAGAAGTGACAATATAGTCAAGAGGTTAGACGTTCAGTGCTTCACGTCTCTGCATCTTTATTTTGCTTAAAAAACTTAATGACACAGAGTCTATATGCAGCACGTTATAGGCTTAATCAAATAGACCTTTCCCAAGATGCATCAGTCCTGCGGAAGTTTACGAGCGGTCGTTGTTGTCCGTGATTTGAACGTTGGCCACATTATCAAGGCGACGGTTTTCGCCGAGGTGGTTGGTCCGTAACTTGTCCGAACGAAGTAATGTGACGTGCACCGTACAATGACGTATGAAAAGAACAAGAACAATTAGTCTGCAGTTTCACTTACGAGACATTTTTTTTTCTGAGTTGTTGTTATGGTAACTAAAATACCTTTTGCGTATGTAAATCGGTATGTTTAGATTTAGTACGGAGGCGGCAGTATATCCGTTGACATCCGCTATATGAGTCTGCTATATGCTATAAGGGTAACTAAACAGTTGTTGTTGTTGTTTGTTTGTTTTTTGTTTTTTGTTTTTTTTTGTTTTTTTTAGTGTGAAAAAAGGCACTGATTGCAAAATAATGTATGCAAATTACTTCCTGCACAGTATTATAGCTTTAAATGTGGAACTGGCTCGGCACTCAGACAGCAGATACAGGTAGTTCCATGTTGAAACTAAATACCTTTTTTTGTTTTCGAGAACACGGAGCCTAGCATTATTACCTTCTGCGTCGAACCCCTCTGCACCTTCTTCAATATCCCTAATGACTGAAATAATATTAGTGGGACGTTATATCCAAGCAACAAGAAACAAGAAAAAAAGAGAAAAAATGCATCCGCGAGTTTAGCATTTATTCTTTTTTTATTTTTTTTTAAATTTATATATATATATATATATATATATATATATATATATATATATATATATATATATATATATATTTGTATTACTGATAGCATTTAAATGAAAAAGTAAATTTCATTATTTTTTTTACTTGAGAACTTTCAAATACGCAAAATATTTACAAAGTATCTCGATAAAACTGGATACAAAAAAAAATGGAGAAATGTGTAGCTGAATTTTGTCCTAATTCAATATTTCCCACTGTTAATTAGTCTCCCGCGCTAAGTTTGTGAAATTCAACCTCTCATCGACAGTATTTCAGTCATTTGATGAATTTTGTCTACATGAGCCATTTACATGTATACTCGTAGAACTGCCTCGAATGATTCCACGCATGGTATTAGTCAGTGATCGAACCAACGATCTCACGGTTATGGGTCGGACTGTCTAATGCTCGGTCATCTTGTTCCCTGCTTTTAAGTAACTGGATTTAAAAAAGATATAGGTTAAACTTAAAAAATATATTATACACATTATATTTCAAAATCAGCCATTTTCGAAAGTTTAATTATTGGTACTGATTAATTGAATTGATTCCTTTTATGCGTAGGCAACAGCCGTAAATATGGTTCCTGTACGTCAAAGAGAGAGTATGTCAACAATGTTTTACAACCTAGAAAAGATATCGCGAATCTAATCTATTTACCCCTCAGTCTCAGAGAAGAAGGGACAATTTGCTTTCATCTAAATCAGTTATTTTCCTTCTATATGCGTTGATATACGTTTATGTTTGAAATAAAAGTGCTATATTCTTGAAATACTGAAAAAAGTGTATATAGAAAATGGTGTCAAACGTTTCCAAAATGACGATTTTTCTTTGCATAATTGGACTTTTCGTAGCTGGTGAGTAATTTCTCAATTATAAAAGCAATGATAAACTGTTTTTTTTTTTTTTTTTTTTTTTTTTTTTTTTAATAAAGTCTATCAAATGGTTTCGGTATCAATTATGATATTGAATGTTCATATTCTGAATTAATATCGTGATGATACTGTTCAGCATGTTCCATAATTTCATAATTACCGTAGTCAGGATTACATGTGATTATATACAAATGTGTGCATTGTTTCAAATTGAAAAAGAAAACATATATTTGTATTACATTCAAAATTATATAGAATACAAATTCATTCATATGACATTTTCCCTGTATACTAAAAAAATCTTAAAAGTTTTCTTTTTTTTTTTATTTGTAATAGGGCCCATTAAATTATAATATAATCCTACCTAAAGGGACTTTTTTCAGTTTTTATTTTTATGAACAATCTGTTTAACAAAACAAAGGATTGCAATACAATACGACAAAGTCCGCTTTGGCATATGATTTGAGAGACAACAACTCAACTTGCAAGTTCGTTTACTATTACATTACAACCTACTATACGTTACAACCTGCAGTACACCTCAACCTGCAGTACACAACCTGCAGTACACCTCAACCTGCAGTACACACAACCTGCAGTACACAACCTGCAGTACACCAAACCTGCAGTACACTACAACCTGCAGTACACGACCTGCAGTACACAACAACCTGCAGTACACAACAACCTGCAGTACACTACAACCTGCAGTACACTACAACCTACCTTAGACTACCTGCAGTACACAACCTGCAGTACACAACAACCTGCAGTACACAAAAACCTGCAGTACACAACCTGCAGTACACTACAACCTGCAGTAACTACCTGCAGTACACAACCTGCAGTACACAACCTGCAGTACACAACAACCTACAGTACACAACCTGCAGTACACAACCTGCAGTACACACTACTCAGTACACAACCTGCAGTACACAACAACCTGCAGTACACAACCTGCAGTACACAACCTGCAGTACACTACAACCTGCAGTAAACAACCTGCAGTACACAACCTGCAGTACACAACAACCTGCAGTACACAACCTGCAGTACACAACAACCTGCAGTAACAACCTGCAGTACACAACCTGCAGTACACAACAACCTGCAGTACACAACCTGCAGTACACAACAACCTGCAGTACACAACCTGCAGTACACTACAACCTGCAGTAGACTGTACTGCAGGTTGTTGTGTACTGCAGGTTGTGTACTACTTACGATATTCCGAAGTGCGATTGTTATGTAAGGTATATAACCACTACTGGGGTCTGTTTCAGGACGTGTTGGAGGTCTAAATATTTACACAAAATTACTTTGGACTTAAACTTAAAAATATATGCTTTAAGGTAACGTCCCTGTAATGGTTCCGATACATTTCGGACCTCATGGCCTTTCACGGAGATAACAAAGGTTTCCTAATGTTTCATTAGGATACCTTGGTTATGTTGGTAGCGGTTAATTGGTCCAAGGCGTAGCGGAACCACTACAGGGACTTTACCTTAAAATATGGTTTTACCAAACTAGTATGAAAGATAAAACTTCAGGTAGAACATCACTGTTTACTAATATTTGTAGAAAAGAGGGCATAAAAATAGATATATTTCTTTTCTTAATACTTTAAACCAAGTCTAAATGATATCTTCAGAATTTTTTATCAGAAATCAGACTTTCATTTAGATTTGTACAATAGGGTACATCATCATAAACATGTTTTCGAATAAATAAATTATAATGTCAAGATCATCTGAAAATAAAATGGATGTAGTTAATCATGTGTGGAAATAGAAATAACTCTATGCTGACCAAAATACAAAACAGTTACAGTCAGTGATAATATCAGATTGAATATCGCACAATGGATAGTATACTAATACAAATAAATAAATAAATAAATAAATAAATAAATAAATAAAGATGAGAATACTACACGATTTCACGTAAAGTAGGTGTGGAAATGATATATAAACCTAATCATTCTGAGATACAGGCATTTCAATATTTCTTAGAATATTATCTCTTCTTTCGTGAGCTAGTTTGAGATATTTCCATAGATTTAACAGAGTAAATTTGTTATTTGTATTTAAAAGTTGAAACTTTTAATCATGTTTGATTATTGTAATACTATTGATTTATATACTTCTTACGTAGGTCTAAAAACGGTTGCATTTTAATTACAAAGTGGAATTCATCTTCTATGTCAATATGTGTTCCCTGTCAATAAAACTAACAATATCTTTGATCTCTCGGTATCTTTTCTGAATCGTGCGTAATTCTTTAAAAAAAAATCGAAGAAATGCGTAAGTTAGTTCTTTGCGTAATCGCTTAGATTCAATGACTGACAAATATTTCATAATTAAATTTATCTGAAAGTGACTATAAAAACCACAGTTGTTGAAAAACGTCAATTACACGGTGTTTAAATACTTTTACAAATGTAGGTACGTGTACACTCTCAGGGTATATCCATACATCTGGAAAAAAAAACATATTCATCTAAAAGAGCTTTAACTTTCTGTGGCCACTTGTCTGCTCTATTAATGTTATAAAAACTGATAAAATAAAGTGTTTTCAGTAACATATTATCTGTGTGTATCAATTTAAACCAATATTTTATAATGTGTATCAAATTTTTAATACATAAATAGCATCTATAGTATTGCATCCTTTCCTGAAACCGAATTGTGCATCCAAGTTTTTTTTTTCTTTTTTGTTTTTTTTTCTTTTTTTCAATCAACTTTTCTGTGTGGTTTGTTAAAACACTAGTAGTAAATAATTTACCGAAACAATTTAGTAACGTAATTCCCCTATAATTATTTGGGTCATTTTTATCTCCTTTCTTATATTTAGGAATAATGTAACCCAGTGACCATTCACGTGGAAAATATCCTGCATTAGGTGTATGTCCACCTACGATATCAAAGGAAGCGTTTGACTGCATCATATTCTTCCTCAACGGTTATGGGTACATGCAGTTCACGAAAAGTCGGGTTATCAACATTAAAATCACTTTCAATATTAAATGTTTCCACATCTTCTAATACTGAAAAATATTCCTTAAATCCATCATTTGATATATTTTGATCATTATTATATGTTATATCATTCATAATTTTAATGCACTTAATAAGTTATAGGTGAGAAAAATACAACATGCATGGACAATATAAAAACGAGCATAAAATCTCCATTTTGCCGAAACCAAAATGTATACCAATTACACCCCAAAGCCATAAAATTATACATATGTTTTCAAAGAGTTAGATTCCTTTATTTTTTTCAGGTGAAGTCCATTAATCATAAATGCAATTCAAAAGTAATGTATCAATCTACAGAGCAAAAAAAAAAAAAAAAAGGACTTGACTTGACTTGACTTGACTTGACTTGACTATTTGAGTTTACCGTCGCTTCGACAGTATTTCAGTCATATAGCGACGTCCAGCTAATTACAGGTGAAGGAAGACCCCGAATGCACGGAGGCATCCGGGTAGAACCACCGACCTACCGCAATCCAGCTGGAAGGCTTCCTCACATGAAAATCCGAATGACCCTGCCGGGATTCGAACCCACGTGATGAGGGGCTAAAAAAAATGGAACAACAGATTTAAGGCCGAAAATTTGTAATTAAGAAAAAGAAAGTCACGTGTTATATCAAAATCAAGAAATAATTTAACACGCAAATAACTAAGAAATATGGAAAAGTAAATAAATTACATAATGATCTCTTAAACAAGTTGTTGTTTTGTACATCAGGGCCTATCACTTTAATTGTTTTCTTATTTCAAACATTCATGCTGTAAAATGTTACTGACGTAGTTTGGCTATTTTTTCTGTAAACAAGATTTATCAGTGCAAGCTTTTTCATGATTTTCTCAAAACACACCTGTTCAGTAAACAAGGATATATTCAAAATTTGTAATAACGATTGCTTGAGAGATAATAAAAAAAGACATTGATAATAAATGTAAAATAGTACTGTATTGATTCTTCAATATATTTTTCTTCACAGACAGTGATTTGTTTGTTTGTTTTTGTTGTTGTTGTTGTTGTTGTTTGTTTTTGTTTTGTTGTTTGTTTGTTTGTTTGTTGTTTGTTTGTTTGTTTGTTTGTTTGTTTGTTTGTTTGTATATACTGTAGTCTTCATCCGCCAACTCCGTGCTCCCCCTAAGCTTGCATCGTATGACTTATAGCAATAAAATGTAGTTAAACTTAATGAAACATAAAAAGAATTCTTGAAATCCTTACGAGAGAAGGGTTTTCACTAGAATTCTGAAAGTTCCAAATTACATATGTCCTTCCATATCTTAATATTATATGTGTTTAGACGACCAAGCTCGAATTCCCTCAACTTTTTCTTTCACTTATAAACATCAATATTGTTCCCCAAATAAATGTACCTAGATATTTATTTTTTAAACAATATGATAGTTATTAAGGTTATAATTTATTTCAGCTAAGTCATGTACTCAAATATTTATTTCTGCCCAGTTAAAATATTACTTAACGCTTAGTACTTTTCTAGAAGGGAGCCATTTCCATGAATTTTTAGTCAAAAGCTCTGTGAGACTTGGCAAAATATAAACACGTTTCTCTCCTATCTAAGCTCTCTCAAAGCGCCCCCCACACACACATTCACACACAATTCCGTGATCCAGAGAAATTCTCTGCTTCGTCGCTTACTAGTATCCTATATATTAAAAAAAACTCCAATGCTCTAACCTGGATCCGCACATTATGCCCTCTTATTGTTACAATTCCAGTGCTCTCGTATTTAATTCCAGGGCCTGTCCCAGTTTCTGGACGAACCCTGACTTCTGGCAAAGCCATGGTGCAGAGTGTGCCATTCTGGGTTTCGAATTTTGTCGGTAATGTGACGGCCACAAACAATCGGCCCGTTCACAACGATTACCATCCTTTGAACCCATTCGCGAGAACTTCCGGTTCCGCTGATTCTGGCAATAGCTACTTCCGGTACATCGACGTGTCAGCTGATGAAGCGGAAGAAGATGTAGACTATAATGAAGGCATGGCTGGTGATACAAAAAACAATAAAAAGAATGACACTGTGAGGAATAAAGAGGCTTCTTTTAATGGAAAAACTAAGAAAAAAGAATTTGTACCAAAATTGCATAGATCAGGTTCAAAGCATAAGGAAAATACTAAATCCAAGTTCGGACCCGGAAGTCGCATAATTGGTGCCACCTACAGTCTCCCTGGCGATTGGCCTTGGCAAGCTTCTATACAATTTCTTAGCGTCGAGTACGAGTGGCATCATTTCTGCGGCGGAAGTCTTGTCGGCTGGGACTGGGTTATCACTGCTGCACACTGCGTCACAGGACTGGAGTAAGTATGACATCACACAGAGTAAGAAAATTAATAAAATAATGAGTAAATATACGAACCTGCCTAGGTATTGTTATAAGATTATAAAAACTTGAACATTTACGATACAAAACGATTGTCTCGCTAAAAATGACTCGTTATAAATGTTAATACCGATATCTCCTTTACGCATGTTAGAATCTCGAATATCTCCATGAAGCGAAGATTTAAAAATAACATTACGTATTTCATTAACTTCTCGATGAAGACGATTTACGTTTCTTGCTTTAAGAGTTATCAACCCAGTATAGTTGTTATAACTAGATGCGAAAGAAAATCGCCCAAATCTTAGTCATTGAGTTATCTTTATTATATTACAGCAACTTTGTCATCAGGGTTGTGTTGGGTGATTACCAGTTAAGTTTTCATTCCCAACATGAACAAGTGATCAACCCGTCCGAAATTCTTATGGTAAGGGCTCTTCTGTCTCCGTGCTATTTTTGAGTTTGTTATCATGCATGGTACATACATGTACATATTTTATTTTCTATTACTGTATTGTTCTATCTGTTCAGGAGCCGTATCGCCGAAAATTTCGGTTCTATTGAGCACCTAACTTAATTTTCAAAGAGAAACCAACATTATAAGACTCTGTAATATTGGGAAGAATAATTTACAATAACTTCTGCATGTCTGCTCGTCCAATTCTTTTTTCTGTAACGTATCTTTAACACCTTAAAACTGCAAATGGAAAAAAGAACTATACAAAACAGTTCGTACACAAACTATAAATTAAACTGAAAATACCAACTTCATGTTTCAGCACAAGCTTTACACAAACGGTGGTATATACTACGATATAGCTTTGATAAAACTTTCAACTCCAGTGAATGTGACGTCACACGTTAACGTCATATCTATGGCGTCAGACTCGGATGTATACAACAAAAAGGACTGCTGCGACATAGCAGGCTGGGGAAACAAAATATGTAATTATACTCATTTTGTCCAGTAGCTCAACCTTAAGCAAAGAGAGATTTACCTGAAAGTAGTGACAATGCAATTCACAAAGACATGTTCAACCAATCATCTGTCATTAAACACAAAAAAAAATGAAATAATTTCATACTTTTTGGCAACAAAGAAAAAGAAAAGGGACACTTTCTGAAGGTTTTCGATTCCTATTTATAGAAAAATGGCCCAGGTCCATTTCAAATACTTATTTTCATATCAATAGTCTGCCATAAATGATGAAAAAATGTATTTTAATGTTTTAATCTGTGTTGACAAATAATACAGAAAGCAACTACCGGTTTTTTCCGCAGTGAATAAAAGCTAAGGTCTCATATGCCAATTGGAATATAAACAAAACCAATCCAATTATCCTAATATCTGATTCTTTCAATGGTTTTACATGCATATTTTTATACTATTATGGAGAAAATAAAGATCAATATTACGCTGTAGACCCAGTCACATTATCTTGACATCGGTGTCTCGTTATTAAAAAGTAACCTCTGAATTAAAGTCACATTGGATATTTTTCCAAACCTTAAAGCACGGAAAATGTCTTACCTTTACCCAAAGTCCTAACCCACCCTTAAAACCCTTTCCAAAGGGGAGGGGGGTTAAAGTCGCTGACTTAAACACTCACTCAGCCCCTCACCGCGTGGGTTCAAATCCCGGCAGGGTCATTCGAATTTTCATGTGAGGAAACCTTCCAGCTGGTCGGTGGTTCTACCCGGATGCCTCCGTGCATTCGGGATTTTCCTCCACCTGTAATTATCTGGACGTCGCTATATGACTGAAATACTGTCGAAGCGACGGTAAACTCAAAAAGTCCAAGTCTTTCCAAAGGCTGCGTGAACATTGCACATTATTCATAAAGAACTTCCATCACCGGTTACTTCGGTCGACTGGTCCTTGAACTAATTACATGCGCTGAGCCTAAAAGGATTCTTCACGACTTTCCGGTGCCATTATTTTTCATGACTTAGGTATGTCGAGCAACAACCACATATTGAACCCGTGATCTTTATCCTCCGACGCTCCAGCCACTCGAGTACTAGGACAAAAGTTCTTACCACATGTGTTAAGTACTAAGTCAAACAACGATTTGTTTTGGACAATGTTTCAGATACATTTATATGTCGAAATTCTTTACATCCGCAGCCCCTGGAAACATTCAGGACGTGTCTCCTTCCGACTATCTGATGCAGGCGCAGATGACGGTCATGACTCGATCAGAGTGTCGCCATTACTATGGAAACATAATAGATGACATGCACATCTGCATCAAGAGTGACACTGCCTCCTGTTGCTTGGTAGGTATGGGAACAGAGTCCAGCAGGGTGTCAGCTCCAGCAATTCCCGCCCCTTCTAATGATGTGCCGTCCTAGAGGCACATCCGAACATCGTTCCTAATTCCGAGCCTCTCACTATTGCGAGCCTCTTCCTCGCTATCGACCGGTTTTCCCGCAATTCTGGGCCGACCTCTCATTTTCGAGCCTCTCACTTATCCGAGGCTCTCGCTTATCGGATTCTCTAACTTTTCCGAGGCTCTCAGTTTCAGCGCCTCTCACTTTTCCGAGGCTCTCCTTATCCGAACCTCTCACTTTTCAGAACCTCTCACTTATCCAAGGCTCTCACTTATCCGAGGCTCTCGCATATCGGAGCAGTTTATTTCCTCCATCAGTACTCAGATTATAGCAATTTTACTACATGTATTTATACATGAACAAGTGTGTTTTGCAAAATATTTTTGCGAGGATGATAATTTCGTTTATTTTGTAAATGATATTGTTCACGAATATAACAACACATGAATGGAAATATTTAATACGTCTATATACTATACCAGTACGGTTCACCCTCACGTTCAACCGTATTCTTATCTGGTCACTGGGTGGTAATATTTCTATGACTCTTTGTCATTTTAAAGACATCTAGACATATAAACGCTTTTGTTAGATTTTTTTTTTTTTTTTTTTTTTTTTTTGAATTATATTCAATAATATTTTATTTAACATTGAAACCTATGGGAAATATAAAACTGAATAAAAAAAAAGAAATTAAATCATTAGAAAAACTCAGCAAGCAATATTTATTATTCTGTTTCAAGTTTTCTAAAGAAATCAAAACTAAACCGAAACTTAAAATTCAGGGTTTCCAGGGGAGATAACCCATGAAAACGAAAAGATTAGTGGAAGGTTGTCCCTTGGTGGTTTTACATAGGTTGACTTCTTGAAGTTTACATTGTCAAGTTAAACTTGATTTTTTTTTTTTTTTTTTTTTTTTTGAAAATGGTGGATATTAGGAAATTTACTATAAAGATGTAAATTTCTAAAATTCCAGTTTAACATTTATTTTCTCGTTGCCAGGGTGACAGTGGTGGTCCGCTTGTGTGTGACAATTACGGCAGCCTGCGGTTAGTCGGGTTGGCGTCGTGGACCGGAAGTGAGACGTGTCAGGTGTCTGTCCCGAACGTCTACACGCGCATCTCCTTCTTCCGGGACTGGGCGTTGGCCGTGATGGCCCAACACTGACGACCGGCGGGTGGGGTGCAGGGTGTTCGGGTGTTGCTGGCACTTTCTTCCTGAACAGAACTGTTGCAGATGCAAGCATTACGTAGAACAGAGCAGAATGTCATCACAAATAGTATTACAAATAGTATTACAATTCAGAATTGATCACATGCAATCTCTCTTTCTCTCTCTCTCTCTCTCTCTCTCTCTCTCTCTCTCTGTTTCCAGGACTAAAGAATTACAGCTTTTGAATTCATTTGCGAAGCAGCGCTAGCTTTTTATGTGCGCAGTTGACTGAACTCTATTTCGGGAAAGTTAATTAATTTTCCCCACATGTTATGTTGTCGAATTTGCATGCCGGCTGATTTAATGTAATAAACGGTTCTTTTCTTCTTTTCTTGTTTTATTCATATATGCCTAACATCTGCCAAATGTGTATTTTTAACAATATATAGTAAAGCGCTAGTTATTTATATGAATCACAATTTTATATTTTTTAAAGTATTGCAATTGTAATTTTTATGGGTTCTTTTTCGGCCGTAAGGCCGTTTATTTTCACCCCGACTTCCTGTGAACCACACAGTAATGAAGCGGAATAAAATAAGGCTTTTCATTGGTTATTAAATACTTGGCTAAATTCCCATTGGTCATTGCAAAATTAGTCAAAAGAAAAAAGAAAGGAGTTGCGGAAACGAATTCTTTAGATCTCTCTTTGTTTTAAAAGTTGAAGTTTTATTTCCCTGCGAACGATTTGTCCCGAATAGCAAGAGGCTGCATCTTTTTAAGTAGAACTGAAAGAGTAGAACGCTAAAACATAGGAAACACATAGATTTCGGAATTGATTGTTCGACCCTGACAGATCCTATATTCAACAAAAACGTAACATCCGGTTTCGTTTTGTAGCCCGCGAAACGAAGTCTAATGCGCAGATGTTTTAAGGCTGTAAGTGTCTACCACAGGGACTGTATGTTTTTTGGGGTTTTTTTTAAAATCCTACTGTACATACTGTACATACAGGATCAAGTCCCTGTGTGTCTACCAAAATTGTACAAATTATTTGGATCCGTGGTATTTCAAAGAGCTTCACTGACGCAGGAATAACACAACTATTAAACCAACAACAAAATCTATTACATGTTAAACCATTAAGATACTTATCATCAAGCTGGTTACCACGGCCTAGTATCTTCTTTAAAGATATGTCTTGTTCCAAATAATGTCTATTTATAATCTTAAATATTAAACTTTATTAAAACCACCTGGAGCACATCATATTTTTCATATTTTAGCGCGAAAAAACTCTAAATTTGTAAAAAAAAAAAAAAATGATCGAACATTAAACACAACTCTGCAACACAGGTATGCTGAGATTAAGAAAAAGTGTTGAAAATCAATTTTGTGTCAAAAATAAATATTTAAGGGACACGATAATTGTCTGTGGCATAAAAGCACAAAAGAATTAATTTAATTTAATTTACTAATAGCGTAACTATCACTTTACCATGCGGAGGAATATAGTTTGTTTTGATGTTAAGGTGGCTCGTAAATAATTTTGGATTATCATTGTATGGTGTTACAATAACCCATATAGAAAGCTTGAAGTCCGATACAAATCCGTGTCGCATACTAACAAATACACCAAGCTATCGACCTTAGATAACTATACTGGTTATTGTTGCACTATAAAATGACTGAAACCTGTATTCACATTATCTATATTCGACTAAATGAAACTGTGACGTCACTATAGCGCAGGTTAGATAAGATACTGAGTACAAATCAAAACGCTGAAAGTGCTGAGAAAATAGGGTTTTCGCATGTAATTAAGTGCTGCGGTCGAGTGTCGAACTCACGACAACCCGGTTACATTTAGGATTCTCTAGCCATTTGGCTACTGGGGCCGGTGTTGTAACAGCAAAGAAAATTTTACAAATAGAAATACCATTCGATGTTTCTCTTACAGCTCCCATTAAGACACAGATCAGAGGATTTGAAATTTGGCAATCTCGACGCCCCGTTACCGTGGGTCGTAGGTTTGGTCCCTGGATGCGAGATATTTAAGTCGCAAAAATGGTATATCTTCCAGTCTATAGCGGCCGGTCGAGCGCTAGGATAATGTGACTGACTATGGTATCATGTCATCTCTCTACCGCGGGATATCGAAGTGACACAGCGATATCTCTGTCCTCGGTTAACGGAAATATTGGTGGGTTGTAAAACCCAAACAAACGCAATTGATAAAGATCAAGATCAGTAGTAAAGCTGAATCATATCAAATGTGAATGAGAAATTGAAAACAGGTGGCTAATAGTAAAACATCCACACTTTACTGTAATACGTCGAGTGAATTTCGTCATTGATTATGTGCGATGTAATCAAAGTTTATCAAGAGTATCAGAATACTACGTGTAAGTTAACAGATATGAAGTTTGTTTTCACGGCGGAAGGGGCCAGGGTTAGGGTTAGGGTATGTTATATATACAATGAACATTTTCCTCACTTGAAGGTACTGGCACGATTCTCTCTCTCTGTGTGTAGAGAGAGGGAGCAACCTTGATAAAAAAAAATGACCCATTTTATATATCAAGTGTAGGAACGACTCTTAATTGCAGTGAGTGTGCATTTTATCCTTGACACGTTTGTGCAAGATATATACGCACGAGTGTATAAACAAGCACTGTAATATACAGGTGTACGATGATCGTCACTATCTGTTCGTGGAACAATGACAGGCTTATTTCACATAACAGAACCGTGAAAACTTTTGCTTCAAGGGGAAAAATCATTTTATATTAACATAATTTAAGTGATAAAATAAATTAACCAAGATAGTGTTTGGTTATATTAATTCATTTAGATTACTAAATAAACTGGAGTGATAGAGATAATTAAAATATTTATTGTGTCGTTTGTTTGTGTGCGTGTATGTAGAGCGCGTAACAAAAAAGAAAAGAAAAAAATGAGACTGGCGGAGAGATTGAGAAAATTATTTTGTCATCATGCTATGTGTGAGTGCATGTGTGTAAAGGCTGAGGCCAGGATAATATGTCAAAAAATAGACAAATCACTAATTAATACAAGGAAACACATATTGATTTACATGTAAAGTCTGCTTGGTGAGAATTGAATTAATTGTTTTCTAAAGAAATCATGTAAAATCAACCCCTTGCCTCATATATACATGTACACACTCATGCTGACGCAATGGCAAATAGAGCACACCCACATCACACAGCTTTTTAAATGAGTTGTCTGATCAAGGTCTCTTCTGTTAGCTCAAACAACATTGTACATAGCTTCTACAAGAAAAATCCATTGTTTCATATACCATTTTAAGTTCATTCAGTTAAGACCAATCAAGTCATAGATGGTGGTTAAGGATTTAAGTCGCAATTACAAGGGTAGTAAAGTGAAGTTTGACGACGAGTAAATATTTGATAAGGATGTAGCCTTCTCAGTGTTTATTGGTGGTCACGATCGGGAACGGTTCATACAAATACATGAGCCATACGTATGTATACAGTATACGTGACAATTTGCAGTCGTGACAAACTACTTTGTGTCGGGGATCGGAATGATATACATGCATGTGCATGTAGAATGTTACAAATTTATATATGTATAATATATATATTTAAATTAAATTCGGCAACTGCATATAGGCAGGCCTACATACACATTACATTTGCATAGGCCTAATACTATTTGGTTATAATTATCAATTATCGTGGATATAATTCCGTCATGTATTTCCAACATGCACGTGCATACATTTAAATAGGCCTATCTGCCCTATCCCTACCCAACCTGGTAGAATATATACAGTCTAACTAAAAAAAAATCTATATAGATCGATAGATATATAGGGCTTATAAGATATGTAACGATCCTGACATATTACTACATGTGGTGTGAAACTGACAATATTAATGAATTAAAGTTTTATAAAGTGGTAAAAAAGATCCAACATTTTATGGAATGGCTTTTAATTAAAAAAAAAAAAGTGGAAAAGAAGACAGCATATGTAGCCTAGATATATACTAAACGGATATTGAAGATTAGATATAGGCCATATTTCGTCGAATATCTAGTAAAATGTCAGTAAAACGAATAGATTGTGGGTGGATTTCACAAACAGAGCATATGTATGATGCAAACATGTGGTTTAATCATCATTCATATTATGATATAAAGTGTATGTATATATGAATTTATTTTAGTGAGAAAGCATAATCCCCGAATGAGTAGGCCTAATGCAAGAAAAAAAAAAGACGCACCAATTACAAAAAGTTTGTCCCGTTGTTTAGATTGATCAGGGATAGATCTAATAGCATGCACATGTGAATACGTAAAAGATAACAACTGAATAATATTTAGGATTGATTTTTACTGGGATATATTTTTTCTTTCCCCTTCCTCATTATTCACTATCTATAGTGTACATTGAAACATTAGGTGACTGATGCAATAATGTTGACCGTGACATTATGCGTTTTTGTATTATTCCGCGATTTTATATGATATTGAATTTTGGCATACGTGTGTGTTTAAAAAAAGACTTTTGAATTACCACTATGCTTACTAAATCAATTCGGGCTATTTGTTTTGATTGCACATCAATTGAAAACAAGAATTAGTATTGTCAATCGCACTATTTTTTTTTGCGTATGAATTATAACATGTGGTTGAGTATTTAGGCCTACTTCCGGCATATCCTTCTAACAGCAACATGATAAACATGACAACTATGAAATCGGTAAAACTAATAGCATTTTAAACTGAAAAACCCTATCATGGATAAACAGAGTTGTGTGAAAAGAATCGTGAACCATTTTAACATTATATTTGGAGTTAAACCGGCGTTGGAAAGTGTGGTCTGGCGTAGAAGTCTTAATCTGTTGGAGACAGTATGGTGTTATGAAAAGTGGCGGTTTGCTAATGAAATGGGACCAGTGATTGAAAACATGTCAGCTATTTTTATCAATCATCAAACTAATTGTATGCTCGAACCACTTATCGCCTATTAAAATGCATTTTTAACATACATATAAGACTTGTGTCGTATCATGAAGCCATGTAACTGGCACGATAAAGGTCGTCAACCTAAAGTAGGTCATACAGACGAAACTCAGTTACGAAGGCGCAATATTCCATTATTACGTCTGAACAGCACCGGTGAAGTTTCTTCAAGTAGTCCTAGTGAAGTTAATACTGTGAAAATGTGTAAGGCTTGTGAGTCTCCGCAGAACTCATCCCAGTTTAAGTGCCTCAAGAATTTAGTTGAAATGAACATGAATTCAGTTCTAGAAAGTGCTGGTTCATACATCGGAGGATTTTGCCAGTCAGCAGCCACAAATAGATTAACAAGTTGTCAAAGTGAGAGAAGTATGCTTGAAAAATATTTTAAAGACATTCAGAACAGAATGCGTTCAAAAGGCTGTAGTGACATGGGTGTGAAATCTGCCGTCAGTCAGAGAGATGCTAATTGTTCCCCAGCATCTTCTCAGGGAACAGCAAATAGATGGTCAGATACCATATACAGTGCACTGCAGTGTGGACTGAAAATGACATCAGCTCTCAGCTCAGAAGCTTGCTCCCCAAAACCAACTCCATATGTACCGCCACATCTTAAAAAATCCCAATGTATAAATAGAGTTGGAGGAATCACAGTTGATCCAAGACTGACACCATATAATGCAAGACTTCTTCAGAAAAGTAAACAACAGCAGTGTCAAAATCATGAACCCAGAGGATGTTCAGATAAG
>CM037790.1:43579688-43629688 GCA_021229015.1 Solen grandis | reverse complement strand
GGTGTATTAGAAATTGACGTAAAATGATTAACAAAGTCGTTCATACTAATATCGTTTTGGTTATTGTTTTTCTTGTTAGTGAACTTTTTTATATATTTCCAGAACTTTTTGGGTGAATGTTTACTTAAATTGGATAGGTTACGTTTCTCTTTCATATCAAAGGCACGTTTAGCATTACGTTTTACATATGCAAATTTGCTCCGATTTGATAAAAATAACAGTTTATTTTCCTCAGAGGCATGTTCGACAAGATTGCGTTTACATCTAAGGAACTCCGATTTAGCTTTGCGACAATTATCATTAAACCACGGCGTTTTCTTGGTTTTAATATGTGGTCTTGGTGAGTAAGATTTACCAAAACATTGAAAGGAAATATTATACACTATGTCGGATAGAGAGTCAATACTCCTATTTATATCGCATTCACCGGATATAAGTTTATCTGATATATCGTCGAAAACGTATTTTTTCGAGTTAAGTATGTTTAAAAAACTCTCCGACTCTGCAGGGTTCCATAGTATTTTATCGACATTACGGCGATTAGTTTCTACATTCCTACTTGACATATAGTTTAAAGAAAATGTAATGGGACAATGATCAGAAAATTCTGTCATATCATAAATATAAACATCAGATACGGATTTAAAATTGTTGATATTAGTAATTAAATAATCAACAGTGCTAGAAACAGCCCTGTTTCTGTACACACTATGATAAGTACATTTACCATGACAAAGACGTCCGTTCACAATATGTACATTGTTTTCCTTACATAATGTCAGTAGCTTGTTACCGAAAGAATTCACGTGCAAATCATTATTAGTACGAATTAATAAATCGGTATCGTGTAGATTTTCATTCGGCATATTTACATAACGGTCTAAATGTATGTCATCAATGTAATCTAAGAGATTACCCGTGCGTGCATTTAAGTCCCCTGACAAAAACACATCGCCTAGTTCACTAAAGTGTCTTATATCATTACTCAAGTGATGAAAAAAATCGAATTCAAAGAGACTGGAATTAATATTCTTATATAAATTAGACTCTTCTGGAGGAATATAACATGTACAGAAAAAAACATCATCATCGGTATGTAGGAAACATTTTTTAAGTTTAAACCATATTATACCATTAGAATTTGTACTAACTAGTTCTAAATTGTTTAAAAATTTATTTTTATAATATATAACAACACCTCCGCTATTCCTCTTTGCCTTGCGGTTAAATTTAGGACGTGGACAATTAAAATAACTGTATCCGTCAATATCAATGTTCGATAGTTTAGCATTCCAGGTCTCTGTAAATAATAAAATATCAAAATCTGCAATAAAGTTTAAAAAGTCACAGTCATGCAGTTTTGATCTGATACCCTGAATGTTCCATAACAGAAACGACAATTGTTTCGACACAACTTCCTATTTCCTATGACCTGGTTCTGGGATAGAGTCTGAGAGGTGTGATATCTATTTTATTATACAAAACAGAATATAACCCAACAGTGTAACCATCGGATGATGTTTAAAGCTGGTATGTGGAATGCACTTGCACAAAAGGGCAAGTTTGTTATGGCAAGAGTGACAGATCATTATGTCAAAGGGTGTCATTACTGATTGTTGCCCTCTGACCCTACAATAAGCTACTAAGTAAGAAATCAAGAGTGGTGTAATAATATAAGCTGGTCTAACATCGGTTCCCTGCATCAGCGTCTATAGTTATTTTAAAAAGTAGGGTTTAAGGTACATGGTGCAAGACAAGAGCTGTCAGAGGACAGCACGCTCGACTATTCGAAATGCTTGTTGGTAAATCAAATGAAATCTATTAAAATTCTTGCCCTTCATAGTAATAGTAAAAAATGATATACCTTGATAGTCTGATACCCCTTAATATATTTATGATGTCTAAAATCAATCCCATGCCTAGTTACTGAGACATAAGCACAATAACACTGTGCATGCAAAACTTAAACCAAAAATCCAAGTTAGAAAAAGGCCATAATTTGCATCAGTCCAAAAGTTATCCTCCTGTTTTCTGATGCCCTTGAAGACACACCTTAACTTTCTAGTCAATTCCACAAGCAATTTCTGAGATATAAGGTGGATAGTAGCTTGAATGCAAAAATTTAACCATAATTCTAAGTTAAAAGTGGGTCATAACTTGTAATATATTCCATCAATATATTCCATCAAAAGTTATCTACCTTGATAGTATGATACTCCTAAACATATTAAAGATATTACAAATCAATCCCATGCCTGGATACTGAGATATAGCATGAAAGTACTTGCATGCAAAACTTAACCAAAATTTCTATGTTAAAAAGGGATAATTGTAACATATTCCATCAAGAGTTATCTACCATGAAAGTATGATACCCCTAAATGTATTAAAGATGTCTCAAATCAATCCCATACCTGGATACTGAGATATTAGCATGAAAGTACCTTGCATGCAAAACTTAAACCAAAATTTCTAAGTTAAAAAAGGGGCCAATTGTAAAATTCATCAAGTTATCTAATAATTAGCATGAAAGTACCTTGCATGCAAAACCTTAACCAAAATTTCTAAGTTAAAAAGGGGCAATAATTTGTAACAAATTCTATCAAGAGTTATCTACCTTGGTTGTATGATGCCCTAAACATATTCATAAACTTTCAAGTCAATACCATGAATGGTTATTGAGATACAAACTAGATAGTAGCTTGCATGCAAAACTTTAACCAAATTTTCTATTGCATGCAAAACTTTAACCAAAATTTCTAAGTTAAAAAGGGGCCATAATTCATATTAAATTCAGTCAAGAGTTATCTACCTTGGTTGTCTGATGCCCCTGAACATATTTATAAACTTTCAAATCAATACCATAAATGGTTATTGAGATATAAGATTGATAGTAACTTGCACGCAAAACTTTAACCAAAAGCTGCAACGCCGACGCCAGGGTGACTACAATAGCTCTCATATTCTACGAATAGTCGAGCTAAAAAAGTACACCTAAATATTGCAAAGCAGAGCTGCACTGTAAAAGAAAACAAAATAATGGGTTAAGTTTACATCAGCTCAATTCATTTTCCTGAGCACTCCCTGAATCCATAACTTCAGTATTGTATAACTCAGCCTTAGAACACCTTGTGTGCCACAGATCCACCTACAAGTAAGTACACATTAAGGCAATTATCCATGCTATAAGGCAAACATTAGAATTAAACCTTTCATTATAACATCGTCTCTGAAAAAGAAATTCATAAAAATTGTATGTCCATATACAATAAAACATGATGTGGTTTAATTGTGCCTAATTTGAGATGAGAAAAGACAGGTAAATGTTCTAGTTGTCACTTAAAATAATCACTAGAAAACAAGTGTGACAAATGTAAATCATACATCAAACTGTGATCTAACAGTAAATAATTACAACTATGGACTGGTGCAGATCCTATAAAACATAAACAAATGAAAAGCATAAAAAGCAGACGATAATTAGACAAGTTGACAAAACAAAGCTATGTGAGGACAAATAATTTGATTAGTCATATAATGTTACTAGTATAACACTACTTGTTTTAAATCTACAGCCTTGTCCCTCAAGTGATCAGGTTAATATTACAGACTCTGTCTACAGAAACCTTTGATTTAGCTTTTAATGCTATCAACACTAACAGTTCGAACTGAAGAAGAAATCCAGATAAGGACACATCTCTACTTCTTGGCTTCAGGTGTTTTCCTACTGACACTCAATGAAAATCCTGATTACACTGAAGGTCATTCTGAATCAAAACTCGTTCTGAAGTAAACCATTACACCAGATGATCGGCAATACCCAGTATAATTTGCCAATTTAAAATGAACAATCAGTGAATGGGGAAAAAATTGAAGTGTATACTTAATTCACTTTGAACAATGTGTGAAATTTTATATCAGCATGTAGATTAACAACTCATTTCAGAGGGAAATGGTCTACAAAGGCAATGATAAAGAGTAAACACTTAAACATTTGGTCCCGTGTTCTCAAAGATATAGAAAATCATACTCATATTCAAAATCAGACTTAAATACAATTATCATACTCAACTAATTTGATCAATCAGTGGCATTCACAATGTCTTTAAGCACAGACTCAGTTTGAGAACCCTCCATTGTACATAAGCTTAGGAATGATTTTTTTTCCCTCGAGAACATTCCTATAATTTCAAATTCAGACTAATACTCAAATACGAGTCTAAGATTATCTTAAGTATTTTTCAAGAAAATGGAGGCTGACCTTGCCAAGTCTGACCTGGAACCGATCCTAACAACCATATTAATAAGTAATATATACTTAAATCTTTCAAATATTGTTAGTCGATAAGGTAAGTATTCATGTCACTATGCATTAAGTATTGCTGATGAGTTTGCATCAGGTTTTAAACTGGTAAGAATTGTCTTTTGTTTGACAGCTTTGATGAGGTAAAGGATGCTAGATAACTAAGAAGGGTTCATGATGAAAGTTTGAGTCTGTAACAGCAACATGACACACAGAAGAACAGGGCCCTAGAACGCTGACCTACCGTTAGAGTATGGGGCCAATAGCCAAGGGTGTTGGACTCGACGGTGACAGTATTGAGAGCAGAGCGGACATAGGTACTTGGAGTTGGCATGAAAAGATTTGGCTTGCGGATCTTGCTCATGTTGGAACACACAAAATATGGGCTGACACACTGCAGAAAATGTTTGTATTTTTATACATGTACACATTCATTCTGGCAAAAATATGACAATTATAAATATTTATATTTTAACAATTAGTGCCTTGTCTAATATAAGACGCGTCTTGATGCCTTGGTAGGCAGAGAAAACCTAGATCAGATACTTCAGTTACTATCTTTTCACAGATCTCTGTTGGTATACAATATTGTAGCACAGAATTTACCAAGTCTTTATGGCAATGGCAAATGTACTGTTTCATATACCATCTAAACTTCAGTCTATTAATATTCATCAAGTCATTAAAGTGTGCTTGATTATTCATGAGGTAAAGGGTTTAACATATGAATGTGAAAAATAAATTTCAGTCAATATTTTCATCAAAGCACAGGGAGAACAAGACAAGGGCCTGTCAAGCCCAGATAGCTGTTTGATGGAGGTAATATTAACTGATATGAGTATACCATGTTGTGATAAGGAATTTAGAGTTTGAAGTGGTGACTAACACAGGTTCAACTCAAAGGGGTCTGGCACAAAAGGTGAGTAATACATCACTATATTTTATACAAGAGATACTACTCCCGATTGACCAACATTCATATCTTCCTTGAAAAAATGCAAATATCTCAGACATTTATGATGGTATATTTAAATACTTTGCACCTATTGAAAGCATATACGTTAATGTAAAATAAAATCACAACTTTTTCACCCATGCAAACGCAATTATCATGCAACAAAATTCGCTTTGCAAAAAACTAACCCCAATTTTCAGAACATTGACAAGGGTTCGTACACTCGGTCTTCTAGTGTAAACTAATTAATTGCTCATATTGACATACATAATCTTTCCACAACTGCAAGAAATATAGTAGATATCACCAATTGAGCCATTTGCCTTCTTATCCTTAAATTTAGCCATTCTTCAAATGAAGTTGCTTTCAGAAGAAAAAGATGTTTTCATTGGTGGTTTGAACCTCTTCAACCAATTGCATTCATAGTTACCAAAATGGTCATGTGATTCCCAAAATGGCACTTAATAGAAGTGAAAGTACGCTATCGGATGATATTGGCAATAACTAATGAATTCCTTGCAGCAGAGGAGAGATTATGCATCTAAATATGAGTAATTAATTTTAGTGGTAATATTGCATCGGCTAACCTCAACCTATCACAGAAATGACTATTTACACTGGGAGATTGGGTGTATGAAACTTTATCAATATTTTTGAAAATAAGGGTTAGTTTCGAAATGCAGGTCTCACTGCAGGATACTTGCGTTTGCATGAGTGAAAAAGTTGTGCTTTTCTGTTACATAAATGTATATGCTTGCAATATGTGCAAAGTATTTATATTTCCCATCATGAATGACTGAGATATTGGCATTTTTTCAAGGAGGGTATGAATCTTGGTCCATCGGGAGTAGTATCCCTTGTATTATATATAGTGATACATGACCAGCCTTTCTTGCTAGACCCCTTTGGTTCAACTGAACTCTTAAAATATAAAAGAGCTTGTTATCAGGGAGGATTTATATCTACTGGAGACAGATACAGTGCTGCTACACTGCAGTATCACACCATAGACATGTGACATGATACCACAGTCACATTTTCCTGACACTAGGCCAACCAGTTCTGGAACTACCCTGAATATATGCTGAGTACTACGCAGGGAGCTACCAGTACCATATGTCCCAGCCAGGTATTGAACCCACTACCTCCCATTCCCAAGACTGAATCAATGAAAGTAATATTTAGTCCTACCTACCTGAATGTTGATACCTTTACCGGCATACTCCAAGTTCAAACATTCTGTTAGATATGTCACATAAGCCTGCAAACAGAATTTAATTGTTTGAACTGAATACACAGTTATTCATTCACTTCAGTAATTTGTCTACAAGGCAGATATTGTGCTGCCTCACTGCAAAATCTGGGACAAGTGACAGGGAACCTCATTATGTCACATCATTCGGATAAAAATTCCAGACAGTCCTGGAACTAACCGTATATACAGAGCGTTAAGCAAAGTAGCTTCACCAGAAAATTGAATGACTGATATGTCCTAACAGGAAAAACACCTCAAGCCCTAAGAGGGCAGATGCTCTTACCACTTGGTCACTGATATCCAAACTGGGATTTAAGCTTATACACTTGCATTCAAATCAATACTCATTAGGTACATCATAAAAACAAAATCATCCTGAAATCATCATAATTTTCTCTTGATATCTGGTGAGTGATGAGCTTAAGATTAACTTCTTGTTCCAAAAGTATTACAATCAGTGTTTGGTGATAATTATGATGTTACTTTACTCAGCATTCCATTGGAATACAAGACAGATGACTAAATAATAGTAACGTCTAATAACAAAAATCTTGATGTGCACATTTGTACTGGTATGTTTTGTACTGCTACTTTTCGTACATATTTAACTATTTAACTTCAAACGCAGAAAAGACCTTTTTAAAAAAAATTTTTTTCACTAAAAAATATAACCTCAATTAAAGTTTGAAAAATGTTTTTAAGTCATTTTACCAGTCAAAATTATCATGCAGTTAAGTCCAGTAAAGTGTCCAAAATGAGAAAAAAATGATTAGAAGACATTTGTAACAGGCAGAATAGCAGCAACTTCAGTTAAGCAAAAGGGCCATAGAGGCCCTAAATTGCTCACCTGAGTAAAGGGTTACCCAAGAAACATCTGTACTAAAACATTTCAAAATCTGGCCACTAGTTTTGAAGGAGATGATTTTCAAAGTTTTCATTGCATTGCAATGGAAACCAGAGTTCTAAAATGATCAAGTTTATTTTAGCAACTTTTGTGGAGGTTCACCCAAGGACCATCCCTGCCAAGTTTAATCAAATTCTGTCCAGCGGTTTCAGAGATGTCATTTAAACTTTTCACTATATACATATGGGGCAAATTAGCCCCGACCCTGGCGACCATATTTTTTAACGAATGTAATAATTTTAGCAATCTTGGAAGATAGTTACCCAAAAACCACCTGTACCAAAACATTTTGAAATCTGGCAGTAATTTTGAAGAAGATGATTTTTAAAGTTTTCGTTTTTTTTTCTTTCTTTCGTTGCCATGGCTTTTAGCAACTTTTGTGAGGTTCATCTAAAGATCATCCCTGCCAAGTTAAATCAAATTCTGTCCAGCGGTTTCAGAGGAGATGTCGTTTAAAGCAAGTTGTTGACGACGGATGACGCACGACGACGGACACAGGGTGATCCTTAATAGCTCACCATGAGCATGTTGTGCTCAGGTGAGCTAAAAACAAAGGGGTGGGAGGAGACCTTAAATAATCCAGTCAAATAAGGTTATATATTGGAAAAAGACTGCTGTATGCATTCAATATGTTTTAGAAATAAGTTTTGAAATACTTGTTTTTGATAAATTGAAAACGAATGATTAACATTAAAATACAGTTCATGATGGTCAGTTTCGAGGGTAAATTAAATTTGGCAGAATAAAATTTAGAGCTAATACTTGTTTGTTACTAAGTTTACTGCATATAATTACAATCAGTAAGAAATGAACAAATATTTCATCCTTAATTTGAATTCTGGTAAATTATTTTCCTCATACCGTATAGCGGGTTATTTCTGCGGGTGTAATATTATGCATTTTTACCATAAAAATTGGTTAAATTTTTTTATACAAATTATTTTTCTGCAATTTCTGAGACAGGAAAAATTTATTTCTGCGCTTGCTTACCTTGCAATTTGAAGCAAATATATTAAAATCTCTAATTCTAAGTATTAAACCTGAGGATTATCACACTTTATTACATCTCACATACTCTTCCGTCAACCATACTACCAGAATTTAACAGCTGCTTTGGTATAAGTTAGTAATATACAGGTGTCAGTCCATTACTTGATTTTTTTAATTGCTTGTTTATAGATTTTAAAATGCAAACAACTGTAAATAAATTTTGAGGGCAATTCAATCAGAGAGCAAACCATGTTATACGTGCAAAAATATGCACAGTTTGCATTGCAAAATAAAGATCCCGAGGTGGAGAAATTCTCCCTGTCCCCAGGTGAACCTGGAAGGTGACACGTTGTGCCACTGAAAAGGGAAGATTACAATGAAATGTGGTCAAACTGTCATAATTTTACACTTTGTTCTTTGCATCTATTTCCTGTTATTAGAAATCTTTTACTGAGAACTACATCACCTTGTTGTTTTGTCTAAATGCTAGCAATAACAGACTCTTGTTGATAATAGAAATCACATCACAGTGTATTTCATGTAGATTGGTATCTAATGATCTTAAGGAATCTAAAGAGTTTTATCCTGCGAAAATTTTTATAGTTATTTTATTTCCACGGATTTTATTTCAACGGATTTGTGTTCATCCGCAGAGTAGCAGAAATAAATTACCCGCAGAAATAACCCGCTATACGGTATTCCCAGATATTAAACACATTTTACTGCACATTTTATTTATCAGAATGAAAGAAAATCATGCAAGGAGTGGCTTCCAAAGTACTTTAAAATGGTCAATTTCTTTTTTCAGCTTTGTGGCTTTGTCCCACTATCCCCCTACCAGGTCAATGCCCTGGAACCACAAGTAATCAGAAAGGCTTATTCACATTTTGCTGATTATTTGAACATCATGACATGATTGTGTGGTGGCAGTGGTTACTGTACAGTAGAGGACGTTATCACTGTGTGGTAAAGGGCTAACCTTGCAGGCGGAGTAGACACTCAGCAGTGGTGTGGGTGTGAGTCCAGCAGCGGACGAGATGTTGATGACCACGCCCTTCTTCCTCTCAGCCATCCCTGGCATCACAATACCAGACATCTGGAACAGCAGTCAGACAAGTGTGTCCCTTCATTACTTTACAGACATTTCTTTCCTACACATGACATCATCATTTCACCCATCACCTCATAAGGACTTGTTTTGACAAGTTGGCAATCACAGCAGACCCAGAACATACAGCTCTTGATTAGGGTCTCTTTGTTTTGATCAACATTGTAACTCAGAATTTACACAGAAAAATCGAGAGAATCAGTCAGTGGTGCTGGGCTATATATAGACATTCTCTAAACTAAATCTACAGCAACAGGCAACAACTTTGAGCAACATATACTATTTAAGTACAGAAAATCAATATACATGATAACCATCAAGTTACAAATTTGTACATAAATATTCATAAGGTTGAAGGTTAAGGGTCAAATTGTGATATAATAACTAGGATGCCACATCACCTTTACTTTAACCCTTTCCCTCATCTATACTCATTTTGACGCCCTCAATAGGTATCACATAAAGCCTGATCTGCAGAAAACCACAGTTAAACCTTACCAAATTTAATTACAAAATACTCATTTCCAGACCACTGAGGAGCAGCGAACAGCATAAAACCTGATCAGCATGCGAGTTACTCGCAGGCTGATCTGGTTTTATGCTGTTCACATAGGTCTTTTCATGGTGTCCTCTATGAGGGAAAGGGTTAATGCCAATTTGTTAAGTTGGTGTTAGGATGTAATGTTGATTTACACTGTCAGATGTTTTCAATTATTTTGCCTAAAGAAAACATTAGTGCATTTATTGAAAACCAGAGTTTGTGCTTATTTTTACCATTTTAAACATTCTGGCAAATAATCACAGTTTTAAGAACTAAGGATCTCACTTATCATAAAAAGAGTGTCATGAAGGCCCCTGAGAACCAGGTATTAGTGGGAGGAAAAGAAAATATTATATTATAGAAAACAGGCTCTGCTTCCTGCCAGCAATATTTTTAGACGGATCCAAATGATTTTAACAGTCTTGGTGGAGAGTGACCCAAGGAACATTGGTGCTAAAAAAACACTTTGAAATCCAGCTAATACTTTTGGACATGAAGATTTTTCAAATTTGTACTGTATACATATAAGGAAAATAAGCTCCGCCCCCTGGCAGCCAAGTTTTTGGACTGATCCAGATAATTTTTACAATCATAATAGAGAGTGACCCCAAAGAACATCCATACCAAAATCTAAAATCTTTGAAATACAGCCAGAAGAAGATTTTCAAATTTGTTCTTTATACATATATTAAGGAAAACAGGCTCCACCCTCTAGGGGCCATGTTTTTAAACAGATCCAATTAATTTTACAATTTTGGTAGCAAGTCATCTCAGAGTTATCTGTGCAAAAATACTTTGAAATCCAATGAGTACTTTTGGACAAGAAGATTTTCAAAATTTGTTCCATATACATATAAGGAAACGGGCTCCGCCCCATGGCAGCCATGTTTTATGACTGATACAAAGAATTCTTACAATCTTGGTAGACTTTTCACATTAGTTGCCATGGCAATCATATTTTGGCATGGAATTTAATTCTTTGAACAACTTTGGAAGAGGACCACCCAAGGAAAATTCCTGTAAAGTTTTATGAAAATTTGCATAGTAGTTTAGCAGGAGATGTCGTTTATGTTAATGTTGATGCTGGACATTCATTGGTCACAACAGCTCATCTTTGGAAAAGGTGATCTAAGAACTTACAAGGATCCAAAAAGTAGGAAAGAACAAAATCAATAAATTTCATTTTGAAGAATTCAATGATTTTATTTCTGACCTTTATTTGTATCAAAATAAACCAAAAAATTTTTTTTTTTTTGCAAGTTTCAGGAAAACCCTTCCAATGTTTCCTTAGTTCAACCAACAGGTTTATTTCACTCATTTAAAATACCAATGCTAACATAGGCTAACATCAAGCAAGATCATATTTGGTTTTATCACCTTAAATCCAAGAAAATAAAAACATACATACCATGGTAACTGAAGTGCAGTTAACATTCATGAGGTCAATACAAAGCTGAAAAGATATATTCAAAATATATAGAATAACTCTTCCCTAGCAAACATGAATTCAAGCTGGAGTTACTTCCCATTACTGAATCTCTCTAAGTGACATGGTTCAACTCACGCTGGTTACCCTCGAAACAAGCAAAAACAGCAGTTTCTAACTAGCATCAATGACAAACAGAAGATTAGGACTGGAACCACAGGGGTTTGCCCCGTCCAGTCTTCGCTGGCTTTAACAGAAACTGTGAAATAAATACTTCACAGTTAGCCATTGACTTGACTATATGAGTTTACCGTTGCTTCGATAGTATTTCAATCATATAGCGACGTCCAGCTAATAAGACCCTGAATGCACGGAGGCATCCAGGTAGAACCAACGACCCACTGCAAGCATAGTCAGCCATTATCAGATACCAAATCAAGATGTCTGCATATGCAGCTTAAGTGAATAAAGTACCCAAATTGATCACTTTAGTTGTTAACTGTTTGGTTTCAACAATTGTGAAACCCACACTGTGAGTGATATAGGTACTCTTTCTCTCATATTTGTCAAAAATATAATTATGCAGTGGGTTTAAATAATATGTGTGGGGTTTATTATCGGGTATCTGCTGTGTATAGAATATGCACATAAATTTAATGTTGATTACTGTGCTTGGTTGTTTACTCTGACAGACCTGCATTGCTGCCTATCGGCATGGGCAATTTGCTGACAAAAGTGCACATGCTGTGCGAGGCAAGGGGCAGCCGCACGCTGCCTACCTAGTTCAGGCTAGCTGGTCCCTAGTCAAACAAAACATCAAATTTCTTTCCATTTCAGTAGCTGTATATAAAAATTCACAATTTTAAGAAAAAAATCACAATTTTACATAAAACAATGCATTTATTTTCACAATTTTCAGGTATGTGACCCATTCATAATTCAGGGGGAAAAAATTGCTTGATTCCTCCACATGAGAACAAGACTGAATAGCTCCATTGTTTTGTCATCAGTAACCATAAACAGATTTTTTAATGTGACACACAGAGGAGGACGGAGAATTGATCCCGATGTGTCACCTCTGCTTGCAGCTGGTGGCTCAAAAACTTTATCACTTCTAGACGAGATATATTCCATATCCCTCTGTATAGTGGAGCAATATTTTGATACCTTTAGTGGTCTCTGTTTAGACCTACCTTTTCCCTGTCAGGAAGATCGAGAAAGTATTCTGGATAATCATAGGACAATCCCACATTGTTCACTGGAAAAACATAACACATATTGTAGCATATAGTTTGGCAAGGAGATGGAACTTAATAATATAATATCTTTCTTATGATGTTTGTCATAGATTTGCTACAGTAAGAATTTAGAAACTAAAGCAGTGTTAAATCGGATTTAATAATGCTTGCGCTGAGTTTTCTAAAAGTGCATAGATTTGATATGAATATTGACATTAATTGTTCGAATTTTTTTTACATACTTTATTTGCATACTTACAGTTGAAAAGCTTACCTGTAGCTCTGAACCAAGCAACTAAGATTTTATATTTTACATTACAGAGTGAGATACTATTGTAAATACTGTTTACATTTAATTCAAATTGGAAGTTTGTTTTGTAGAGGAAACTTAAGCCTCACTACTATTAAAGGGACTGCTGTATATAATTATATCTCATTAATTACAGGCTCACAAACTATACAAGATTAATCACATCCCAGAGTAGCCATGAGATAATCGGAAAATTTCAATTGAATATATCGGTATACAAAACTAAACATCTTAGATGCCCCTCATGCTTTTGAGTGGCAATTAATATAGTTAACATAGTACAGTAGTCTGATCCAACAGTTAAAACAGTACTTTCAAAATATACTGATGGTTGTTTCAGAGTTACCTTAATTGTGGAAGTATATCAATCATATAGTAGCATCAAGCTCTTTACATGTGAAGGAGATTCCATCCCCCCTTCTACCCCCCCCACCCCCCTAAAAGGCACCCAGGTAGAACTACCATCTTACCTGAAGCCTGCTGGAAGGCTTTCTCACATAAAAAAACAAGAGCTGTCCATAAGACAGCGCGCTCGACTTTTCTCAGTTGCTAAGACAGTTTTATGGATTTTAATAGTATGGTACATATCAATGATGATATGTTCTAGTTATAGTAGAAATTATTCTATCACCTCCAATAAACAAATATGACATTTTTAATTGGTGAAATTAGCATGCAGAATCAATTTGAGAATGTGGTGTGCTGATCCGCCAACTCCAGTGCTAAAATCTGAAATTGTAAAATTCCAAGTTCTGGTGGAATACCTGTGATAGTATTGAAAATATACAACTTTGTAAAAAAATTAACCATGATTTCGGCTGTTTTCTAAGTATGAAAGGGGCATAATTCAAGAAGTAGTACAGCCAGGGTTATGGGCCTTGCTAGTAAGGCAGAGGTAGTGATGGTGAATAAGTACTTGAAGTTTCAGTCAAATACATGTGATAGTACAACTATGTGGGCCTTGCTAGTAAGGCAGAGGTAGTGATGGTGAATAAGTACTTGAAGTTTCAGTCAAATACATGTGATAGTACAACTATGTAAAAAAAATTACCATGATTTTGGCTGTTTTCTAAGTATGAAAGTGGCATAACTTAAGAAGTAGTACAGCAAGAGTTATGGGCCTTGTTAGTAAGGTACAGGTAATGATGGTGAATATGTACTTGAAGTTTCAGTTGAATACCTTAGATAGTATTGAAGATATACAACTTTGTAAAAACTTTAACCTTGATTTTGGCTGTTTTGTAAGTATGAAAGGGGCATAACTCCAAAAATAGGGTAGCCAGGGTTGAGGGCCTTAGAAGTAAGGCAGAAGTGATGATGGTGAATAAGTATTTTAAGTTTGGGTGGAATACCTTTGATAGTATTTAAGTTATTGATGTTTGAAAAAAACTTTAACCTTGTGTTGCAACGCCGACGCCCGAGTGACAGTATAAGCTCTCATTTTCTTCGAAAAGTCGAGCTAAAAATGAGTGACCAGTCTCTGACTCAAATCCACAGCAGTGAGGGGCTATGTGATACAAAGTCAAAAGCTATAACCACTTATTCATGGAGGCCCCTTCAATATATATATAGTAACTTCTACTTGTCTGAATGTTCATGTGTAATTACATAGATAACAACTTACCAAGAACACCAATGTCAAGCCCATGTAGACCATTGCGAATTCCGCTATAGATTTCTGTTCCCTTTGAAAAATCTGCAGCAATCACTTTGGTTTTCACCTTATACTGGCTTTCTGAAGAATCAATATGATAAAACTGTATAATAAATTATCATTCATATGATTAGGAATATAATTCAGACTCTGAGAAAGTTGTGAGACTGGCAGACATGTCTGACAAATTTTATCTTAGTCTGATAAAAAATGCTTTCTCCTCAGTCCAGATGACTGACAAGGATTTTTCAGTGAACTCAAACTGTAAGTATAAAGTGAAAATACTTTCTTTGCTATTCCTGCTTGTTATAAACATACCTTGCTTGATTCTTGTATTTTATATCTTAAATTGGCTAAAACTATATATATCAATACATATCAGTTAAATATACCTTTAGAAAGACAAAAATCAAGATATTTTGCATATTTTCTCCTTTGTTTTTTGGTCTGACAGATTTTCTTTCGGTCTAACAAAATCTTCATACTTGTCAGACGGATTGTCTGCTAGATTTTTTTGCCTTTCACAAAGTCTGGATAATATAAGCAGTATTATCATTAGTTACCTACAGATATCATGTTTAAGTGTTAACACTGGTCCATTATTCCATGAAAATTAGTCATCTCTGAAGGTGATGACTCCCCCTGCTACACCGCCTTGCCTCCACACTATGTGTTATAAGGAAAGATATAACAAGACAGGATAGGACCCTACATGTGATTCTGATAAAGGCAGGCCCTACTTAACTTTTTTTAAGTGGGGATATAACTTACACAACTTCCCTGATTCAGTACAGCACAAGAAGATAAGGTTGCAGCTTGTTTTCCTGGAGTCATTTTCCCTCAGTTTTTTAATGCAATTTTTCTGGTTTCAGAACTTAATATTTAAAAGTTAAATAATACTGTTGAGAATAGAAGATATGAAATTTTTTTGCAGCAAAAGCTTTTTTTACACTAATGAAAAAAAATTGTGTAAGAAAAGAAGAAACTCTATTGTTTAGTTTCATATACTTCACGATCCATTTTGGGTATAAAATTGCCATTTTTGGTATTCCACAATAACACTTTCATTACTTAACCCTTTCCCTCATATAGACTCATTTTGACGCCCTCAATAGGTACCACATAAAGCCTGATCTGCAGAAAACCACAGTTAAACCTTACCAAATTTAATACAAAATACTCATTTCCAGACCACTGAGGAGCAGCGAACAGCATAAAACCTGATCAGCCTGCGAGTTACTCGCAGGCTGATCTGGTTTTACGTTGTTCGCATAGGTCTTTTCATGGTTTCCTCTATGAGGGAAAGGGTTATGGTATTTTTAGTTACCATAACAACAAAACTGGAAAAAATGTATAGTACTCCATAGCTGTTCATTACAATTTGTCAATAAAATTCTGGGCTACAAGCTTCCAAATCTTAGCCCAGCAGACATAGCCCAGTGGACTACCAGAATTTTTGAGAATTTATCAGACACTGGAAAGGTCCTATACAAACATATCACTGTATAGCTCTTAACTATGGCATTTCAGTCTCTTGGGAATGAATCTCAAAACTTAATTTCAATAAGGTTTGATCTTGAAATTAGGATATCAACAATTGAATAAAGCATGACATCTTGAACAGCAATTGTCTCATAACACATTTATATACATATAACATACCTATCTCTGCAGCTACTGCTTCCAACTTGGACTGTGTTCGGCTGATGAGGACTACATTTAGACCATATTTGGCAAGCTACAAAATCAAAATAATTTTCCTCTTAAACCTGTTAAACAGTATCACCACAGCGACTACAATAACTTCAATGTCAAAATAACATTATCATAGTAACAGATAAATATAGCCTTTTTCCTTTTACAAGTCATGATTCCCATCGCTGGGACAACCACTTTCTATTTGTTCCATTACTCTCCATTCATCCACTGCAATATTTTAAACTAGCAAGTTGATATTTTTATGCATTAAGAATGAAAATAATTTTAAGCAAATTCAAAAGACATTTACATTTTGGATACTCCTTATGTAGAGATAAGAACATCAGTGAGTAGTGGGATATTACAGCACAATACAATTGTTCGGACTGGTTAACACATGGCAAGACAAGGTTATCCTTCATCAAATCGGATTAAAATATTGGCTATTGATCTGAACAACAAACTGATGTATGAAGAGAAGTGTACTCAGCATCTGTGGGTTACCAGATGACTGTGGTTCCTAGCCCTTTCATATTTCAAACTACTGGCATTATAATTAATGTACAATTCATGCACTGTGACAACTTTGAATCTTACCTCTTGCACGTAAGCTTTCCCAATGCCATCTGTAGCACCAGTTACAACTGAAATGCGAAAAAAAAAGAAAAGTCAATAAATTGGCATTTTGAAAAATATAATAATTATAATATTTTTCAAATTAATAGCTATCAAAGAAGAATCTGTAAAAAATATTGTATTCTATAAGACAACAGCAGATCAGCCTTAGAGTAGTTTGTCAGGGCTTTTTGGGGAAAAGGCCCCTGCCAAATTTGGGAATTTTTTTATCAGTAAAATTGGAAAATTGGGGAAAAAATAATTGTTGAATCTATAAAATAGGGACATTTGACCCATTGAAATAATAAAATAGTTCACTTTATACATCATAAAACAAAACAAGAGGGCCAAGATGGCCCTTGGTCGCTCACCTGAGAAAGATGATTGCTTAAGAAATAAAGATGCTTGAGTGTTAAAGTGAAATCTGGCTTTTTTTATGGTGAAATGGGCATAACTCCAAATTTAAAATTGATTATGGGCATAAACATTGTCTAAAAGTTTAAAAATGATTGTTAAAAAAATGAAGTTGGTAGAGAATAAACAAAGTGAAATCTTGCATTTTTTGTATTAAAAGGGACATAACTCCTGACCTAAATGACCCATCTCAGCCATAATCGAACTCAATCGAGACCTTATGGTCATAAGCATTGTCATAAAGTTTGAAGATGATTGCTCAAAAGATGAAGATGCTAGAGTGTAAACAAAGTGATTTCTGGCATTTTTTGAATATTAAAAGGGGCATAACTTTTGAACTAATCAACTGATCTCAGTCATAATCAAACTCAATCGAGACCTTATGGTCATCTAAACATTGTAATAAAGTCTGAAGATGATTGCTCAAAAGATGAAGATGCTAGAGTGTAAACAACGTGTAATCTGGCATTTTTTTATATTAAAAGGGGCTTAACTCCTGACCTAATCAACTGATCTCAGTCATAATCAAACTCAATCGAGACCTTATGGTCATAAGCATTGCGATAAAGTTTGAAGATGATTGCTCAAAAGATGAAGATGCTAGAGTGTAAACAATGTGAAATATGGCATTTTTTTAATATTAAAAGGGGCATAACTCCTGACCTAATTGATGAATGTCAGCCATAATCGAACTCAATCAAAACCTTATGGTCATAAGCATTGCCATAAAGTTTGAAGACGATTGCTCAAAAGATGAAGATGCTAGAGTGTAAACAACTTGAAATATGGCATTTTTTGAATATTAAAAGGGGCATAACTCCTGACTTAATGGTATGATATCAGCCATAATTGAGCTTGGTCGTGATTTTATGGTTAGAAACATTGATATAAAGTTTGAAGATAATTGCTCATGAAATGAAGATGCTAGAGTGCAAACAATGTGAAATCTGGCTTTTTTTAATTCTAAAAGGGGCATAACTTCTGACCTAATGTTCCGATATCAGCCATAATCGAACTTGGCCGAGATTTTATGGTCATAAACATTGTCTTAAAGTTTGAAGATAATTGCTCATAAGATGAAGATGCTAGAGTGCAAACGAACAAATTGTGGACGACGGACGGACGACGGACATTCATCGATCCTAAAAGCTCATCCTGAGCACACGTGCTCAGGTGAGCTAAAAATGTACCTAGACAGCATTGGGAATGGGGCCGATATTTGGCCCCATGGGATACCTGAAAAAAGCCCTGTTTGTATGTACATTTCATAAAGAGAATGCTTTGTTTTGCTTGGTATACGTCAATGCACACCCTTCCCTATCCCCTAAACCAACCTCTTACCAGAAAGTATGTCTTCCACTACTGCAAAACAATGTGGAAGACCAACCAAGATCCCACTGACTTCAGGTACAGGCTATGTGCTCCTCATACAGTACGCTCTGTTTCAAGTCTTATATGTTGTTCATAATGTTCAATTCGAACACAATCACACTATTTAACCTCGTGTGAAGTCTCTTGTTGGAAGCACCTGTTATCGGAAAACAAGCTGTGGTTGGTAGTCAAGTGCTTTAGTAAATAATGCGCAGTAAAATTGATGCATTGCAAAGTTGTTTTTTGCATGAAATGGACATATCTGTCGTTAGATTTGGTGGTGCTAAGCCGCAAGAAACATCAAAAGAATATGACCACAAGAAAATTGTTGCACTGGTCATCCAATGCAACCATCTGTGATCATAAAAAAATGGGTGGTGTACCCATCACAGGCAATACAATCATAGACAGTATTGAAATTATAATTAGAATAATTATTATAAAACCTATATCTAGATTTTCTATTTTCATTTGCTGTAACTTGGCTGATCACATTCACTTTTAGAGCATGCATTAATTTCATACAAAATCGCCACCCAGAACTGTTGAAGACGCCATGTTGCAGAACATGTCATGTGGTACAGCAAGCACCTAAGGGGATACTGTATTCTATATTTAACAAATTTCATCGAAGTTGTGTTTACAAAAATAGAATTATCCTGTGCAATATGACCTACACTTTCTGAGTTCATTTGTCAGGAAACAAATACTTCACCAACAGTAATGAGGAAGAGTAGAAAATTATTTTTTTCATTTCTACCGTTCATTTGTGAACAAACTGCTTTTAAGATCTGGGATCTGGCATATAGATATATCTTTATATCAGGGCCTCACTCACACCTAATTTGGAATCCTGGACTCCATTTTTTTTCTGAATCAAAATCGTTGTTGATCCCAATACTGTTTTTTTTTTTTTTTAGCATCTCTTATCTGACTAGATGGTGGGACTCGAAATTTAAGCAACCATATGTCGAGGGGTCAGACTCAGTTTTTGAAATCTTAGTGAGGACCTCTTAGTTTTAAATCATTTGAATGATGCATTGATCCCTGTCATCATATACTCCCTAACCCATTGGATGATTATCTAAGGTTTCCAGCACAACTTGTCAAAAAAAATGTTTGAAGCTCAATTAAGCATACTGTTTTGAATTTTGAACAACTTGAGAATATATTTTTGGACGGGACATCATAGCAACATAACAAAAATACCAATCCACGAAAACTAATGACATTGGAAAACAACTCTTTTAACACTGACCATTCAGAAAACAAAATAAATTAAAATAAATGTTACATCAAAATATGCTTTCCACTGAATAAATTATACATCGTGGTTCTAGAAAATAAATTTAAGTAAAGAATTATCTGGAACATCGTATGATCGATGAGAGAGCATGAAAAAACACGTACCGGCCCATGTTCCTTTCGATCGCAAATAACTGCCAACTGAGTTAGACTTTGCCCGCAGTGCCATGCCAAACATCTTCATTATGGCAAGGCATACCTTGAGGGCAACGTAAGAGACAGTGACTGCCCCAGCTACTGCAAAAACGTCGGTGAAACCACCCAGGTAGGAAGATACAAGTGACGCCATTGCGATCGTCGGGGTAAAAGGTCAACTATAGACTGGAGGTACGAGTTATCTCCCTTGGATCGGAAGCCTACTTTTTGAACCTGCGAACGTTTAATTCTGAAGTATCCCGAATGGATCAGTTGGCAGCAAACAATAGGCAGCATGCATTTAGTATTCAGGTATTGAGCATTTGGCAGTGACATTAGACAGTATGCATTTAGTATTAGATATTGAGCAGTTGGCAGTGACATTAGGCAGCAGGCATTTAGCATTAGGTATTAAGCAGTTGGCAGTGACATTATACAGTAGGCATTTAGTATTAGGTATTAAGCAGTTGGCAGTGACATTATACAGTAGGCTTTTAGTATTAGACGCCTATCTGCACTCTTTCTTTCCCTCTGCTATCAGACTGTGGAACCAGCTTCCCATGCAAATTATCTCTGTCGATAGCGTAGAGGCTTTCAAGAGAGGCCTGGTGACGCTGGGGTAAACTGAGAATTTGCCTGTTTTAACCGTTTTTACTCTGCACTGTACATACATGCGCGCCGTACACACATCTTTGTACATACACTCATGTACGACAATACCCCAGAGTGGGTTATGTACATCAAGGAAGAAGAGAAGAAGAAGAAGTATTAGGTATTAAGGAGTTGGCAGTGACATTATACAGTAGGCATTTAGCATTAGGTATTAAGCAGTTGGCAGTGACATTATACAGTAGGCATTTAGCATTAGGTATTAAGCAGTTGGCAGTGACATTATACAGTAGGCATTTAGTATTAGGTATTAAGCAGTTGGCAGTGACATTATACAGTAGGCTTTTAGTATTAGGTATTAAGGAGTTGGCAGTGACATTATACAGTAGGCATTTAGCATTAGGTATTAAGCAGTTGGCAGTGACATCATACAGTAGGCATTTAGCATTAGGTATTAAGCAGTTGGCAGTGACATTATACAGTAGGCATTTAGTATTAGGTATTAAGCAGTTGGCAGTGACATTATACAGTAGGCTTTTAGTATTAGGTATTAAGGAGTTGGCAGTGACATTATACAGTAGGCATTTAGCATTAGGTATTAAGCAGTTGGCAGTGACATTATACAGTAGGCATTTAGCATTAGGTATTAAGCAGTTGGCAGTGACATTATACAGTAGGCATTTAGTATTAGGTATTAAGCAGTTGGCAGTGACATTATACAGTAGGCATTTAGTATTAGGTATTAAGGAGTTGGCAGTGACATTATACAGTAGGCATTTAGCATTAGGTATTAAGCAGTTGGCAGTGACATCATACAGTAGGCATTTAGCATTAGGTATTAAGCAGTTGGCAGTAACATTATACAGTAGGCATTTAGTATTAGGTATTAAGCAATTGGCAGTAACAATTTTCATTATACAGTAGGCATTTAGCATTAGGTATTAAGCAGTTAAAATTGGCAGTAAACAGAAGGCATATTAAGAAGTAGTTATTTAAATGTAATTTGTGTACATAAAATAACATGAAATAACTGATTTATTACCTTATTACTTATAAAATTGCCAAAATAAAACAAAAAATAAAAAAAACAATGGATTCCTGAATAATTATTTTATTGCGTAGAACATAAACAGCTGATGAAATGGTTATGTGATAAATAGATTCTAATATCGTCCATTGAAAGCCAGAAGGGGCTATCAGCATATGTAAAAAGAAGGCTGATAGCCCCTTCTGGTTTTCAATGGACGATATGTAACAGTCGTTTGTGCTAGAAAACAAAATTTACGCGAAACAGCTTATAATGGTCAATACACTTTTATCAGGTAATAAAATGCATTGAGTAGGCAGTGGACATTATGCAGTAGGTATTAAGTTGCTAGCAGTGAACAGAAAGCTGTCGATTATAGAGTAACATGTTACCTGAAAACATTATATCATGGTTTGTTTTTTTTTTGTGTTTTTTTTATGTAACACATCTTTTATCTCTGACACAGTGTATTTCTTTGACCAGATTTGTCTCTAAAAGTCCTCCATTTGGATCTATGCCGTAATCAGTAGACATTTAGTATGGAGGCTATTCGTTGCCAAAAATCCAGTCTTGTTGATCTGAGTTGAACAGTTTATCTTCCGACAAAATACCCAATTCATTTGAATTTCTTAGTATTTAAACTCCAGAGATACATTCTTGGATTGAATTTGCCGATGCAACATTGTAATTACGTATTTCAACAAAATGCATTTTGATAAACTACAACACGCCTTCTTACTTTAACGCTCGCAACTTTACATTGTCTGACCATCATGATTCGGCTCAGCTTAATCCAGGTTTACACGTTTGCAATGTTGATAAATAAGCTCCGTCCATTTTCCCGCCCACTACATCATCGTAAATAAACGTAATTGTCCGCTCACTTTCGGTATTTTCCGACAACAACTGGCAAATCTCCACGCAGTTGCAGCGTGTAAGTCTACACACAAGGTAAATGCATTATGAGAATCAAACAGTATCACAATCATTTACTAAGCATCATGTGTTTCAGTTGCATGAGTGCCATTGTATGCAGGTATTGAATCAACATCAGAAGATATAAAAAAAAAGATTAATTTTTTAAACGTACCCCACCTACATTGTAAAGCCAGCAATATAAGCGCAGCATGGCGTAAATTTATATTTAGATTTTTATATCCCTGGCCAGGATTTTAACTTTGATGTTTTTTTAGTCGAGCCACCAAAGCCACATGATATGAGAACCCACTTCACCACAATTGAGCTTTTTTCAAAATTTAATATCTAGCCACTTCCATTACCGGTGTTGTGAATTCGCGCTCAATGCCACTTTCATAAAAAAAGTCGATTTTTTTATTCACAATTTTCAGATTTCAATTTTTGATACAGATAGATCCCTTTCCCAATAATATTAAGTAACATTTAATTACTATATAACAGATATAACCTTAATACTATGCCTGGATAAGAAGAAAGAGAAAAAAAAATCTATGCCGTTTCTAATGTAAAGCTTTCATTTCTTAATATTCACTTACAACGTTAGTAAAATTAAAACCAAAATTATGAACTTAAATGTCTGTAGCAACTTTCCTTTCATAGATCTACATAACATTTTTTCAACCATATGTTTTATTCGTTTTCATTTTACCATGTATATATTAAAAGGGTCCAAAGGTAAGTATAACGATTAACAATTGATGTATATAAAATTATTGTATCTACAAAGTGTCATTTTCAGACTCAGGTAAATACGAAATCTTTCTGTACTTACCGATTTATCATGGTGTAAGAGTTACCTCTCTTTATTTTCCGCTCGTGAAATTTGGCTCCGCCTATAAATCTTCGCCTATTTCCGTGATACTGCCATATATGGAAGTTGCAAAATCGTCTACAAATGTTAATCGCGTAGAAATGTAAAAGTCAAGTATGCAGTTGTAAACCTGAGAGTGTTATCTGATGCGGCTCCATTCTCGAACGTCGTGATGTACGGCGTAAAACGTGTCGTGTATGTCGTTGTACATTTCGTTAATTTGAGTTTGAAAAATTATAAATATTATTTGCATTTTATCTTAGCTGCATGTTACCAAATTACATTCTAGAAGTAAAAACTTACTAGTTAAATCAAGATAATCAAAACGACAATACGAGTCAATATGTACCTCATCTGTTTTTGAATCGAAAAATTGTCATGATTACAAGGCTGGATTTTTGGCAACGAATAGCCTCCATAATTTAGCAGTAGGCCTCAAGCAATACACATCTGGCATTTAGCAGTTAGCATTACGCAGTAGACATTTAGCAGTAAACAGTTGGCATTTAGCAGTAGGCATTAAGCAGTAGACATTTAGCAGTAACAGTTGGCATTTAGCAGTAGGCATTTAGCCATAAACAGTAGTCAGTAAGCGGTAGGCATTAGACACTTTAAACAGTAAACAGCTAGCTGTCGTTTATGGAATTCCGTACTTGGATACTGGGGCACTTACTGTCATAAGTTTATAACCCAGGCCCGGATCTGCAAATGTATCAATATATTTCCCTCAAATATAATAAACTGTCAATGCTAATTCTTCTTCTTCTTTATGGTATTGACACCCCTTCAGTACTTTGAAGATTATGTGTCAGCGCTGGTATATGAAAAAATATTTTGATTCAATTAAATGTGAATAAGGAACATATTTTACAAGGTGAATAGTTAAAACTATATACATGTAGATTTTTGTTTACTGATGAAGGCAAGATAGGAGGACAGGTACAGTTACTTGAGCTTTAAAAATGTCAACTGTGTCTGCTTGTTGGGCCACAACAGGTAGCATATTCCACTGAACTATAGTGCGTGGGAAAAATGAATATTTATATGAGCTTATGTGCCTAAAGTTATTCATATTGTTATATCTTAATCTAGTGTTAACAGGGATGAGTATATTTTCAGAAGCGTGCAATATATATGACTTTCTTTTATTTTTGATTACAATTTTTAAAACTAATAAGACGGATTTTAGTTCTTCTAATTTCTAAGGATGGCCAATTGAGAGTATTTATCATGTCAGTGACAGAACTTGTATTGTGGTATCTATTGGTAATGAATCTAGCTGCTCTTCTTTGGACTTTCTCTACTTGGTTTATTTGATTTTTCATGTATGGGTCCCATATTGTAGATGAGTATTCAATTTTGGGTCTGACAATAGCTTTATATGCATGTTCTTTGACTTTTTGTGAATTTATTTTAAGATTTCTACGTAGGAAGCCTAGTGTCTGATTCGCTTTGTTTGTAATGTTATTTATGTGTTCATCCCATTTTAAGTTATTTTGGATGGTAACTCCCAAGTATTTAGCTGAATTTACTCTAGTTAAAATATGGTCATGAAGTTTATATGAGAAATTTATTGGGCGTCGTTTTCGTGTCACACTAAGAGTGTTACACTTGTCAGGATGGAATGCCATGAGCCAATCTTGCTCCCACTTGACAGCAGCATTCAGATCAGATTGGAGGAGTTCAGCATCCTCAACATTCCTGATAGGTTTATATATGATGCTGTCATCGGCAAAAAGCCTTAAAGTGCTATGCTTAAGATAATCAGCAAAATCATTTATGTAGATGTTGAATAAGGTCGGGCCCAGGACTGTGCCTTGAGGCACGCCAGAAGAAACGGGTATAGTGTTTGACGATTTTCCATCAAGTATCACTGTTTGTGTTCGATTAAGTAGAAAATCAGAAATCCAATTTAATGTTTTTGAATTAATTCCGTAGTATTCAAGCTTATACAGTAGATGTTTATGAGAGACTTTATCAAATGCTTTGGAGAAATCCATCAGGATTATGTCAGTTTGGATGTTATCGTTATTAAGTTTGCTTATATCTTGTAAAAAGGAAATAAGTTGTGTTTCACAGGAACGAGATGATCTGAATCCATGTTGAAGGTCATATAATATGTTGTGTTTTTGAAGGTGAGTCATAATTTTACTAGATATAACATGTTCTAAGAGTTTGCAACAGATACAAGTCAAAGATATGGGTCTATAGTTTATTGCATTACATTTGTCACCCTTTTTGTATACTGGACAGACATTTGCATGTTTCCAGTCTGTAGGGATTTTTCCTTGGCGAAGAGATTTATTGAAAATTAATGTTAAAATCGGGGTGATGATATCTTAACTTTCTTTTAATAATTTTGCATTGATTTCATCAGGGCCTGATGCTTTGTACTCATTGATGTTTGCTAATAGTTTTTCAATTCCATTCCCAGTAATCTGTATGTCTTGCATATGAGGGTGTGGACTTGGGAATTGAAAACAAATCTAAAAAATAACTCTTAAAATCCAACAACAGTTAAAGGTATTTCCAATATGGCGTGTGAACTCAAAATAAGGCTGTCCATAAAGAGACAAAATCTATAAACAACAGTTGCAACGAAGTTCTGTGTTTTTCCTAAAAGCACAGATTGGTGCGCAAAATTTAGATTGATCAAAATGAGAACAAGGAACACTATCGCACTCAAAGCGTCCAATTTATAATAGTGTGCCCTCCGAAATTTGTAACTGGAAGTACAATTGCTATTTTTATACGCCGCCGGAGGCGGCCGTATATTGGCCTCATCTTCTCCGTCTGTCCGTCCGTACGTACGTTCACATTTCTTATGAAAGCAACTCCTCCTAAGTTTCTGAATGGATCTATATATAACTTGGTCAATGTCATTACTATAATGGGTAGACGTGCATGGTGCGCCGATTTTCCAGTTCATTTATTTTTTTCAAGAGTTATGTCCCTTGAAACTTAGTCTCTGTAGCTGATTGATATTGCAGCATTGTAAACGCAACTCCTCCTACGTTTCTGACCGTATCTTTTCAATACTTGGTCAATGTCATTACTATAATGGGCAAGGGTGTAACGGTATACCGTATGACGATACACCACGGTATTTTCTTTACGGTACGGTTCACGGTATGCATCCAGGTCTGCATGGTACAGTACGGTATTGTTAACTTCCAGGTTTTTTTGCTTCATTTTTTTTTTTTTTTTTTTTTTTTTTTTTAAATCTTTATTATCCCCGTTATTCGATGGAAGTAGGTCGGGGACCCATCCTACTTACCACCTTACAATTACAATAATTTACATGAAAAAAATATATTTTTTGTTACAATTTCAATCATAATTACATATATCTTAAACTCTTGATCTCTGTATGGGATATAAAGGAACAGAAAGTGTTTATACATGATAAACATGATACAATAGTACATAATCAATAGTAGGTAGCCTTTATAAAACAATAAATGGAGAATAAATTGTTCAAACATACAATCTTTTTCGAATATATAATCTATTCTTAATTTAATGATCTTGTGAAATTTGTTTTACAATTGCCCAATCTTATTTTTCAGCATCACTTATTTTTGTTGATCTATAAATGGTCCATGATAATTTAGACTTTCTTTCATACCATTTATAGAGGGGAATATTTTCTTTTTCTTGCACATAAAAATGTATTTTTTTATATTCTAAAAACATAATATCATATTTATAATCTCGTCGGCAAGTCCCTAAAAGTATAATCCTTCTATTCATTGAAAAAAGTGGATCTGATGTTTTAAGTTTCGAATAAGAAATTTATTAATGGTTTTACTTTGTCACATTCATAAAAAAGGTGGATTAAAGTTTCCTCGTAACATTCACAAAATGTACATAATTTGGTATCAGCTATTTTCATTTTAAAAAGCAGTGAATTAGTAGGTAAAATTCTGTGTTAAATTCTAATTTGCAACCACTGAATGTATGTATCCTTTGTACATTTGAAAATATAGCTATAAATCAAATTCCAATCAATATCAGAATTTTCAAAAATATTTATCCATTTTGCTTTACTAGTTGGAACATCAACATTCTTTATATATGTGTTATACACAAATTTGTTTCCATCAATTTTGGTTAAAATTGGCTCTAAATAGCAGTTTAAACAGGGATTATGAACATTCAAAAGGATATCATTTTTCTCCTCTATGTTTAATTTAATCATAAACCTTTTCACCACATTTTTTAGACCAAAAATATTGTAAGTAATTAACAGTCTTCCTTGTAATAGTTTCTAAATCAGATATAGTAACAAATTCACCATTCTTGTTCAAGATGTCTTTCACAAACCGAATCCCTTTTTCATAGACTACAGATATATATATATACTTTGAATTAATCAGAAATTTTTCATTGTAAAACAGTGGTATATTAAGCAATTGTTCATAGTTTACAAAAGAAAATTTATCAATATATGAACTATATGCTTTCAATACATCTCTCCAAAAGTTGTTTTTGATTTCTTTGATTAATTTTTCACAAAAAAGTTTACCAGTATTAAACAATTTACCACAGTCAAATAAACATTCAGCAAGTTTATAACATTTTCCCTCGCTATGACAAATAATATTTTTCAACCATTTTAATTTCATACTTCTTTCATAGCTTTGTATGTCTATCATTCTAAGACCACCTTCGTTATAATCTTTAATGAAAACTGTATTTTTTATTTTTGCTTTACCATCCCATACAAAACTATTTAAAATGTCACTAAGAGTTTTTATAAATGATTTTGCAGGAGATGGTAGACTTACGAATGGATTTGTTAATAATGGTAAAAGTAATGATTTAACAACAGTTATTCTTCCAAGAGGTGTTAATTTTCTTCTTTTCCAATATGAAATGATATTTTTTATTTTTTCTTCTTGTTTTTGAAAATTTAGATTTACCATTTTGCAAAGATCCACATCAAAATGTATTCCAAGTAATTTAAATTGTATTTCCCCCCATGATAGTTTCCATCTTGTTTTAATTGAACTAGTGCTGTATTTTTTTGAACCAATCCAAATAACTTTATTCTTGTCAAAATTGACATTTAGACCGGATATTGCTGAAAAATATTCTAAAACTTCTAAAACAGATTTCAGAGATTGTTCAGAACCTTTTTGCTTCTTCTTTTATAACAGCGGCTTCTCCTCGGAAAAAAAAACGATATTTTTCACCTCCGAGAAATAAAATTATCTTAACAATACGATTTTCCAATCCATTAACTTAAAAGAAAACAAAAGAGAAAGTAAATAACGCATATCGCTCTACAGTGTATATTACTTAAATGAAAGCACTTGCTGTGGGTAGTTAAAAAATCAATAAAAAGGCAGAGTCATTCTTTGTCTTTGAATATTATCCAATCAACACACATTCTTATGCTTCCAAATTATGCAATGATACGGAATACTCGGATAGTATCGTTCATAATGTTGGTTAACATCTTTCACGCTCTCCACCGGCTACTATTTTACTGCTAAAATTGCGTAATCATCACAATGGCGGCCATATGCGATGAACATCAACAATGTTTGATGACCCCTGTATTTTTTTATCAATTTAATTGATGGATCAGTTTGAATTTTGAGTAAAAGAGCGAAATTTCAACAGGTAACTACATGAAAGATACTGATTTAAATAAAATGGCATCAATTAAATGCTTAGTCTGATGCAAATTATCGCAAATCGAACATCTGAAATCTAAACTTCATCCGATTGGAACTGCAGGTGTTTTTGTGGTGTAATAATGTGGATGCTTCAACTTCAAGTATCATCTTTAGTGATTTCATTGAACATATTTAAGTGGTTGTCTTGCTGACGTCTATTATAGAATAAGCATTTATAATAAGTATTTTAAGTTTAATTAAGTTTCTTCAATATATACGGCATTATCATGTAGTTTTGATTATTTATGACGTTTAACAAGTTTTTTTTATCAATAAACAACAAATTAAATCATATAAAAAGTGTCTACAGAAAGCACAACTTAATTTGGATTTATTATGATAAAAACTAATATATTAAACAAGAATTTATCTTTGTCTCTTAATCATTTATTCTTCATTTAAAGACAGGAAACAAGGTTGACAAAAATTAAAAGCCCGTATCGTGATACGTATGGTATCTTGACTACTGTATCGCGATACGTATCGTATCGTTGGGTAAGCGTATCGTTACACCCTTAATAATTGGTAGATGTGCATGAAGCGGCAATTTTCAGGTTCATTGAATTTTTTCAAGAGTTATATCCCTTGAAACTTAGTCTCTGTAGCTGATTGATATTGCAGCATTGTAAACGCAACTCCTCCTACGTTTCTGACCGTCAATACTTGGTTAATGTCATAACTATAATGGGTAGATATGCATGAATCGGCGATTTTCCGCTTCATTGTTTTTTTTTGCAAGAGTTTATATGTCCCTTGAAACTTAAAAGTCTCTGTAATTTATTGATATTGCAGCCTTGGGAACACAGACTCCTCCTAAGTTTCTGATTAGATCTTTATGAAACTTGGTCAATGTCATAACTATAATGGATAGATGTGCACGAAGAAGGGATTTTCTGGTTCAGCAATCTTTGCAATAGTTATGCTTTTCAAAACGAGGTCTCTATAGCATATTAACTTTTGAACACAACTCCTAAATTTTCGAATTGATCTTGATAACGGGTAGAAGTGCATAAAGTAGGGATCATCCGGTTCAGTGATTTTTACAAAAGTAATGTTCAGGAGGAAAAAAGGATACATATTAACACTGCCATTTGACCTACTTTCATATCAGAAGCCTCTATAATCTTGATCTTTATATTTTGTGGCGGCATATATTGTGGCGGCACTGGCACTCTTGTTTTCCCTTAACTTTGTATCCTTTCATACAGAGAGTCCCTACAATTTTGGGGGTAAAAAACCCTCTACAGAAAGTAATTGGGCATGCTGTATTACAAATATCAAGTGTGGATTTTGATATCAGATTAATAACAACTATGGCTATAAATGACTTCTGTACATAGGTTTGTTGAGAAGTGTATTCATAAACAAACATACACATATGCTGTTTTTCATTAATCACCGTCTGATTGCTGAGAGTTATCAGTAAATTTAATAGATGGTTTAAAAAATAAATAAAAAGAAGCTTAGTGAAAATGATAAAAAAAATCGGTACTTCTTTATTATAATTGAATGTTTTTATTTTCCCCAGTTTAAGAAAAAAGTTTATTAACCAGGATCAATCAATTTTGCCAATTGTTGTTGGATTCCCTGTAAAATTACGTCACACTTGAGGTGAAATATTAACATGAGAGAGAGAGAGAGAGAGAGAGAAGTGTTCGAGTACAGAGAGAGAGAGAGTGCGTATTCATACTACTTTTTATTCAAATCATTCAAAATGATAAAAACAAATGAAGATGTTAACCTTTTTTCAACATATCCTTTGGAGTCATTTTCCATAGTAAACAAGAAAAAAATAAAACAAAATGTTTTAATGAACGGCCTATAATAAGCGTACTCCCCCTCACTTTTTCTTTTCTACTGTTTAGACTTTATAATCTTACCTGTCTATGCACAGGACCTTCATATTAAAAAAAGGGGGGGGGGAGGGGGGGGGGAGAGACCTATCTATAAATTAGGCCTATCTATATATAGAGAGGAAGTTATTATTTTATAAATTTCTCTGCACGAGTCCTGGGTCTCACTATGCTTAAAAAATATGACTCCCAATTCAGTAGCATTTTCCATATATTTTATGCATCTTGTGGATGCAAGGAAATTTAAACTTTGAATCCTGACAGCGAAAGCATTACATCTAAAATGAAGAATACATGGGTAAAAAATCACTAGAGTGGTTTTTTTTTTTTTAAAACTAAGAATTAAATTTTAAAAAAAATCGACCTCACCATATATTATTTATACATATAGAGAGGTCGATTTTTTAAGTTTTTATTTATTTATTTATTTTTGTTTATGTTTAAATCAAAAGGAAGCAAATACAAATTAACAAAAGCAAAATATTGGATGTATTAAACTAGTACTTAAAACAAACTATAAAATATATAACAATAAGAAATAAAAAAAGGTCCCAGCTGGTATAGAACTCATGACCTCATGATGGGAAAAAAGTACTGATCGACGTTCTTACTGATTTAGCTAATTCCACCAGCGTGTAACGAAGATGCAAATAAGGCTATATTTATAGGTAATTCATGTATCAAAACAGCAGCACTACACAGACAAGTTTACTGTATCAACTACACCAAGCGTTCTTTGTGTTATGGTACATACGTATTAAAAAGATAAACATTACGCATTACTTATCCCACCCATCATGTAATAATTAAACTACTATGTATAATTATAAGCTCAATACAGAAGACATAAAATGTGCAATGTCCAGACCGACGAGCGAAGCTACTCGTATAAGTAGGTCATGGCCTATACGTATAAAAACATCATCAAAATACAAACATCTGCTCACTAATAACTTATTAAATATGATCAATTACATTGGAAACTATTTAAAACAAACACAAATCACGTATTTGATACCCCCCAAATATCACATAGAAAACTGCAATACCAATTTGCAAATGCGCTAACGGATGTGAAAACCCATTTTAATTGGATATACTAATATATATATACACAGTTCTTAATAACAGTAATGTATATACAGTACTGAATACCGTCCAGACAAAAAAAAATCGACTTGGAGGACCAACCATCACTAGCCCAGCAGATGAGTACCGTATATGTTTTATATCCAGAGATCAAATTTCCATGGGCCGCGTTCCACAGCAGAACACAACGTTTAAGTATATATATAAAATTGAAGCTGAAAACCACAATTAGGATCAAGTGTTTTGGAAGACTTCCGGTTAAAACATTAATTGATCTCATTTGTACGTGATGGTTTGAGCTCCTGCCGTAAATGGCCCGCTCTGTACAATACAATTCTAACAAGGTCAAGTGTCTCCGCTAGTGTTCCAGTGGCTTTGTCAAGCTGACCGAGCCAAAAAAATGGCTTATCAGTTAGGGTGAATGGACTCACAAGAATCCGTGTGACTGTCCGTACCAAGTCAAGTGTTAACTTTGACACATAAACTATTCAATGGCAATCGACTGGTCAAAAATATTCAGTCGATGTGGAAATAGTGATTCGTGAAACTATGTTTTCTGGCAGGATTCTACCGTTTGCTTACATCCTGTGCCAAGTAAGTGTTTCAGTTTTTTTTAATTTAGTTTTTTTCAATACGCATGCCTAGAAAAGTAATATTTTTCTCATTCAAATACACGACAAAAAGACGCAGTAAAACCAAAAAACAGGATCTATGCTTTGTATCTTCTGCAGTTGGTTTCATTTAATTATATAATTATATATACAAGTGTATTTTCTTAATCTAATGTAATATGTTGCATTATTTCATTATTATCATTTCCCTCATACATGGAAGTATTTTCAGTTTGATTTACATATGTATTTTCAAAATTCTTTTAAATTGTGATTAAAATTCAGTCAGTGTAATAGAAAAATAACGAACATGAACATAATTCGTTTCAGCAGGCACTTTTCTGTTATATATATATTTTTTATTACTTGATTTATTTTAAGATATCATTTTAATGGCAATGTAATGTCCTATTGAAAGATGCACTTTACTTTCACATACCTTCAATAGAGAAGGCGGTATTTGAAAATGTGACTTTGCGAGAATTGGACATCATGTTACGTGCTTTTGTGAGATTTAGACCAGTTTCCAATCTTTGTTTAATAAATCTTTGGTTTGTATAAATCATTTTAGGATATTGCATCTTAAAATGAGGTTTTCAGGGTGCACCTCTTTAAGCATGATTGTAAATTAGCATATAATTTAAGAATCCTTTAAACAAGAAAAACACCTAGTTGAAAAAGTAAACCATGGAATGTTGTTTCGCCGAGAAGACGTGTGTTATTTCTAAAAATCAAAGCGCGAATGGCGCTGAGAGAACAGGGCTTTTAATATGATGACGTTGCATTTCTTTTGTTTATCAAAATAAATTTAATTAAACGAGGATCAAATTTTCAAGTGATGCTAATAAACCCAATGTTATAGACACGATTAATCCTTGTGTAAACACGGTCATTAAAAGAAAAGATGAACACATTATTTGTTTCAAAGTACTGGTAACAATAAGCTCATAGCCACATTATCTAGCTACAGTTTATAAAATTTATATAGTTTAACGTTTTACTGCCAACATGAATTATATGATACACACAAGAATACAAATATACAAAAAAGTAAGATTTATATCAACATGTGTATCTACATCAAAAGAAATCAAATTTAAAGCAACAAACGTTCAGTGTAAATTCCGTTTCGACTCTCATAATTATACCCTTTTTTAAATAAATATAAAAAATATCACCACTTAGTGATGATTTGGAACTTTATCTCCGTATAGTAGAAAGTAGGGGAAACATACCCTGATATGTTGTCCGATTATAACAGAACAGTGTTGCAAGCAAATTTGTTCAAAAATTTTAATCTCAATGTCTCGTTTAATTAAGCACTTAGCGTTCGTCTACGAATCTAAAGGCCCTAGGCTTGTATCCCGCACTTTATGTTTCTTCTATTTTGTCCCCCTCTTTCTCTTTTCACTCTTTTCATTGGCCTTTTTTCTCCTAAATTTATTTACAAATACGTTTTCTTGCATTTTTTTCAAATCACACACCAATTAAAACTGTCATGAAGAAGATAATCATTAAACAATGTATCTTTGTCATCGTTAAAGACAAAAACAAACGTGGTGAAGAATGTTTTTTTTTTACATTTTCAAAAAGCCTTTATATCATAGGATTGAATCTAAAAATAAAGGACATCTTGAAGACATCTGCCGTCGATAAAATGTTTTATCAAGATATATATATATATCTGCTCTTCTTAAGTGAACATGTATACCAAGTTTTACGTGAACATGTATAATGGTTATGGAGCAACGAACTAATGTTGACAATAGCTCCATTTTTGAAAAGTGAAGCAAAAAAAAAAAAAAAAAAAATGTTTATATCATCTTTTATTTTCAAACTTGGATTGCTCAATACCGAAATAGGATATATTAGATCAGGTAGTGCAAATGCCCTGTCTGTTTGTTTGTCAGCAACTTTTAACATTAATCATAACTTGAAAACTATAAAAGGTATTGACTTGATGACAACATGAAAAGTGCAGTGACTAAGAACCATAACTCTATCAAGTCTGCTTTTATTATCCCCGATTATTGTTTTTTGTTGTTTGTTTTTTTTTTGTTTTTTTTCCATCTTCTTTAAATATTTATTGCGAGCAAAACTCATAAACAACAAAGTAAGGACTTGGAACGTTAAACGTACGAGCAGTCCAGTTACCAAGAACCATAACTCTGCCTGGTAGGAGTTAGTATTATCTTCCTTTATTTTATATCAATTTTTGTACAGAACTTCTCAACCATTCGAGGTATTGATTTGAAACTTAAAATATAAACAGATAGTGAGAATCAGAAGTGTTATGATTACGGAACAGAAGGTTCGTCAGGTTCTTTTTTTATCTATCTCCCTTTATTTTTATTTATTTATTGTCCTAGGCATTACTCCATTACTATATGGAATAATGTATATATACTCCACTCATGAATGGCTTTTAATGGCATTATTTATTTAACATCTGACCAGCTCAGACTGGGGCATAGTATTTTTTGAACACATCTTGCCTTATTATTAATTTTATGTAGGAAAATTCTTTACTTGCAATGATATAATATTAATGCACAGTAATTAATTAATTAATTAATTAATTAATTGTTATTATTGTATTTCAAAATGAATTGTTATATAGAAATACTAGTTTAATATTATTCTGTACTTTAAAAGGATCCCAGCTCCGATTAATATTTTTATAGAACTTTCAAAGGGGTATTAGAGGATTTGTTTTACCATTTTTGAAAAAAAAATGCAATAATCTGTGAAGAATGCTTATTTATCATTACTTGACTTCTATTGATTTGGATGTTCTTTGCAATGTAGTTTGAAATATTTTGTAAAAATCATTAATAGTGTCACAATTAAAGGACAGTCTTGCCAAATACGTTTTTTGAAATTGATACCATATCCAAAATTTATAGACTTAAATGTTTATCAAATAGTTCTTGTAGATCGTCCCTTACAGTTCAGCCTGAGGAAACTAAAGTCCTCAGTTGACGTGTGTCGCCACGAGGAGGCACTGTATAGGGCTTGACCATGGAGAGGCTATATACTGGCAGGGGAGACTAATGTTCCTTTTTTCACCAGAAACTGGCTAGCCAGCGGTGGAGGCTGAAGCACACCACACTAGACGCGTCACATGGCCCATTTTGACACACACACAATGCCCAGAAACCGGGGGACGTTATCAATCGAAATTGATATCTGTGAACCCCAAACACAGAGAACTCTTGAACTTTTATTTCTGAACATTATGTGCCACTTTTACAGACATTGACAGGTCTATGAATAAGCTGAAGAGGAAACATATATAATTATGAAAACAACAACAACAAAAAAAGGGAAAATAAGAAAAAAAAAGATCAGTTTAAGAAAAAAATCTAAACAAAAAATTATCTCTACTTCACAACAAAAAAGGGAAAAATAAGAAAAAAAGAACAGTTTAAGAAAAAAATCTAAACAAAAAATTAAAGAAGGAAAAACCAAGAAAAAAAACAACCTCACGTAGCGGTATCTTGGAATACGCCATCTTCTTTCGTCTACACCATGCAGGGTACCAGCCAAACAGCGCATCAAACGTCCTGAAACATCCCAATAATCTAAACACCATTGTAAGATACCATAAATCATAATGAAGGTAAATTTTATACTAAGAAAATTCGAATTTGCTCCCTTGGACCAAGCCAATTTTGATGCCAGGGCCATGATTTGAAGAGACTTGGAAGAGGTCCACAAGAACATGTTACACACCAAATATCTTAACTCTAGGCCTTGTGATTTGTTCTTGTGTTTCCCTGTGTAAGTATTTTATCAGCTCTGTTCTAGTGAACAACTCAATTCTGCCGAGAGATTATGGCCATAAACATTTGAAAAAGACAGCTGAAAACATGAAGATGCTAGAGTATGTAAAAAGCGGAATCAGGTTTTCCTTAATCATTTAAGAACCATTACATATTTTAAATTTCCTGTGTAAGAATGTGTGTGTGTGTGTGTGTGTGTGTGTTAAAAGTGATTGAAATTGTGACAAATGTTTAAAAATCAATTTTTTCACTGAACCCACCTTGAGCATAGTCATCATAATAGCAGAACCAGTGTGAGGGAACATGACCACTGCAACCAATTTATGCGTCTGTGTTTCTGTTTCTCCGACATTTTTTTCCCACCAAAGACAAACTGGACTAAACTAGAATTTCCCAAGTTTCAACAACAATCTATTTAAATGTAACTTCACTAGAACAAATTTTGACCCACTTCATTAGTAGTAAGAAATAGGGGGTGAGCTGGACTATTTCAGTTACTACGTATGAAGACCCAAAATCTATGAGAATAATTTATACTCGAACAAGATTTGCTCCATGATAATTTAATTCACTTGAACAAATTTTGACCCACTTCATTAGTAGCAAGAAATAGGGGGTGAGCTGGACTATTTCAGTTACTACGTATGAAGAACCCAAAACCTATGAGAATAATTTATACTCGAACAAATTTTAACCCACTTCATTAGTAGTAAGAAATAGGGGGTGAGCTGGACTATTTCAGTTACTACGTATGAAGACCCAAAACCTATGAGAATAATTTATACTCGAACAAGATTTGCCCCATGATAATTTAATTCACTTGAACAAATTTTGACCCACTTCATTAGTAGCAAGAAATAGGGGGTGAGCTGGACTATTTCAGTTACTACGTATGAAGAACCCAAAACCTATGAGAATAATTTATACTCGAACAAATTTTGACCCACTTCATTAGTAGTAAGAAATAGGGGTGAGCTGGACTATTTCAGGTACTACATATGAAGACCCAAAACCTATGAGAATAATTTATACTCGAACAAGATTTGCCCCATGATAATTTAATTCACTTGAACAAATTTTGACCACTTCATTAGTAGTAAGAAATAGGGGTGAGCTGGACTATTTCAGTTACTACGTATGAAGACCCAAAACCTATGAGAATAATTTATACTCGAACAAGATTTGACCCATGATAATTTAATTCACTTGAACAAATTTTGACCCACTTCATTAGTAGTAAGAAATAGGGGGTGAGCTGGACTATTTCAGTTACTACGTATGAAGACCCAAATCATGAAAATATAGCTACATTTGAACAGATTTTGCCCCACTTCATAAGTAGTAATAAATAGGTGATTAGCTTGACTATTTCAGTATTACTAATGATGACCCCAAGCATGAAAACTTCAAACTGGATATATTCAGATTCTGCTTATGAAGGAAAGGACCGTCTGATTTCCCCACTTTCTTAAAGATTGCAGTTGTAGGTGGAAAATCCTAAGCTAGTGCAGTCTTTCCTGTGGAAAAAAATCTGACTTTGGCAGAGGAAAAAATGGATTTTACATCAGGCACTGTTGGTCATTGCTGAAGCGAACGTACGCCACTGTTGATATCGGCCATTAGCACTGTAGAATAGAAATGTAAAAAAAATTGTAAACATACAAAACAAAAAGAAAGGATAGACGGATGTTAAAAAGGAAAGAGACTTAAAGAAAATATGAATCATTAAGGATTTTTAGAGTCATATTTCAATCCTAAAATTGCTCTACACTAGCTATAATGCATCTCAAAAAAAATAATGAATAGTAATAAAGTAGGAGTAGAATGTAGAAGTAAAAAACTGAAGTGACATGTAACAACAGTAGAAGTAAAATGAGAAGTGAAAAATGATGATAATAAATAGAAGATACAAATGAAGAAGAAAGTAGTAGTAGCAGTAGAAAGCAAAAGAAGAATAAAACGTTGATAAGTAACAACAGTAGAGGTAATTTGCCTAGAGGAAGATGATGATAATGAATTGTAGTAGTAGTAGTTGTTGTTGTAAAACATAGGAGAAGAATAAGATGATAATATGTAGTAGAAGTAGTAGTAATAAGAGTAGAGGACGATGATGATAAGAATAACAATATACTAGAGCACGCCAAGCGGATACAGACGCTCATCTGATTCTTTTTTTGATTTATTTTTTTTTATGTGATACTATAAAATAATATTGTCCCATAAGTTAGACACATAAATGATAATATTTCCGGTCACTGTATTTAAAAAAGCAAAACATGTCTATGGGTGGAATAAATAGTTTCTTCTCTGTTTGAATTACTTGTCAACAATGCTTCTTTAATTGAAATATGGTAAGATGTGTAAAATATAGTAACTTAGAAAATAAAAATAAGGGTGTGTCTCAATCTTTGTGTAGCACCCACAAGCCAAACCAGTTTTGCAAGCCAAGAAGACTTCTATTAAGTTTCAGGCCAATACATGCAATTGATACTAAGATGATTGTCTTTGATAGTCTTTTCATGCAAAGCTGACATATTTTCAAGTTGTAAAAGACACAAAATTTGTATTAAATCCAAATAGAAGTTTCTTAACTTGATTATATTGGATGTTTGGGGAAGTGTTGTGTGAAGTTTCAACCAGTTACATGCAGTGGTTACTGAGATATGGATTTGATAGTTATGGAGAAAAGCTGATCTAAAATTAAACAAAACAAAGAAATCTGATATTTTCTACGTGTAAAAGGACCATAGTTCTGGAAAGGGCAATATACAGTCATGGTTCTTGAGACCAAGAGTCAACTAACCTAAACATTAAACTTAACCAGGGTGGACGCCGACGCCGCTAGATTCATGACAATAGCTCTCTTTTTTTTCAAAAAATCAGATGAGCTTATAATGATATATATGTAACAGTGTTAGTAGTACAAATAGTCGAGGAAGATGATGATTATGAATAGTAGAAGTAGTAGTTGAAAGTAGAAGAACAAGATGATGGTATGAAACAGCAGTAGTAGTAATAAGAGTAGAGTACTTACTTGGTCACTTCTCCAATGCTCGCCATGGACAAGAATCAAACCAAACGTCTCCATTGCATGAAGTGATCAACCCAAAAAGACCACTGTCTCTCTGAGGCCCCAAGGTTGGAGGATGGTTGCTGACTTTGTAGACACTGCTTTCTGATGACAGAATGGATGCTACAAGAAATCTATGACACCAAATGCTTTTGCCAATCCCTGAAATAAAAAAACAACATAATAATCATATTACAATATTCATAATTTCAACAGTTAAAATTATCGTGTTATTGATCAATATATTATAAAGATCAAAGAAAGGACTTAAACCACCAGTATAATTTGAGAACAACCTGTAGCTTGCAGGCTGATCAGGCTTTATATCAGTTGCAAAAACTTTCATAATCAGTCGTCTCAGCTTATTACAGGTAAAATGAAAATATTTTGTTCCAAAACAAATCAGGTTTAACAATAGAATAAATGGCTGACTTACATACAAATAATACAAATGGTCTCCCTTTAACGTTCTCCCCGTGTTAGCAAGAAACCCAAATATAAATGCAAATGTTAAAATACCATGGGACTAAACGATGGACCAAATCAAACTTTCGATAAATACACTTATTACAAACGCGACTAAATCAAGCGTATAAAATTCAAAAATCATTCCATTTCAACCCCGAACTAGAATAAAACAAATGTACGATACAAAATTACATAATATTTATGTATACAAAGAAGCCACCCCCTTACATTGTCTAAAATTAAGAAGTGTTTCCATGGAATAAGGTAAGTATATATATTATATTTATTTTGCTTTCTGTTTTATCTGGTTTTGCAACCGTATGTAGGTGCCTGAATGATATCAAAATCAACATTTTTTATCATCATCATCATCATCATCATCATCAACAACAACAAAAACAACAACAACAACAGCAACAAACTGTCTAGGTTAGGTTGCCATGGCTAAGGATCAGGTCGAGAGCGGGACGGGAATCTGCAATTTCTGAGGGATCATGTATAGTTTTGGAATTTTCAAAGCAGACAGTGAACGCGATGCAAATTATGTTTTTTGGTTGTTGTTGTTTTTTCCAATTCATTAAAAATCTGTTTTACTACTACGTGAGATACAACATTTCCACACAATCGACTGCTATCCAAGCTATGGGAATACCTTGACCTGGATCCAATCCTTAACCCAGCATGTTAACGTCGATGGAGCTACATCCGAGCCCGCACCCGTCACTAGCGGCGTCCCACAGGGAAATGTCATTGGCCAGACCTTCTTTCTTGCCTTCATCAATGAGTTACCACTGAACGTAAAATCCAGTTCCAGGTTCCTCAAAGGTCACATTAGAGGAGAGCGGCACGATATGTCACTAACAGATACCACAATACAATTAGCGTCACTGAAACACCGGAGTCCAGAAGAACTAAGGTTCAGCTTACGATGCTTTTCAAGTGTCGATATTTCAGCACAGAAGTACCTCTCCACAGCGACAAGCCGATCCAGACAAACAAACAAGAACAGCTTTCTTCAGCTAACTACATCCACCACATACCCCTTTTTATTTTCTTTCTTTCCGCGTACAATCAGTACTTGGAAGTGCCTACCATCAGCTATATCGGAGGCCCTTTACTTGGTAGATGTTTCTTGCAAGCGATCGCTGACGCGTCCTGCACAAGTTAAAGGCTCACCCTGTAACAATGAGTGACAAATAGCCAGTGCTGCACGTGCTGATTGTGTTTATGTTTACCCGTTTTGTTCTGGCGATTAAACATCGACAAAATTCTGCACAACTAGAGAGAGCTGCACGTTCTTCCTTCAGACAGTGAGACGTGTAAATACATGTCTATTATGATTAAGTGATCAAATCGTATTTTAAATGTGAGTGACAAATGATCTAAATAACATTCGAGTTCTGAACAACTAAAATGATTAAAATTATATACATGTATAGAAAGGAGACGGTATGCATTTATGTATGTAAGTTCCGGGATATATGTATTAAGAAAAGTGTTTCCACTTGTTTTCTATTTACTATATGACTAAAATTGCCATGAAAAAATCCGTGGATAATAAGTGACAGATGTTAAAGAAATGTGACCATCTCTATAGTAACGTTCGTTTGAGTGTACAAATTAGTAGAAAATTAATTTCGCTTTAGGCGATGTAGTCTCGTTAAGTTGTTGGTTGTGTATTGGCTAGTTGTGCACGGGATTCACATGCAATATAGGACCGTAGTTCATTCAGCCTTGAGACATCGACCATTGCAGACGGTAAAAATTAAGGATTGGTATTTATTTATAAATGTTCCCAATATATGACTGTGTTAATACTGAAACATGTCAGCTCTTATTTGTCGTTTGTCACAAACGCTTCCAACAAATTAAACATGTTAAATGTTTCTGTTGTTCTGTTTTTTAGAGACGCCCGAAGTTTAAGACAGACAGACATACAGACAGACTTTTATTTAGATTTGTACAATAGAGTACATCATCATATACAGAATTTCGAAGAAATAAATTATAATGTCACAATTATCTGAAAATAAAATAGATAAGATATAGTTAATTAAGGGGAAATTAAAATTGACAAAAGTATCATATGTGCCATCTAAAATATGTTAACAGTCAGTGATACATATCAGTTTGAATTTCACGGAGAATGGATAGTATGCTAATACAAATAAATAAATAAAGATGAAAATACTACACGATTTCACGTAAAATAAGTGTGGAAATGATATATAAACTGAGATACAGGCATTTCAATATTTCTTAGAATATTATCTCTTCTATCGTGAGCTTTACATAGATTTCACAGAGTAAGTTTTTTATTTGTATTTGTTTGTATTATTGTAATAATATTTCTTTATATACTTCTTACGTAAAAAACGGTTGCACTTAATTACAAAGTGGCGTTCATCATCTATGTCGGTATGAGTTTCCTGCAAACAAAACTGGCAATGTCTTTGATCTCTCGGTATCTTTTCTCTGAATCTTGCTGAATTAATTCTTAACAAATTCGAAGAAATGCGTTATTTAGTTAGTTCTTTGCGTAAACGCTTAGATACAATTATTGACAAATATTCTTCATGATTAAGATTAAATGTACACTTAAGGTGACTATAAAAATAAGAAAGTATCCTTTTGTTATTAATATCAGTAAACCACTGTTGTTGAAAAACGTCAATTACACGTTGTTTAATTACTTTAAATAACAAAGGTAGGTACATAATGTACATGTAAACTTTCAGGATATATCCATACATCTGAAAAACCATATTCATCTAAAAGACCTGTAACTTTCTGGGGCCACATGTCTCTTCTATTGATGTTATAAAGACTGTTATATAGTGTTTTTTGTAAAATATTATCTGTGTGTATCAGTCTAAACCAATATTTTATGATTTGAACATATCTGTTAACATAGAGTGGGTATCTACCCAACTCACTATTCACAGCTGCATTACAAGCATTTTGACCCACCCCAAGTATACTTTTACAAAACTTCATGTTTAATCTTTCAATCTCTTTAGATTTTGAAAATCCCCAAACTGGATATATGCATAATCTAAATTGAACCAACAAATGAGTCAAATAATTGTAATGAAATTTTAGGAATTATTTCTAAGTCTTTGATATGTTTGAGAAGAACGTACATCGCCTTTGAAGCTTTACCTATTATATATTATATATATAATGATTATTTAATACAAATGATCCTGTATAATTAAAAACAGCACCTAGATAGTTAAAGTTGTTCACAATTTCTAAAATTTCATCGTTATAAAGCCATCGCTCTTCAGGTCTGACGGGGCCTCTTTTTCGAAATACAGCAATTTTTTTTATTTTATTATTATTTTTTTTTTTTTTTGAAGTGTATACATCTAACCATCATAAAGCAAAATATTCATGAAGATTATTTAAATTACGTTGTAAATCCGCGATTGATTCTCCTATACTCACCATATCATCTGCAGAAGTAGAATTATGAGGCATAAATATTTTTTTTTTTCAATTTCAGGTTCCGTCCCATTCTGCATATACATTTCCAAGTCTTGAATAAACAAAGAAAAAAGCTGGAGAGTTATTTTGATTTTGTCTTAAACCAATTGTAATATCCGAAAATGAATTACACTGTTTAATACGTCAAGATTTAACAATATCATACATTGATGTAAAAATCACGATAATTTTCCAATTTAGCCCCAAGTTAAATAATTTAAACCACAATGCATTACTACATACAGAATCAAAAGTTTTTTTTTCTTCAAATCTTTAAATGAGCACGGTCATCTTAACTTGTTACTAAAAAAATGTTGTATCAGGTTTTGCAATACAAAAATAGCATCTACGGTATTGCATCCTTTTTCTGAAACCGAATTGTGCGTCTGAAATAATTTTATTTTCTTCAATCCACTTTCTATGCGGTTTGTTAAAACACTAGTAAATAATTTACCGAGACAACTTAATAGTGTTATTCCCCTATAATTACTGGTGTCATTTTTATCTCCTTTCTTGTGTATAGGAATTATGTAACCCAATGACCACTCACATGGAAAATATCCTGCATTAAACAGATTATTAAAAATATCTGTGATATGTTCACCTACGATATCATATGATTCTATAAAATATTAATTCAAAATACTATCGCAGGGCCAACAAGCTTTATTTCATTTTAACCGTTTAACTGCATCTTAAAATCGCTTTGAATATAAATGTTTCCAAATCGTCTTATACTGTTGAATAGATATCATTAAACATAGATGAAAAATATTCCTTAAATCCATCATTTGATATATTATTACTTGATTTTTTTTCCCCTAAAGAAGGCCCAATTTTTTTTAGAGCGCCTTGATTTCATATTTTCTAACTCCTTAGACTGTTTAAGAATAAAAGTATTTTTATTTTTATGAATAAATTCTTGTAAACCTTTTTTCTTTCACACAATTTCATTCTAAATTCGTACGACTTCGCATTGTTATAATTTGATAAAGCCTCTTATTATGAGGTGTGTGAAGCTAGCGCGTAGATCGTAGATCGTAAATCGATACTAAACTAATTTTCTTTGTCGACCTGGATCGTAGATCGTAGCTCAATCATTGAAATAAACCAATATAAATTGATGTGCTGGATCGCAGATCGTAGCTCAATCATTGAAATAAACCAATATAAATTGATGTGCTGGATCGTAGATCGTAGCCTGACCATTGAAAATGTGCATGGTATGGTTGAGCTGGATCGTAGATCGTAGCTCAACCATTGAAATAAACCAAATAAATGCTGGGGGTCGAGATCGAGCTCGACATTGAAAATGTGTATGGAATGGTTAGCTGATCGTAGATCTACTAACCTTAAATAAAAAAAAAATTTTGAAAATGTGTATGGAATGGTTTAGCTTGATCGTAGATCTATCTCAACCATTATTTCAACATATAGAAGTAGTATAGCTTGGTCGCAGCTCGATCTGTTTGGAATATCGTCACTATCTTGACCAATCGAATTCAAATATTTTGAGGTGGATCTCAAATTTATTATTGTTTTGTCTCTGACTTTTTGAATACACATAGATTATGTGATGATAATGTGTGTGTGTGTGTGTGTGTGTGTGTGCAATTGTACTAGTCAGGAAGCTTTTATTTTCGCTTTTAAAATTGCATTATTCGTAAAAATTGGACTAGTCGGAATGTTGTTTTCGTTGTCGGGAATTTGTTATCGTTGGGAAATCGATTTCGTCGAGATGTATTTGTCTTGAAAATTGTAATCTTTGAAATATGTACTCGTCTTCAGGTATTCTGTGTTATAGTTATCGTTACGATTTTTTTTTTAGATTGTTGTCTCGTCGGTATAACTGAAATCGTTTAGAAAATACATGTATATATTTCGCTAATTAGTTAAGAAAAACTTACCTGTAATTTATTGATGCACAGTGTACATGTTTTTTTTCACGAAATTTGCAGAAAGTTTTCATATAAATATGAATATATATTTTTCGGATTCTAAAAGTAAAGAATAATAAATATAACCATGAAAATTACTAAGTCCTTTTTGCCACTATAATGTTAAATTCTGTATCCCTCCAGTTCGTTGATTATCTGTTTTATATCTCTCTTTTTTCTTTTTACTGTTATTCAGTTAATAAATATATATGCTATGATGAGGATATTTGAAACCAAAATTTTCTATATTGCTCCTGTTAAATGTTTAATATATACACTCACTATTCATTGTTTATCTGCTATTTGCTATAAGCATTGTATAATATAATAAAAGTATCGTATCGTATCATATTTCTATAGCCTACAATGAACAATCGTTTATTATTTTAATATAAGTTTGATATTTTTCAAAAACTAAAAAATAAGTTACCCTGCATATCTGCAGCTCGTCAAACCATCACCCACTTGAGACATACACAACTTCAATGCCTTCAGCGCTTTGATGTTTTACCCAAGAGATTTAATTCATGAAAATCGCGTGCTTATTGTCACAGCCTGTCTGTAAATAGAGTGTTTGTACAACTTCATTTCAATCAGCTGATGTTAATATTTGCCTTGTTTAATTCATAAAAATAGGTCTTATTTAAAAGAGTATTAGAGTTAAAGGGAGAATTACTCTTTTGAAGAAAGAGGGGTTGGATTTACTCATTATAAAAGAAAGAGAGTTGAAAGAGAAATTTAAGAGTACTTACTTTTTATAAGAGACAATATATATACAGTCAAACCTGTCTTAAGCTGTAAGTCAAGGGAACAAGAGAATGTGACCGCATAACTGAGGTGGGCGCTTAATGGAGGTTAAACATATAACAACGCGCTAGTTTGGTAGTATTGAAATTACCACTGAATGCAAGTTGACCGCTTAATACAGGTGGCCGCTAATACAGGTACAACTGTTTATACTGTGAAAAGAGGAAACCATGATTTAACTAAGTTCATTAATGGGATTCTGTTCTAGTTAAATTTTATTCAGCAGTGGACGTCTTATGAAATTATATCTACAAGGTATTAGTCAAGTTTAGTATATCTTTCTCATGGCATCATGAGATGGAAATTAGAGGATTTTTTTATGTCTGTTTTTTTAAACAACTATGGTAAATAAAATTCATCTTTAAACACTGCACACATATTTGGGGGTTGATTTGCATCACAGAAATACTAGATCAAGTTGAAAGCATTTTGCTTTCAGATGGACGTAATGAACAGTTTTCTCTTTCCCTTATCATCATGAAAAAAAGTATTGGGGAAAATTATTCAGTGTAAAACCTGATCAGCTTGTGTGCTGCAAAAATTAAAGATTTTAATTAATCCATTCATCAATAAATTGCTATTAAATGTAAGCATTTATAGATTCAAGATTCAAAATATTTTATTTCGCAACGTAAACCTATACAGGTTTCTAATTGCATACACACCACATGATACATCTTAGCCTTAAACAACAAAGTAGTTTGCTACAATGGTGACTATTTTCTGCATGAAATTTCTGCATAGACTTTGAGCAAAAGAGCCTATATCTCTAGGTCAATGAATGCTTGCATATGCACTGAACTCGTTTTAGCATTTGAAGGATCATGATTATAATTTGAACGATAGATGGATTACATTACTAATCGATGACCAGGGGGAATCAGAACTGCGTCGTACCATTCATCTTATAAAAAAGCCACCATATTGCAAAGCAAAAGGTATATTTTTGCTCATTACTGTTTCTGCAGGAAATGCATGATAACGAGATACGCATATGACCATGCTCCTAATTTTTCCGTTTCATGTGGTTTATGCACCCTGAAAATCCATTTTGAAAAAACAAAAAGTTTTGCGACCTGGACATTCGAGGTGGAGAAGAATTTGCGAAACATTTGACAAATACGACACAGTTGAAATCTTGTATCAGGCGTTTTCACCCTAAAACTGTATTAATACTCTTGCTTTGCTTAATATAAATTATTAAATACAGAATCACTTCATGGGATAAAGTCACATTTGAAACATATATTTTTTTTTCAATTTAACAATGATTTTTACAAATTGGTATGACGCAGTTGAATTCAAATAAGGCAAGATACATTTTTTTATTGCAGCCTTTCAACAGGCTTTGTTTGACAATATGTACAGTTTCGAATTATTTTTTTGATTTCGATGGTAATTAGGGTTCACGCAATGTACAATGATTTTGTTTTATTATTTTGTTTTGGACATAGTCGTATGTACATCGTACATATTTTACCTGTCCTGTTTCATGTTAGTTCCATTTCGATTGATTACGGACATTAAATTAGTTTCTTCCAGCAAGCACCAGATTCAAGTTTCAGATACAAAAATATCATCTGGAGGCCTCAATTTTCAAGGGATATATATCGCGGGCTCAGCACAAAACGTTTGTAACTTATATGTATAAAAGAACAAGTTACAACCGTTTTGCACTGAGCCCTCGATATATATATATTTAACATTTCACAGCGTAGGGGTAGGTTTTGTATATATATTCTGGCCCAGACACTAAGATTTTTTTGCTCGTACTGTATTTTCAATGTATGTTTGACCATATCAAGTTTCACCTGTAACTTACAAAACACATCATAAGTTACAAGTTATTTTAAAGAATAATAACAGTCTGAAAATGTTATTTTATGTTATTAAATATTTAGAATGCAATCTTTCCAATTTTTTAATGCTTTGATTTTTCTCATCAAATTCTAGCAAACTTAAATGTCTTACCATAAACTAAATCTCTAAAACGAGCATGGTGACCCCCTATTTTTAATTCATCTATCTTTTTGATATAAAGTCTAAAGTAATTATGTGCAAAATATAAAAAAATCTGTCCTTTAGAAAAAAAAACAAAAAAAAAACAAAAAAAACGCTAAAACTCCTTTAACCTAAGGTTTGACCAGTTAAAAGTCAATATTTTGAATATTTGTACCCAGCAAGACATATCTTTATGTTACAGTTAATACAGTTTATATGGGATCGTCACCATGTTTTTTTTTCTTCTTTTTGTAATTAGACTGTTTATTATTATATCTATAAATACTTTTAAATTTATACAGCTTATACAGAAATAATTTGCTTATGCGTCAAAGATTTTAATTACCCTTCATACTTGAGAGGGAGTTCTAGAAGTTCTAGGGTTGTTTCATTTTAGTGTTACTGAATTTTATATAACCGTCTGTACAGAACAGACAATGATACGAACGGAGATGTTGCAGCCATATTGACAGACAAACTGTTTGTCATCTATGAGAAGTAATCTTATGTTAATATAACTTGTGATTAACTCTTTTGGTCGTATATGAGAACGAACTTACGGGAGGGAATTGTATCATATTCTCCAGAAAAGTATTGTTTTTAATTGTACTTGCATGTCTGTTCTGAACGTATTTGTTTTAAAAGGCAATACTTTTTAAAATTAAACAAAATGCAGAGTGACTGTGTGCAATATTTCACGGTATCTTCGTTGTGAGAGGCACTGTTGACAAAGAAACATTTCATATCCTCTTTGATTTTATCAAGAAGATACACCATTATGATAAACTGGTTGTACATAACCAAAGTATTATTAAACCAAGTTTGATCCGGATCCGAATGTCCATGTTTGGACTGGAGTCCACCGCGAGCCAGCTTCACGCCAAAACACGCACCCTTCCCTCGAATCATCTTTACACCTTGTCCGAGAGTCTGATAGGTAGCTTTATTGTTTTCAGTTCTCTACTAAAACATGCAAATATACTGTAGGACTTTAAAAAAACAACAACAAAAAACACAACAAACAAACAAAAAACGCCTCATGTATAAACTTCGGTATTTCCCGTCTTTTCTTTTTCACATGATGACCCCTCCTTTCAACTCGTATTTTCTTGAGTGACAAAACTAAAGTAGGATTTAAAACATGCACAGATCTATTGCTGAAATATGCCTCATTACGTATCTAAATAAAGATCACAAAATAATCGACACGTTCCTAAAGTGATGCGATTTCAGCCTCCTTGAGCATATTTGATGTCAGTGCGTTCGGATTATATATTAAAAGACCCATTCAACAGTGATATGAAATTGTCCTAAATAACGAACCATACCATTTGCCTTCGCCAAAATGACGCATTTGAGGTTCCAGCAAAAGGGATTCCATAGTCATATCCCAGGTGTATTTAAAGACGTATATCCCAGGTGCATATAAAAACGTATAACCCAGCATTTAAAAGTGTATAACCCAGGTGCATTTAAAAACGTATAACCCAGCATTTAAAAGCGTATAACCCAGGTGCATTTAAAAACGTATAACCCAGGCATATTTAAAACGCACC
>CM037790.1:43529588-43579588 GCA_021229015.1 Solen grandis | reverse complement strand
AATGTAACATATTTGTTTTCAAATAGAATACTAGACATTTTAGAAATTTCATTATTAGTATTATCCAAATGTATACAAGAGATAACCTTAAAATGATGCATTTACATTTTTCTCACAAATACTTTGAATTAAAAGCCTTAAAGTATCTTATAATTTCGGAAAACATGGCATCGTGTATCGATGTTCATTATATCTATGTGTTCGTAAATACTCGAACACTTCCAACAAATAATATTCTCATTATAACATTAACTACTTTTGTCCGTGCAAAATCTCGGCTAACAAACATATATAGAAGATGTAGTACTCCAAAGTATGTAGAGGAATTAAGCGTAATATGAAATAAAACAATATATCATTCAAAACACTATCATGCGATGTTGATTGTTGCCACTAAGAACGTGTTTCCTGTAATGATAAAAATGGTTAAAATGATGGTAGTAGACTAACAAAACTAAAACAAAGCATTTTGGATTTAATAGATATTAATTACATTCGTTATTAATGACAATGATTAGTTACAAATAAATGAGATTACAAATGCAAAACAAGTATTTACTAACACTTACAACTTCGACGTATATATCTATAACTTAAAAATATCCAGATGATAATTACCTTCGTTATCATGAGATCCCACAGCTATTTTAGTGTCCGGTGAGTCAACTTTTGATCTCCTCCGCCCTAAATGTGACACAGAATAAGGGGGGAATAACATCAAATACTCATGTAAAACACGGAAGCCTTTTTACACATTATTTACTACTAGAAACTAGTTAAACGGCAAACAGCTCTCAATCTGATTACGTTTTACAAGGTTACCATTTCATCTTCTGAAAATCAAACAGTAGGAAAACATTATTAGAATTAGCAAGTAATGCCCATGGTCAAGTGTTATATTGGTTGCCAAATTCCTTTTCCTGACACCTTACGTGTGAGGGAGAAATTATAAGGAAGTTATCCATATTTATTAGAAACACAACTCCTAAACGTACGGACTTAAAAACGTTACTAAGCTATAACCATTATGAAAGGTGTGCCTAGAAATGACCTCGCAAGATTGTACAGTTCGTTGACTAACCGCTACTTTATTGTGGATGAACAAAACTTTCACATTTTGCAGCTGCGTAAAGACTCTGAATATACACATAAAATGCACTCAAAAAGCAACAAATGAAAATGAATTTAAAGAATGATATAGTGAGCTTATTTGAGCGTTTTCCAGCAAATGCCAAACTGGTCACTTCGTTGGCATGCTTGAGGTTCTGTTTTGGAACGCAGGTTACACACGGAATTGAAGCAGTTCACAAGTTGATGATGACGGATGATTTTTGTATGTTCATAAACGTTCTTACGTTCGTTGGAATATCGCATAAGCAACAACGATGATCGATAAATCAAATGTCCGTTATCAATACTTCTATAGCTTACGACTATGCCATGCTTTTTGGGGTTTGAATTACGTTGCAAAGAATTGTATTTATATTTTCACCACAATAAGTACATTAGTCAACATGGTATTTTTTATAGGTCACAAAGTGGCCCATCGTCTTTTCGCTCACTGCTCGTCACAAAGGACCATTATGTTTGTTTGTACCACATAGTCTTCATTCCCTCTTCCACTAAATTGCAGCGCTCTCCATCTAATTATGATTCATCAATTACTGTTTTCGCTTTTACGAACTAGCCCAGCGAATGCCACCATACGTGAATAGTTTGGCATTTGCTAAAATACGGTTTTAGAGTAAGTTCGTTGATAACAATTGAACAACCCGACTATATATACGCCATTATGTAAGCATGCTATTGATAACAATTGAACAACCCGACTATATATACGCCTTTATGTAAGCATGCTATTGATAACAATTGAAGCTAGCAAAAAGGCGGGTTTGTGTGAACGATTAAGGTACGTCACTCATATACATGGGAGTAAGTAAGTACGATGGAATATTGTCAATCTGTTTTCTAGTAAATCCGGTATGCCGTACCGATATTTCAAGAGCAAATACTGAGTCAAACAGGGGAAGTAACTAGAAAAAATAAGGCATCTGGCGTATAATTTATGATTTGTGAATTACTTACATAAGTTGATTGATTAATCGATCCATTTACTGACTGATCATCTGATTGTTTTATTTTATGTGCATGTTTAAAATGCATCAACATTTCGACATTAAGATAAGCGACTTTTCAAAAGTTCTTCCTAGATACACTGATCACTTTTTAAACTATCTGTTTTGACTTTGACTTGAGGGTTGCTTTACATAAAGCTTACTGCCAGTACAATCAATGAACTTTTGCACATATTGTTCATATTTCACACACACGATAAAATATTTGATTCTTACAATTTCCAGGGTTTTGAGATAATTTATAAATTAAAAATTACTGAATATTTAATGTTTTCCACGAATATTTAACTGGGAAAATGTACATTTTTCAAAACAAGAGCTAGTTTTTTCACAATATATCCTCTTTTTAACCATTCATTGACACTTGGTGGAGTTAATGAAAATAAGTAACATATAGGTTTACTTTGTATATTTACATTACTTCTTAATCTTTCTTATTTGTATCAAGAAATGGGGTGTATAACGAAATTGCGTTATATGCAAACACTTATAACGAACATTTCGTTATAAGAGTAAGACAAATTTGTATAAGACGAAATAATTTGCAATGTCCTCATAATTTCGTTATAAGTGAGCTTTACTGTATTTCTTTTTATAAGGGTTGACATATGACCAGCTCAACCATTTGGAAACTTCGCTTTGAAATATTTCTTGCCGACCGTCTGAGATCCTAACGCTATATCGGATACGCAAGAAAGCAAAACATACAAAATGCCAATACTAGAATAGCATAGTAATCACGACATAGTTGACCAGTAGAAGTGAAAAATGAATGGATGTTAGTGTTATTTCTTATGGAAAATAACTTTGTGATTTAATTTTATTGTATTTTTCATAATTTTAATCGTGAAAATGTGACACAAGATGTTTAGAGAAAGGGAGAGAAAGCGTGTGTGTGAGTGAGAGAGAGAGAGAGAGAGAAGGAAAGAGGATACTTACTAAATCGGACCAAAGCAAAACCGATGACAACAATGGATACAACCGTAACTAAACACAAACCAGATCCAACAATGGTATATACAGTCCAATCCTTCCTATTCGATGTGCTTTGGACCCTCGTTTGATTTCGAATGAAACCTGTGGTTGAAAAATCCGGAATAAGACTTGAAATTTGCTATTGACTGAATTCATTATTTTCAAAATGTCGCTGTTTATGTTTTGTGTGCGATTTTGATTAACTGGTAGAAGAAACAAATAAATCTGTTGGCAAAGTCGGGACACTTTTTTTAATAAGCCAGTATCATAAATAAATACACAATTTTGAATATTCCTGTTAAATTCGTACAGAAAAAAAAAACACCAAAAAAGTTCGCCTAGTGCCTTTTATTTGAATTATATATTGAAGATTTTCTTGGGTCGAGCTGTAGGAAGTCATGAACACCTTGTAACAATATTTCAATACTTATTATTAATGATTTTCTAAATAGCAGCCTTTATAAACATTCAGATTAAACAACCCTTATTTATTATCAATGTAATATTTGTTTTTCTCAAGGAATTCAAATTAATTTGAATAGCATAAGTAGGCATATCAAAATGTTAGAGAATATTGATTTTGCGGTTTTCATTGATTACAAATAAATAAGAAGTGTCAGTTTGATGTTTATAACAGACATATAAGGTATTGTCTTCTTGAGGCAGAATCAAGATATTATCCAGGATTGTTACTATTTGGTATTATGTAATCTGGATTATATTCTACAAAAAGCCAGCAATGATTAAATATAGCTGAGACAAGAGATTTACCGGTTTCATTTCGACGTCGACATTCTTCAAATTCACAAATAATATCGCTGCAGTTTTCAGTGCATGCGCTGCAAACACCGTTTAACTTGTTACATCCCACAGCTGAACAATTCTTTTCACATTTATTTTGACAAGTTTCATTCCAAAATCCAAGTTTACATTGAGAGCAGTTCTTCTCTGTTCTACATTTCAAGCAATTGTCTTGGCATTTATTGCATCCAAGTGTAAAATTGCCGTTTTCTGGATAATAACCATCTCTGCAACCTTTGTTACATATTCCATTATGCTTCCTACAAGATGATTCCAGACAACTGGGATGACATTTGTGTTGACAGAAACTTCCCCAGTAACCTCTCGCACACTTGTAACACTCAAGCTTGTTCTCCGGATTGCATGTTATACATTGTTCTCGATGACATCGAAAACCATCAACCCGTTTTACATCATTCTCAGACGCGTTGCTGCATATTTTGCCGTTCAAACAATCTGCTGATACACCTAAATCATATTAAGTATACGTACATAAAGTAATTAACATTAATGTGATGGTCATTTTTGTATGCATGCTAGAATTATCAAATTAAATGGTAATTTATTAAGGATCATTAATTTCTTTGTCATGAGACATGAGGTTTGTCGCCTCATTAATGTTTATGGGTCAATAAACATACATTTTGCACCATGTGTATTCTAGTAAGGACATTACATTAACTTATATTAGAATAGAAGCACAAAAATGAGTAAAAGAATTACGATACACACCTTGACAAACGTGCCATAAAAGGAAAACTTCAAGGTACAGTTTCATCATAAACATCGACTATTATTCGGGGAACTGGTACACCAGCATGTTTCCCTATATCTGTTTTAGGGGATAGATAATATCTAAGTATTGTTATAAGTAAAAGGGGTCAAGAAAAATGCTTCCTGGCGTTTTCCTACCGAAAGAATTCTATCAAATGATAGTACACTGTTGCTTCAGATACCTTGACTAACCTAATAAAATCATATGTTTTTGTATTTGACAAGTTGCTATCTACTAAGCTTTGGGTAAGTGCAATTAGTAACAAATTATTAAAATGGTTAATCAAAAATGTTTTTGCTGCATTTATTTCTTGTCAACACTGTGTATACTTGTATTATGAATAAAATATATCGCTATGGGTTCTATGATCATTTATCATTTATTTTTTCATGTGTAAACTATAATTGTTCAAAAGTTCACACATCAACGCTTAAGATTCTTCAGAGAAAACCATTTTGGGTTCTTATCATTTACTGTTTTCATTTATGCTATTTTCTTTTGAGCACGACATACATATAATGTATTTTATAATATTACTTCTTATTTGATTACAAAACTTTATATCACAATACCTCAATGAAAGTGAAAAATCCTTTTTGTTTTCCTTAACATAAAAACGCGTTTAAGCAACATGAGCTTCCTTATATTTTTATCAGTCATATCCAAACACTTTATCATAATGTTAACGTATTAGAATTGATGTTTTGACCTGCAACAGCGCCATTGTATCAGTGTAGCCGGTTGGAAACTGAAAACATGATGTCAGATCAATGCATTGTTTAAACATTTCATTGTGAGTCTATTTAAAAACGCATTGTTTAAACATTTTATTGTGATTCTGATTAAAACGCATAAATCAAGATTACATATTTTCCCCATCAGTTTAAATAGCATTGTTTTTGCTTTAGTATCACAAAATATAGTTTTCATCTATTTAAGCACTTCCAGCTTAATACTATATTCATACAGGCAGTGTATAAACATTATTCTATGTCTGATGAGATAAAATAATATACCATTCATAAATTTTGATTCACAAAATACTGTATTGATTTAGTCGGTTTTGAACCTTAGAAACATAAAGTTTTCCCAAATAACATACTGCAAAAGTTTATACTGAATAACTTAACTTTTAAAATTAGTTTAAGTACATCAGATCAAATAATTAACTGTTTTTTCTCTAACATATCTTTCAGCTGCTTTGCATAGATGACATTTTCTTTAAATTTTTATCATTATACATAGAATAACTATGTTGACAATATGAATTTGTAATTTTCCTTTTTTTTTTTTAACCAAATTGATAGGTAAACATAGTAGTACGTACTTTCTTGGTAGTGAGTAGGGGGGAAATGAAAAAGAAGCAATACAAGAACGGATTACAGGCAAGTAAAAATACAGATACCCCCACCCACCCCGCCCAATTCGCAAGGTGAAAATGGAGACGATGAAGGACAATGGGAGTACAAGCGAAAACGAAAACGGAGGTCAACTGGTGCACATCCGTTGCCTCAGCGGCTAGTAAAGTGACAAAAGAGTCTTTTAAAAAAATCAGTAGACGAAAAACTTAACACACTTTTTGACATGGTAACAAATGTTAACATCATAGACAATAGGGTAAAGGAGATAGAGAGACATGTTAAAGACATAGTAAAGGAACAAGAAGTTAACAAACAAAGAATGAAGCTTCTCGAATACAGATCAATTGATTCTGAGGCCCGTGCACGCACGAAATGACTTGATATTCAGAGGAATTCCTGAAATCTTCCCGAATGAAAATTGCGATGACAAAAATGACCTAGATATTGACACCAGTAACATTCGTATACAAAGATGTCACCGTTTAGGACGCCCACCTGTACGCAATCCAGATCAAGCTGAGAGAAAACACAGACCAATTATAGTCTGTTTTCTAGATTACAAGGACAAAGAATACATACTGAAAAGCTTTCCGACTGAAGGGTACCAGTTACGGAATAAATAGGGACTACCCGCTAGAGATCATTCAGCCGAGATCTAGGCTCTAGGGGGGGGGACTTCATGAAGGCCAAAAGTGAAAATGCCAGAAGAACCGTCTTTCAAGACTATCCTGCAAAACTAATAATAAATAAGAGTGTTAAGGGACGAATTTCCAGACTAGAATCCAGTCATTAAACAAATTTGCCTTACTGCATTAAATAGTGAAAATCCCACAACTAACCCTATGCAAACAAACAGTGCAGTCTGGGCTTCTAAAGATTGGCGTGAAAAATGTAATCTGCCCAATAGCCGGTCAGAGTCAGATTCTGAGGAGTCCATGAGTGGTGATGACACTGACCATAGTGATGACACTGACCATGCCGCTGACCTTTACAGCCAAGCCATGACGGAAATGGAATCTCAGGTTCGAACCTCAAACAGCAAATTAAGAAACAAGCCCCCTAACCCCAATTCAGATGCGGACAAAAATAATAAGCGAGGCGAGAGAAATCTGCCAGCCTGTAGTGGTACCTCACTAGACGGTGCTATGCCAGCTTATAAACATAATCTCAAAACCGGTTCTTTGAATGTATGTGGACTGAAACGTCGATCCCAATTCAAAATTTTCAAGAATTTGTATCACAATATGATTTACTTTTTCTATATGAAGCTAAGCTAGATTTTACTGATTATTATATCAATTCCAGGATATATGTTTATAAATAAGCCAAGGACACAAAAGTATCATAGAAAATCAGGTGGACTAGGTGTATTAGTGCGTAACAGTTTATGTCAATATGTTGACTTTATAAAATCAAAATCAGACTATGTACTTTGGGCAAAGATTAACAAGATATATACAAACTCAGAAGAAGATATTCTATTTGGCGTGGTCTATGTTCCACCAATTAATTCATGTTTTTATAACATCGATGAGGTCGAATTACTAGAAGCTGAAATTTCGACCATGTGTAATAAATATAGTAATTTATTTTATTGCGGAGACTTTAACACCCAAACGGCAGATATTATTGATTATACATCGAATGATGAATTTATTGATCAACATCTAGATAATGACAGAGATCAAATTGTATTGACAAAAACTATTTTAGAAACAAATGGTATATTCCTTAAAAGAACATCAATAAACAGGAAAAGAAATAATCATGGATATAAGCTTATTGAAGTATGCAAAAACAATAACATAATTATTGTAAATGGTAGATTTAAATGTCAAACTACAAGTAATATGACATTTAAAGATATTTCGATTTTAGATTACTATATTACATCTATAAAAACATAAATGATCCATGAATTTGAAATAAAAACAACAGATTGCATTTTATCTGATGGTCATTCAGTCCTAAATTGCAATATAAGTATTAAATCAGAATATGATATTGGCAAATACGCAGACAACACGAGTAGAAAAAAATGAAATACGGCAGAAAAGAATTCTTTAATTGAAATTATGGATACTAAAGAAATTGAAAATATACTAATTAATCTTTCAAGTACAAACAACATAAGTCAAAGTGAAATTGACTTAGTTTCAATCAAGCTGTCTGAAAGTTTTATTTCTAGTGCTGAAGAGACCTTTACAGTTATATCACCCCATACAATAAACCATAAGGAACATAAATGGTATAAATATAGTAAAAAGCTAAAAAAATAAAAAAAAAGAAAAAAATAAAGAAAATAAATCAAAACTAAGAAAGATGCATGTCAAAAGATCTAAAGAGTACTGGAGAATATTAAATAGACTGAACAATAAACCCACCAAACCACTTTCTGATCTACAGGATCTATATAAGCATTTTAAGAATTTGAACACAACTGAGCTTGATGAAAATAAAACTTGTTTATATACTCTATTCACAGCTGAGGAAAAACATAAAAGTATAAAAAACATTAAAAATAACAAATCGCCAGGTATTGACTAAGTTATAAATGAGTATATTAAGTGTACACGTACAAAAATGATACCTGTATATGTGCATCAATTTAACCTTGTCCTCAATACTGGACTCGTCCCAAAAATTGGTGAGAGGAAATAATTATCCAAATATATAAAAGCAAAGGGGATCCACAGGATCCATGTAACTATAGACCAATCACTCTCCTGTCCTGTGTTGGAAAGCTATTCACCTCAGTTCTCAATAATAGGCTCAACACATTTCTAATTCAAAACAATATATAAAATGAAAATCAAGCTGGGTTTAGAAAAAGAAATTCTATAACGAGCCATATTTTTACTTTAAATGCATTGATAGAAATATTGAAACATCACAAGAAAAAGTTATTTTGTGCTTATGTTGAATTCAGTAAACCTTTTGATTCAGTTTGGCGGTTTGGGTTATAGCAAAAGTTATTAAAATATAAGTGGCAATTTTTTTAGAATTATTCAAAGTATGTACAGTAATATTAAGTCTTTAAATCCTTCAAAAAAAAAAAGAAATAATACACATAACAAAAATAGAAATAATTATGCAACATCAGACTTTTTCAATGTAATATTGGGGTAAGACAAGGCGAAAATTTATCACCTGTACTTTTTACACTCTTCCTAAATGACCTTGAAGAATATCTGACAGAGAGAAATAACCATGGTATAAATTTAAATGAATTTACAAAAGAAATACTCCCTTTAATGAAAATTTCATTACTACTCTATGCAGATGACACAATATTGATTGCAGATGATGACATATCCCTTCAAAAATGCATTGATAACTTTGTGAATTACTGTATACAATGGAAGTTAAATATAAACATAGATAAAACTAAAGGAGTTGTATTTGGGGCAAGAAATATAAATAAATATAAGTTCACCATTGGTCACCAAAGTATTGAAATGTTTAAATCATATAAATACTTGGGATTAATCTTTAGTACATCAGGTCATTCATCCAAGCAAAGAAACACTTAACAGAACAAGCTGGAAAAGCATTACACTACCTCTATATAAGAATAAACAATCTTAATTTTACCAATTGACCTTGTATTAAAATTGTTTGATCATACACTTGTCCCAATCTTAACATACTCAAGTGAAGTGTGGGGGTATAGTAACCTTGACATGATTGAAAATATCCAAACAAATTTTTTGAGAAACATCCTGAAACTTAAAAAGATTACACCATCATACATGTAAATGATTCTTGCTGAACTAGGCAGATACCCACTACAAATAATAATAAAAGTAAGAATGATTGGAATTTGGATCAGAATTATTACTGGAAACCATGATAAATTATCATACAAAATATATCAAATCATGCTAGAAATACCCAACTTTCAATCAAATTGGATAACACACATGAAAACCATTTTATTTGAAACAGGTAATATGAATACTTGGTATAATCAGGAACTATAACACACATGTCACCAGTAAAACAATTTGTTAGACAGAATATTATTGACCAGTTTAATCAGCAATGGAATAGTTATTTACAAAATTCCTCCAAAGGTACTAATTACTCATTCAAAGAATCAGTCAATATTGAACAGTACTTGTTAATATTAAGAAAACCAAATTATTTACAACTAGTTAAATTTAGAACAAGCAACCATTATTTACCAGTAGAAGTTGGAAGATGGAGGAACACAGATTGTCCGATCGTAAATGCATTCTCTGCTCGAAAAATGACATTGGTGATGAAATGCACTAGCTACTCATCTGTCCTTTTTTAAGTAACTCAAGAAGACTTTATATAAACAAATTTTACTACATGCATCCAAATATCCTGAAATATAAACAGCTTATAAATGAATCATCACTGACCACACTTACCAAACTCTGTAAGTTTGTGAAAATAATCATGGGGGCAGCTCCAATTAATAACAGTGTAGTGCTTGTTAATCTCATGTACAAATTTCGTGTAAACCGCGTGTAATGATAAAATACGGGCTGACTATCAAGATAAAAATTATTAAGATAAATATATAACTTATCCCACCCACCGAAGTTTTAATACTGAGTTCATAGCAATTAATTAAATCAATCCAATTAGTTTTTCGAATATTGTTTCATTATTTTGATATTCATGTTTCAACAGACTTTACACAGTAATGATTTAACCAATCACAACTCTTTTTTTCCAAATACACAATCCAACTTGAATTTATAGTCTGTTTCAATCTCTGTAAATACTACATGGTTTGATACATTGTACATATTAATTATAGTCATATGTCCAATTACACGGATTTCCCAATCAATTAAACACAGTGTAATTGAAAATGAACTAAACATTAATACACTGTATAATTACATTTTGATACATTTAATTTGCTCTCAAATGCATGTATAACGTTACTGTTTAAACTTTCCTCTTGTAAATGAAACTTCTTTATTTTCCTACTCTCTCTCTCTCTCTCTCTCTCTCCCTCTCTCTCTCTCTCTCCTTACATATCATCAAAATGTCAATGTTATAATCCAGAAAAAAGAGGAGAGAGGGGGCGGGGGAGTGGCTAGATTTCACTTTTTCTGTTTTCGATTTTTATGGCATAATTTGTTGACGCCAAATACTTATAAATATATAATATATCACTCAAAATATCAAATGTAAAAAGAGATACTTTAACCTTGTCATGTGATCTATGTTTGACTGTTTTTCTATTACGACATCATATAACTGTATGCTTTTGTATCGTTTGTTTGTACGATTTAAGCAATAAAGATTTGTTCTGTTCTGTTCTGGAAACACCGATTCACGTCAAATGAAAATGTGTTTTGTAAGACATCTGTAGATTTACTTCCTTGAAGTACTTTGCGATCTTGACTAAACCATTAAAAGATATATCATCTTTAGTCAGGAAAACATGTCTTGATTGGATATAGGTCTTTTTTGCTGTTAAATAATCATTTCGACAGTTCGAATACAAAATATTCTTGAGCTTTGAATTTCATAAATTAAAGATGATTCTTATAAACGATACATGTTCATGTATTATAGTTCTAAATTTGAAAAATATAACTATGCAGAACTTCTGAGCAAAATATTCCGTTTGATTTACCTTAAAATGCAAGTCAGTACAGAATTACTAATTTGAGATAACAAACGTTCTGGACGAGTTCAATATTATTTTTTCCAAATGATAATTATCTTCAGTGTTATTTATTAGGTTTTACACATCAGAAATATGTTGAGCCCTAATGTTTCGAACTCATCGGAGATTTTCTTACAGACAACGGTCCTGTTTCTTGAAGCCAAATATGTAGCCCCTAGCGTGTTCATAACTCAGAAATCAATGTTTAATTATCTACTTATCTACTTTCGTTTGCTTATGACCACGTTATGTTCGTTTTATTTGGCAATTTTATTCACATATCTATAGTATAAAGTAGAATGATTCAAAAATATGTTCTAACTGGACATTAATAATGTATAATTGTAGGAAGACAATTCGGATATTTACGTTCCAAAGAGAATATTCCCGTGGTTAATGTCAATGTGTGTGTGTGTTTCATATTCTGTTATTATTCTGGTATTAATAAAGAAAAACATAATAGCAGAATATATGGAACATTAAATATCTTTATTCTTACTCTATCTCAGTCAATGAATATGTTATCAAAATATCATCAGCATAAAACATTTTGACATCCGCTCGTATATATATATATATATATATATATATATATATAAATATATGTATGTATCTGTTCAATCACACTGCTTGTTGACCGTTACGGTGGTCAGGGTGTTAGAGTGTCATTCCCGTATTCGGAAGGTCGTAACCTAGCCGTGAGGTTATAAAGTCGTAAAAGTTAAGGGTATGCTTCCTTTCTGAGGTGATCATGGTAGATCCAGGACTGGTTGGCCCGTGAACATTATAATATTACTGGATGTGGTATTATACCTCTTATCATCGGCGTGATACCACATTTAGATAATGACCTGAAATCACGGTGAATAATATCAGTAATGCGTTTAACCACAGAAAAACATGGTACAAATAGCATACTTTAAGTAGCATATATATGAGAGTGATTAGTGGAACGAAAAATCTACAAGCTCTACAAAATAATGATCCGTTATATTATTTGCATACATAAACAACATTGTTCTATTGTTTCAAATATATGCAGATAAACACATACACTTAAATTAGTTCTGCCAAATAATTGAGAAACGTCTACCTTCAGTTCATGAAAGTTAAAATAAACGTTACAACGGTAATTTTCAAAGTACAATTCACAGTATAAGATGTATCTTACATTCATACGTGTGAGCTAAATGTCAGACAACTGGATTGAATAGGAACCCTTAAACTATAAACATTTATCATTTTGGAAAACATTGCGATGTCTCCAGATGTTAATGCGTCATTTCATTCGTATCTATTCGACGATTTCTGACAATTCCGGGATGAAAGTGATTTTCAGTTCTGATTAGTACATATAGGCAACTGCGTATGACTATGGACATCAAGTCAGCGTGTTCCCTTATCATCTTATTCTATCCTCCATGTGACATTTACATCTTACAACAGGTCATCAATATGAGATTAACCTCAGGAACCCGTACTTGGATGACACACAAAGAATATACAAGTGTATTCATTTCAGCGGGAATATATATCATTTAATAAAACAATTTACATAAGCGACAACGTTTGAAAGACATGTTGATATCAAACACATGTTTCCTGTATAAACAATAAATGAAATTACACATCATTACATGATTTCTATACATATAAAAAAAAAGAAATCCATCGATATACAAAAACTGTATATACATACTTTTCAGATATAAATTATCTTTAATAAGCAAAACCAGAAACTATAGAAAAAAGCTGCATTAAACAGAACTCTATCTCTAGAAGTTATTGACACAATGTCAAACCATTACAAATCTAATTTAATTTGAAAACATTTGCATCACCTCCTTAACTGATGTGTCGAACAGTAAGTCACAAGGTATAGGATATAAGTGAGTATTGTTATGAGTAAGATCTTAACGAATATCACTTACTGACTAAATAACGGGTCTTAGTGAGTCAAGTATCGTGACTATGCCATTTATTCAGGTTTTAAACCTATACGAGAACATATATTTGATAAAATAGCATACAAGGAATGTTAAACGTATATTCATAAAGGTGGTATCAATATCCAAATGAATATTTACATTTCTTCTGGCGAAAGTAGATTGAATTAATTGAAAAGCTTACACTAAAATCGTATCTATTTTTCCGATATAAGACGTATATCGGTGTTAATGATGCCTAGGTGTCAATCGTAAATACTCGACATCTCCTCCAATATACTCCGATTAGTGCATTGCTCTCAACTTTGTGTGTCCGTGTGAAATCTCGCCTTAATCCGTTGGGACTTCATTTGTTTCAAGGGATATCGACTGTTCCCATGCCACGTGTCCTAATATGTATGGCAGTTCATTACTTTACTTATTTTCTCGTGTTTTTATGAATGACAACGTTTTAATTCACCGTTACATATAGAAGAAGTAGTATTCCAATTATGCAGAAGAATTAAGTATAATATATAAAAAATCCAATAAATTTGTTTGAAAATACAGTCACTGCCTTCCTATGAGTCTGATGATTGTTGCCATTAAGCATGTTTCCTGTAATGTTTCCTGTAATGATAAATATGGTTACAATGATAGTCGACGTATAGTATAATTAATGACTGATAACTAAAACATTGTATCGTTGCATTTCAATTTTAATAGATATCATTTACATTTGATACAAATAACTGTAAACGGTACACAATTGTATTTGGTTAAACGCTTATTTTCGCATATAACTAAATTAAATGTTGCTGTACATTGAATGCAAAAAGAAAAAGAAAAACAATGTTAAACTAAACACATATTTTAGTCAAGAGGACCTGCTTCATGTACAAAACAACATTCACATGTCAAAAGAGAAACTCAAAGCTAAGACTCAAAACCTTAAATTATAATACATGTATTTCAGATTTTTCTTGAAGTTTTTTAGTAGCATCCTGAAGTAGAGCTTGAATATCTTAATCTCCATCTTGGTTCCTGTTCCGACAAAGATAGGCAGCAGCTAGGTCATACTAACAATTATAAAAGAACTTTTAATACATAAACTTAAACAATGCATACGTACTTGCAAATAAATGACATCCTGTTATAGTCGACGTACATATATATTTATTCAGTTACAAAATATTCAGATGATAGTTACCTTTTTTTAATTGAAAACTATCAAAGCTCTCCTCTTGTCCGGTGTGTCATCGGTGCTCTTCTCCGTTCTTGATGTAATATGAAATGAAGTAAATTCAGCATTTAATCTTGTATTACTCAAATGCGTTTCAACACACTGGTAATTACTGTAAAGCTAGTTAATCATGAATACAATTAACGCTTTGAGTAGGTTAAAAAAGTTACCTTCTCATTTCTAAGGTACTTCTGAGTATCAAACAGTATCAAAACATTAGCTATGTGTTGATCATGTGTTATGTTTGTTTCATAAATCTTTTTTCCTGATAGCGTAAAACAGCTTAAAAGGATCATATTAATAACAATAAACCTTTCAGAGAAATAAAATATCGAAAGTTATATCTTTATCAATCAAAACTGTGAGTCCATAACCATTATAATTTAATAAATAAATGTTTAAAATGCGTTTATTTTCCAGCCGAGTGCGGACCCACAAACAGTATCATTTTCACTATTGTTACACTGGAGTATTTTTTTTTTTGGCGAAAATATTTATAATTATATTATTTGCAAGCTAATTCAAACCCAAAGATCCTAGTAGATTTATTAAAATAATTAATTAGAAGCTTTATTCTTAGTGTATAAAATGATGTTCTAGAATAAAAACCATGAAGCCTTTATAAATAGTTCATGATGGACATACGTGTATATGGAAATTTGCCAACTGTCTGACAACACGCAAGAAATCACGAGACTTAAAAGCATTGCTATCACGGCGCAGTTTAGCCAAAGAAGTGAAGAATTTCTTGTTGTTAGAGTATTTCCTTATCGAATATAACTCAGTAATTTGATAACATTGTAATTTTATATGGGCCATCGAAATGTTTCTGAGGAACAAGATGTTGAAAGAGAGAGAGAGGGGGGATGAAGGGGTGAGGGTGGGGAAGAGGATACCTACTACATCGAACCAACACAAAGCCGATGACAACAATGGATAAAACCGTAACTAAACCAACTCCGAACACAGCAATGGTGTATACAGTCGAACTTTTGTTATTCGATGTTCCTTGGGCAATCGTTTGATGACCTGTGTTTGAAAAATCCGGAAAGACTTGAAATTCGTTATTCACTCAATTTATTATTTTCAAAATGTTACCGTTGATTTTATCGATAATGTTTTGTGTGCGATTTTGATTAATTGGTGGAAGAAACAAAGGAATATATTGGCAAAAGAGGAACACTTTTTTCGACTTAGCCAGTATCATAAATAAATAAGCAATTTTGAATAATCCTGAATATGAAGATGGAATGAAACCACCAAAATAGTTCGCATAATGCCTTTTATTTAAATAATATCTTGGGTCGGTCTGTAGTAAGGGTTATGGACACCTTGTAACAATCTTTCAATACTTATTATTAAGCATTTTCAAAATGGCAGTCTCGATATACCATCGGACTAATTCACATCTATTATTATTGAATTATTTTGTTCTCAAAGAATTCAAACATAAAATGTAATAGTGTCAAATGCATATCAAAATATCAGGGGATATTTATTTTGCGGTTAAAATAGGCACTGTCATTTTAATGCAAGTTATTGTCTTCATGCGGCAGAATTAAGATACTACGAGTACCCAGGACTGTTACTATTTGGTATTCTCTAAACGATAAATTGATACCAGCAATTTGCAACGACCGTGAACAAGGTTTTTAAAGAACCTTGTTTCAAAGTTTAACTAAAATATTTTGGAAAAATAAAATTCAACGTTTAGTTCACAGATCAAAACAAACTGTGTTAAAGATTGACGATAAAAACTAATTTTAATGACGGATCTTCAATTTTGTCTGTTTTTATATCAATTGCTTATGTACAGGTATGTACGCTTCTGTGAAAACAAACCTCTTAAATGACATACAATCCCCATGTTATCACTGGTATTTCATAAAAAACTGAGTGTAAAGATGTTTGTTTGAATTAAATCTGGCTTATATTCTACAAAAAGCCAGCAACGATTAAATATTGTTGATACAAGAGATTTACCGTTTTCATTTCGATGTTGACATTCTTCAAATTCACAAATACCATCGTTGCAATTTTCAGTGCATGCGCTGCAAACACCTCTAGTATTCATGAAGTAGTTTTTCAGACATTTCAGACAAATGTTAGGAGAAGAACATTTTAAACAACCCGGCTGACAACGCTGACAAAAGCCTGTTGCCGAAAGATATTCCCCTAGAGGACATAGGTGTTGTAGTTTTGTACACGATAAATTAAACAATGTCCAGTCAGTATGACATTGCGTACATGTATTTCCTGTAGTTACACATATTTTACATCCGGGTCCACATTGTTTATCACATCTGTCACCGTACCTGCCAGGTTGGCAAGTATCACAAATGTCTGTAGAAAAGCACCTGTTACAAAAAGTCAGACATGGAATACAACTACCATTGTTTTCGAGAAAATGTCCAATTTTGCATTTCTTATTACATTTACCGTTTAATTTGTTGCATCCCACAGCTGAACAATTTTTTTCACATTTATTTTGACAAGTTTCATTCCAAAATCCAAATTTACATTGAGAGCAGTTCTTCTCTGTTCTGCATTTCAAGCAATTGTCTTGGCATTTATTGCATCCAAGTGTAAAATTGCCGTTTCCTGGATAATAACCATCTCTGCAACCTTTGCTACACATTCCATCATGCTTCCTACAAGATGATTCCAGACAACTGGGATGACATGTGTGTTGGCAGAAACTTCCCCAGTAACCTCTCGCACACTTGTAACACTCAAGCTTGTTCTCCGGATTGCATGTTATACATTGTTCTCGATGACATCGAAAACCATCAACCCGTTTTACATCATTCTCAGACGCGTTGCTGCATTTTTTGCCGTTCGAACAATCTGTTGATACACCTAAATCATATTCAGCATACGTACATAAAGTTATTAACATTAATGTGATGGTCATTTTATGTGCATGCTAGAATTATCAAATCAAAATGAATAGTAATTGATAAAGAATCATTAATTTCTTTGTCAAGATTATCCGTATATTTAGATGAAAACGTTTTTAAAAAAAAGGACATGATTCGCAGATTTTTATCGCCTCAATAATGTATATGTAACATAAAACATAGATTTTGAACCATATGCATTCTACTAAGTACATTGCATGAACTTAGAATAGAAGCGCAAAATTGAGCAAAATAATTACAATACACACCTTGACAAACGTGCCATAAAAGGAAAATTTCAAGGACCAGTTTCATCATAAACATCGACTATAATTCGGAAGTCTGCTACACCAGCATGTTTCCCCGTGTCTGCATTTATGTAATAAAAAATACCTAAGTATTGTTATAAATCAAGGGGGTTAAGGAAATGCTTCCTGACGTTTTCCTACCGATAAAATACTATTAATTGATGGTATAATGTGGTTTCGTATATCGACACTAACCTAGTAAATTTATGTTTTTATACATAAGTTTTATAAATGACAAATTTAGTTGCTTTCTACTAAGCTTTTGGTGTGTGCAACTGATAACAAATTATCAAAATTGTTTAATCGTTAATGTTTCTGTTTTTTGTATTGCTTATAAAACATTGTATATATTATGAATGAAATATATTGCTATTGATACCACCGATAGTTTCATCTTTTACAAAACCAATTAGAAATGTGAAAACTACATTTACTCAGAAGTTCACACATCAACGTTTAAAATCTCCTAGTGGAGACCATTGAGTTCTTATCATTAATTGTATGTATGTTATTTTCTTATGAGTAACACATACATAAAATATTGTATACCGGTAAATTCTAATTTGAAAACAATACATTTTATTTACCAAACATTTACACACTACCTCAGTGATAATGATCTTTTGTGTCCGTCTTCTTTAACCAAGCAAAGGTTAAAAACTATATGAACTTCCTTATTTTTACACAAATTATATCTTCAAAGGAAAAAGAAACGCAGGGTAAAATTTTGTGTCAGTTTTAGATAGAAAATATTCGACTGTATAACATTATATTGATAAAGATTTTTTTTTTCAAACAAAATAAATGCATTAGAATGAGATGGGGTCTATCATATGAGGTTTATTGCAAGGTTAGCAGGGAAAAACTTGATTCTGGCTACTACAGTATTCTAGTTACCCTGCGTTTCTTTTTCCTTTAAGTATATATTTACACACTCCATGATAATGTTAACGTATATTCATTGAGTTTTGACTTGCAAAAGCGTCATAGGCAGTTTTAAGAATCTCAAATTTATAAAGTTTTTAACCATTTCACTGTGAAACCACTCTTGCATTTATTAAGATTATAAATATTCTGTTCATCTATTTGACAAAAAATAAAAAAAAACGTTTTTTTTATTTGCTTTTTATAAACACCAAATATAGTGTAAATCTATCTCAGCAAATCCATCTGATTATATTCATCCATTATGTAAACCTTTTTCTGTTCCTGTTAAAATAAAAATAAATCATTTAGAATAAATAATATAAATACCTTTGCGGTTTCATCACAAACAGTTTTCCATTTTTAATTCACATGAGTCAATAAAATATATGATTTTGATTTAATCTGTTTTCAACTTTTCAAATATTTATCTCAAACCATATACATGTAAATGAAAAAATATAATTCTTGAGATCTGGTTTAAATACATAAAAAAACTCTATTATTTAAACCTTATTTTTCTTATAAAATTATATTTCAGCTGCTCTGTATTAAGGAAATGTTCTCTGTATACATTGAATTTAAATTTACTTAATCTGCTGAAATTTTTAATTTTTTTCCCTTCAATGTACAATAAATCCTCACTCGATATTCTGATAAGTATTATAACACCTTTCGAGTTTGTTTGTCGCGTTCTTATAAATTTATACACGTAAGTTTCGTCCTTTTTAACGTAGAAATATGACGTCACATTTTCTTTATTTCACTAAACCAAATAGATGTTTGTAAATTATTATATACATGTGAAACATCGGTTTACCTAAAACATTCGTTGACAAATGAAAAGGCGATTCGGTCGTTTCCTTGTTAAGACAATTGTAGTTTTATTTCCTTGACGATACTTACTCAATCATAAAAAGATACTGGGTGATACTGACTCAGTCGTGAAAAGATATTGGACGATACTGACTCAATCGTGAAAAGATACTGGACGGTACTGACTCATTCGTGAAGATATATTATCTTTCGTCAGGAAATTGGTCTTAAAAAGGTATAGGTCATGTTTAGCCAATCTCCACTATGTGCGTGTGCTTGTAATTTTATTGAAGACCTACTATAGCTGAACTGGGGAAGGTGATCGAGTACCAGGTTAACCTGCAAATATACTTGTTATGATGGAATATATTTCAACGTTCTATATATAACTGAAAAAAAAATCTATAAAAAAAATGAAATGGTACAATTCCATTCAACACGATACATCTATATTGGACATGAAAGTAAACTAAAGTTCAAGGGTGTTCGAGAAGTATCCAGAAAAGTTGCATAACTTATTTATCAATATGGTTATTTGAATAGATTTTCGTAGAGTGCTGCTAAACATGACCATTACGGCGGTACTCGGAATAAGATATCTTAGAGCCTTGAATTTGATAAATTAATGTTGATTCTGATAAATTAGGAACATAAAAATATGCAGAACATAATCATGTAAAAAGCAATACCAAGTTTCTTGGGATAAATATAGTGAAATGATTATAGATTCTCTACGAAAAACATGTTCAACAAATTATTATTATTATTATAATTATTTAGTGTTAAGGTCACATATAAATGGGGTATAGACCACAACTTCTTACATCATTAGGTTCGGTCCTCCTATTTGTACACTTAAAAGTTGCTACATGTAATTTCATATGTTTGTTATTACTATATTATGAAAGCGAATGAAAACGACCCGTGGTAGTATCTTACGCACAAATGATATTATGTAAACTACCTTTTGCTTTGTTTGCATACTTATTTAAAGGCATACGCGCCCAATACAGTTTCTATATTATATCAACAAAGAAGGAAAATTTTAACTAGCCATGAGAATTTTCTTATACTTTTCATGCTTATAGAGAATTATACTAGAAACAAATTTATGGGGGTCACCACCATACATTTTGAGTTATCTACCCCTGAAAGTGAGTTATTTGCTCTTTTTTGTCATTTTCAAGGGCAGATAACTCAAAACCAAGCCTATCGATACCTTATTTCATTTCACCTCATTGTTTGTTGTTTCATTTTCAGTAAATATGCAAAGTTGAAATCAATTCTATCCAATACATTGCTGACTTTAACACTCACTCAACCCCTCTCCGCGTGGGTTCGAATCCTGGCAGGGTCATTCGGATTTTCATGTGAGGAAGCCTTCCAGCTGGCTTGCGGTCGGTCGGTGGTTCTACCCGGATGCCTCCGTGTATTCGGGGTCTTCCTCCACCTGTAATTAGCTGGACGTCGCTATATTACTGAAATACTGTCGAGGCGACGGTAAACTCAAATAGTCAAGTCAAGTTTATCCAATACATTTTTCACTGTTTCAGCAAATAAACATACTGTGTTTTCCTTGATAAAAAAAGAGTATAAAATCTTTTTCATAGAAATTCTAAAACTTTTGCACTGTGACAGGGAATATAGTACCACACATCAAGTTAAAATTAAATTAGGTGTTGCTAGCCCATAATATTGATTTATCTGCCCTTGAAAATGACAGAAAATAGCAAAAATAAACCTCACTTTCAGAGGCAGAGAACTCACAAAGCAGAATGGTGGCCCCAATTTTTTCCCATAAATTTGTTTCTAGTATAATTCTCTATAAGCATGCAAAAATTAATAAAATTATAATGGCTAGTTTTAATTTTCCTTTATTGTCTTTTTCCATCACAAGATTGATACAACCTTTCGTCTTTTTTCTTTGCTTTATGTTTTAAAAAAATGTAAATCAATGTGGGAAACGTGATTAATTCATATAGCATTGTTTTTATCTGGATACAATAGTTTATTTCCTTCTTAAAGCCGCGCTTTGTTTCCTTTATGAACAGTGAGTAATGTTGCTGAATCAGATCTATGGTTAGTTAATGTCTCATTTCCACATACATGTGTAAATACATTTGTACTTAAAGACAACATATTAATGATATCAAAATAGGCAAAACATGTAAAGTTCTAATAAAAAGAAACACAAACATATATAATTATGCATGCATATGTATAAAACGTGTGTTTCTAAGTCATTAAAATGATATTACATACCACTAAATCAACTGCATTATTAAATAATTGGCTTTGGTATTGACAAAACACGGAAATATAGACGGTCAGAAATGTTCATATGGACCCTTTTGAATATTACTGATCCCCTATATTTTATTGCAGGGTCAGTACCAAGCCTACAAATTGATTATTTAATCGACCAATTTCCCAAGTCATATAGATTTGTAATTGTCTTCATTTTAAATACGGGGCTTTCGTGGCCGACAGGGTAAAGTCGCTGACTTTAACACTAACGCAGCCCCTCATCGCGTGGGTTTAAATCCCGGCAGGGTCATTCGGATTTTCATGTGAGGAAGCTGGCTGGCGGTAGGTCGTTGGTTCTACCCGGATGCCTCCGTGCATTCGAGGTCTTCCTCCACCTATAATGGATAGTTCCCAGACCCTAACTTTTATTTGAATAAAAATAGGTTTGGCCACAAACAATGACATGTGCTCCTTTGTTAACATCGTGTTTGTGGGACAAAATCTAACTGTAATCTATTGTTAAGATATGCTAATAGGGGGGTCATGGAACTATGGCTTAGCTGGACGTCGCTATATGACTGAAATACTGTCGAAGCAACGGTAAACTCAAATAGTCAAGTCAGTCATTTTAAATATGTATTAAGCTCTACAGATTCTGTATATAAATACACACATGTAGATAGGGTCACCACGTCACCGCGATTCGACCAATGTAAACGCAAGGTATTTGTAGGAGGTGAAACAAAAGTCTATCTATTTATCTATCTATCTACGTAAAGTCGTTCAGTCTTCAGGAGAGGTATATCTTAGTCTCTTACAAGGACCACTGCATTTTCTCAGTTAAATGCCAATTTAAACAATTTAAAAACCGATTTGACAAGTATTAACCACACTTTTTATCAACTGGATCGAATATAATGTAAAGATTTTCTCAAATATTTATTCATAACGACGTTCTTGATATATAATACATGTAAATACTAACAACAAATATGTAAAAAAAAAAGATATGCGGTGTTGACAGGGGTGGAAGTAGTTGAGAGTGTAGAACGGTTATATGCAAACTCCACACAGTGATCTCCCTTGCACGCTCACTTAGCAAAAAGAATCACTGCCGTCACAAATGTCACGTGATGATGGTAGGCTTGCAAAATGGCGAAGGTTTATTATTTATAGATCTCCACGCACAGAAAAAGTTATTTTCTAAACAGATTATTTTTTACAACCACAAGGCGATAATTGATGTTTATTTAAGAAAATATACTTAAGGAAAATGCCACTCGCTGTAAAATAAAAATAGTTTGAAAAAAAACAACAACGGTTATTTCATATTTTTTTAATATTTTTATTTGTTATCAGTTTTTATTTATTTCATCATAATCAATATTATATGAATGAGAGAAAACTAAGCTGATACATAGAAACAGTTTTTTTTAACAATCTAAAAAAATGTTATATATCAGAAATCCTGATGAATGCCTACTCGTGGTGGCAAAGATCTATGCCGAAGTATGAAGGGAGATAACTGCGCGGAGATTGAGTTATATGACATACGAATCATTTTCATCGTAGGAAGTCATATAAGCATAGATAAAATATCGGACTTAAAGCGTCCTCTTCACCGCGATCGGGGATTAAACATCATTGTAATTGAGCGCACCGTCTTTCAGTGAAACAGACTATAATATACTGCGAGTATTTATAGGTTCGGTCCGAAAGAAGTTTTTATGTGAATCAAAGAGAAGTGTTTTGATAAAATAACTTTATATTAATCAAAGGAACTGTAAATCAGTCAGAATACTTGATTAAAATTTGGCAAATACGAAACATATGTCTCAGCTAGTTGTCATCTCAGTAAACAATGGCGCGTGTTTTTTTTTCTTCTGTCCGATAGTATAGGAATATCTACCAATAAAAAATGAAAATTCCTTAAAATACTCATTCGGCAAAACCTTACGTCAACAGCTCTAAGTAGGTCAAAAATGAGGTTAGGCAACTACGCAGTATAATGATGAAGTCTGAATGGGAGGTCACCATTATCAACAATCGGAAATTCTCGGACTATCTTAACGAAGGGGTGTTCCGATTGCGCCTATAATCCAAACACTATGCAGTCTGGTTCCCTTGCGTATTATCTTTTAAAATTACAGTATAATATCATTTTAACGACCTTGGTTTGTCGCGACCGGGGATCAAACTCAAAACCTTCTGGTTACGGGACGACCGCTCTTATTAACCGTTTTCGGAAAACGATGGCGGACGAGTGCTCAACTATTCACAAATTTCAAAGGGAATGAATATGAAAACGATTTTTAAGTAGGCGTGAATAATAGAATACCTTGTTTATGTAGCCTGACAAAAGTAGCCTATGTTAGTCATTTAATCTAAGCGCGTTCGGAAATTACACTCGGGTCAACTCGGGATAACAAGTGATAACTTGTCTAAACCCAGGTAAGACAGATGATGTTTCCCGGTTTAACTTTTCTTACCCCGCCCCGTGAGCAAGTTCAAACGGGCGATACTATCCGAAACATGTTGCACTTGTAGTTTAGAAACAACATGAACTAGTATATTGAATTGTCCAGCAATTAAGAGAATATGTTCATATTTTAAATGACTATTAAAGTCAGAAAAACTATACATGGGCACCACAGACTCTATATAATTAATGAGGTACATGACCTCACTATGCGGCTGATAAACAGGGCATCATTCAAAGCCAGCATAGCATAAAGTTGAAATCCAACTTGGAACTCAAAACAAATTATATCGCAAATCCTACAATATAGATTGTTTTTGAGGAAACCATTTTCCGTCCCCGGTGGCCGAGTTGTTAGAACGTCCGCCTCGGGAGCGGGAGGTTTTGGGTTCAATCCCCAGCCGCGACATACCAAAGTCGTAAAAATGGTACAGATATAGCTCCCTTGCTTAGCGCTTAGCATATAAGGATAGTTCCAGGACTGACTGGCCCGGTGTCAGGATAATGTGACTGGCTGTAGTATCATGCCACATATCTACGTTGTGATACTGCAGTGTGGCAGCACTATATCTGTCTCAAGTAAACATAGTCTCCTAATGACTGAAATATTGGGACATTAAGGTCTTCCCATCCTAATAGCCATATTCCATATCTTGCCACTGGATGGTTATATTTCTTTTAACATTTGTCACTTTGAAGACATTCAAAAATAAAAATATTTCGCCAAGAGTTGTTTTTTTCAATTTTTATCTAATTTCAGATGATAATCCGCATAAAAGTTAACATTGATGCCTATGGAAAATATGTATCAACTTTCGTGAAAAAAAAAATCTGAAGGAAAATGGAGAAAAAAATTTTTTTTTTTAGTTTTCAGGGGGAGATAACTCATGGCAACAAACTAATCAAGGAGAGGTAATAAAAGAACTTCTGTCACTTGTCATAACATGTCAATTTGCCCTTAAGAGTACCATTATTTGACACTTTAAAAGCTTGTATGCATGTGTATTGTTAAGTTATATGCATTGCTTTGATGGAATAGATCGCTATTAGGATGGGAAGACTAATTAACCCCTAGCCGGTCGGATTAATCGGCCTCACCTACGTAACCCGAGTTATCCTAGACAACTCTAGTAGGTTAACCCGAGTAATCAAACTGAACGTACCCTGTGATATCGGATCTATATTCTTATGTCATAAGACATAAGGCATAACACATAATTATTTATACATAAGTCATAATTGGTATCACTTACCAAACAATCTTCATTTTCACTTCCACTCCCTTTCTCTGCCATTTTAAGCAAATGTGAGGGTTTTGTCGCGCTTTTCATATACACAAGTTATATGACATATGACATAATTCATAACACATAATTACTAAGACAAGAGTCAGGCTGCAATTTTGTCTTATGATTATGAATTATGCAATCTGACTTATGCATTAGTATTTGTGGGAAAGAGAAATATTTTAAAGGAAAAAAAAAACGTTCCCGCAAGATAGATTATCCTTCCCTCAAGCTGATTATCCCGTTCCTTTAAAAAGGATTTTGTCACCACAAAATAATATTTCGATCTCTCAAGATAGTGCCACTAAAAATATCACCATTTCTATATCATGGAATATATGGTTTATATTTTAGGTTATGCGAGAAACCATGTATACTTACAATAATTGAGATAATTATAATTTATTATTATTATTTGATGTTTTCTTCTTGAAAATGTGTTTTCATGAAGCAAAGAAGTAATTATTCTCGGGTAAATCAAGGCGTTTTAAGCACTTGCAAACACAAACAAATCAGCAAAGCTATTAAAGCAAACTTATACTTAAAACACAGATCACTCAACTTGAGAAATTTTACAACTGGTAAACTGACTCCCGACTACCGGAGTGCAATATATGGCAATATTTCATAGACCAAAGACAAATATGAGATCACAATAGCTTTTCTTGTTCGTGTCATGATTTAACCAAACGCCTCATCTTTCAAACTGCTAGGCTACCTAATTCCTAATCGTCCACCGAAGAGTCGTTTCATATCTAAATACCCAATGTAACTTATTATATTTTGTTCCATTCACTTTCTGCCTGAAGTAACTCATTTCTGATTACCGAAGTGAATGGTGCGGTATCCAGCAATGTTTGCTGCTTGGATAATAGAAGATTCTAAAGTATGTCTAAAGTATGTCAATACGTTGGTTCCCTCTTTACACTGACAATCAAGAACATGAAGCAATCTTCACTAGATTGCAAATAATACTAACTACACAAATTTGAAACAATGGGGTTCTAGTTCGAATCTGGTAGCAACGTCCAATGAAACTAAGAACGTGTGTATACCTGTTTGCATACACGCTGTTCCGTCTCTGCACACGTTTACTTTTATGAGTTCTGTATCTTTATTTTTATTGAGTAAAATGAAAATTATGAAACGTGGACGAAAAACTTAAAACAACTTACCTCACGATGTAAACAAAAACCTAAAAAAAATGATATATCATATGAAGAAAGTCGCCATTTCATATATCATGTTAAAGTTTCAGGTTGTCTCCTTTGATTCCATTCAACCATTGTTTAGCAAAAGAAATAGTACATTACGGTCGTCAAAGCTGATTCAGTTTTTATCTTTATATCTTTCTCAAATGGATACCAATCGGTTCACTGTAGAATACACCTTCCAAAGCACACTATTCTGACCCCGCACTCTACGGGAGACAGTATTTTCTATTCTTTAAGAAACGGGTAGAATAGCTTCGAGCGGTGTAATCAATTTTTACTCTGAAAGAGTGGTTACGAATCAAAATTGGAGAAATACCCTATGCAGATCTATCCATGTAACTTATGTTAATTTCTTTGTTTGAAATTTGGTAGAGTTGATCGATGGATATCATAATATATAACACATGTAGTAAGAATAAAGGCGAGGGGTTATGTGTACTTTGAATGCTATTTCAGACAGAGATGATCAGTGAACAAGATAAAGTTGCAGCGATTGTACTACAATCACAATTCTTCATGACAGACTGGGGGAAATCCGATCCGAATTCCGAACTGGGGTTTGGACAATATCTGAATAGGTTCGTCAACATTACAACCAAATTATCTGTAGTCTGATGTTTAATTGAACTACATACTGACCATATTCAAATTAATGTATGAGACGTTATGGAAAGTACTCGTCAATTTATTTATGGCTAGATATACATCCAAAATGAACGAACTCAACGAGTTAATAAACTACGATTTATTTATTGAACATCATTTGTACGATGAATGGATTGCAAGTGATACGTCTCAGAATTATTACAGAGATATTGCATTTGTCCGCATAGCCAGAGATCGAATTTAAGTTTATCACAGAAAACAACGTATGATTACAAGAATATTTTAAAAGTAATCTTTTGATAATTTGACTTTTTTCAAGAACTGTTTTTGTTTTTCTTTTTGTTTCAAGAACGGATTGGAATATCACACTTTACAGGGAAAAATTAATTGTAAAAACGGACAAGTTAATCCATTATACGTTTCCACACGCCGTAAGATTGGTAAATGTATATCACAGGTAGGTCCGACGTTTGAAACGCATTATTCTTTAGAAAAAAAGTAGCTTTGACATTTTCCCACTCCATTAGATTTGTTACATTACACGAAAAAAGGTATTTGCTTTTTAATTTAAAAATCTTAATTTACGTAAAGTATTAATCCTGAAGGATATTTTCTTTTGCTAATCCATTCCCTCATGTTCAATTTGACGAATTAAGACGCTTTGGCAAACAAAGGTGACAAAGATCAGATCTTGTTTTAATCTGTATGTTCCTACAATATAGCAATTAAGATGCTATTCCGCAGTCTTTGTAAAGGGTTTAGCACGCAGGGTCTCAGAAATTAATTTCTATTGCTTTTCTAAATAACAGAGATAAAACATATTCCAGTGCAATTTAAAAACAGAAAAATGTTAATTAAATAAAGTAATTAATAATAGCTGATGTTTTGGTAAAATAATTTTAGGTTTATTTTGTTTTATATTGTTTACAATGATAGTTCGGAATTTAAATTGTACTGTATATAATTCTGTTCTTTAGCAAAATACTGCCTGCTTCTGAAGGTTTCATACGTCACTACAGAAAATGGTTGTTGAAACGCAGGAAGGAAATGTTGTTCCATTCCGGGTTTAACGAGACAACCCGCGTCACAGACCGTTCACTAGTTGATTGGCTGCATTCTCATCGTGTCACTGACAATATAAGGAGGGCCCGGTCAGCAATCTTCGGCGGCTGATCTTCGTGTTGAAATATTTAAGCATTTCTGTCAGACGATGTATAAAGATAAAACAGAAAGAGTGCATTTTTGTTCAATTTTGTTAGCTAAATAGTAAATGCTGTAATGTAACCATATAACAATGTTATACAATTGTCGGATTGCAATCAGTGTATTCCATTGCCGCAGTTGTATATAAATGTTGAAGCATGATGATGTATATATACGGGTTTATATACTTATACTATCGATTAAGGACACATCAGTCCGTAGACTGGGGCTTATTTAACTTTATCATTTTAAACATGGGATACTCTGACAGAGCACTGGGTGTTCCGCAAAAAAAAAGAAAGATGCCGAATCGGCATAAGTTACAATATAGGTGAACCTATATTAGCGGCCACCTGTATAAAGCCTTGAATCTCTATTTAGGGATCAGTTTTAATATTACCAAACTATACCATTTTTATATGTTTGACCTTCTTTTAGCGACCTACTTTGTTAAACGGTCACTTTCTCTTGCTCCCTTGACTGACAGCTTGAGACAGGTCTGACTGTATATTAACTAACTCCCAATTATGAAACATATCAACAGTCACAACATAACCCACCCGACCATATTTGGTCTAAAAGTTATTGTGAACAACGTCAACTGCTTAAAGCTGTCAGCGTTCAGAAGACTCATGTCCCAGATATGTAATTTTCGTGAACAGCGGTCGCTAGACAAACCTTGCCACCTGATTGTCTCATGTTGGTGTCACTTGGCTGTTTAAAATAAAAGTGGTCAGTGGTCCAAATGTCAGATCATATTGCTAACCATGCAAAGTACAAATAACATATTAATTGAAATCATTTCCTAATTTGGAATAATTTAATCCAGTTCAAGGTAGTAGTTCAGAAAGTTGACGTCAAATTGTTGAGTATGCATTCATAATGAGAAGCTTTTCTTTACTCCTTAAGTCAACGGTAGTGAAAATATTACTTGTTTTATTACTTTATGAAATTCCGACAATTAATTTTCAACATCGTTTTTGCTTATCCCTGACGAATTTTTGTATATTCTATTTTTTTCAAGAGAAGGCAATATTTTTTTTAGTAATTTTTAGTAATTTGACATTCATCAATTCGTAGTGATAGGAATAGTAAATTTGAAGAAAAAATCTGCGAAAACTCACGACACTATCATACTGTCAATTAAAGCAATTTTGTAACTGCCAAAGAAAATCGAATTGTCAATGTTTAGTTCCCTCTTTCTCAAATATGACGTTTTGTGACATATTAATAATTCATTGTTGAATTTAAGATAACTTTTCTATTTAACAATAACATAAAATCATACAATATAAACTGCTCTAAAAATCGTCATTATCATGAATAGCTTTAGGGAACAGGTTAACGTTTAATTTGGGGTAAGGCAATAAATGTCCGTTTTAATACATTGGAGGGCGATTATGAATACTGTATGCCCCACCCCAATTTATAGGTTTTTTTTGTATATTCATTTGATGTGGTAATTATATATTGTGTCGTACATTATGTATATATGTATGTATTAAATGCAAGTTTATGTCTGTTTATTGTACGTAATCCGTTTCGGCATAACTTATACATCATCTCTTTGTCTGTCTCTTAAAGGTCATCTTTCTCCATTTACTTCTTCTTCTTCCTCCTCTTCTTCTTCTGATCTTGGCTTCCAGTGTTATTGTTTGAAATAGGTTCGTTCACAATTCCGTTATTCAAAATATACTCGTTATGTATGAATATACTGTTTTAAATTATATATTAAAATATAACACAAGTATTGATCAGAATAAGCACTCATGCTTGAAAATGAAAAGCAAATCAGTCGCCTGACAAGAAAAAAACAGTATTCCTAATGTACAGTACATTTGCCCTTACGATCTTTTGTTTATAACCAAATGTGCCGAATTCATAAAATACCCCGAGTTTCGACAAAATTTATAAAACCCATAACACCCTTAAACAAAACTTTTGTTGTTGTTGTTGTTTTGCTTGATAAAGGTATCATATTTCAACCAGCGTCGATATTCTTTTATCAACCTCTAAGTACAATAAAGTTGAAACACTCTATCAGAAACTAATGTTTTATTTCAGTAATATTAACTTGAGTTCATTTGTAAATAAGGACACAGATCTTTGTGTGTTAATCTATTTGACTAATTTAGCCTAATAGAAATTTAAATTAACTGTTGAATCTGCTATGTGTAATATATCATGTTTTTCATCCTAAATCTATATACAGCTAAACTAAAAGCGTAACAGTCACAGTTGAGTTGTTTCCTGGAGTTCAATGAGTTTCGTCCGTTATACATCTATATTTCCTGTAATGATAAGGACAATGGAAATGAGAAAGAGGAAAGTGGTGGTAGTTATGGTGATATTAATTGTACCAATACATACTGTACATCAGTAAAAGGATAGTTAAACAAAGAACTATTGTGACGATTATATCACATTTAAAAATATAACAAGGAAACAAATACAAGACAAGTATAGACGCTCTCCTAGTAGATAAAAAGTTCATTTGGATTCAGGTGACAATTACCTTTTATAATAACGTGAAACAAGTATCAAAGCTCTCCTCTGTCCGGTGAGTCATCGAAGCTCTTCTATGCCCTTGATGTGAACAGGATAAAGCAATAAATGCATTTAGTTCATTCTTAACCACTACGGTTCTTTCCCACTATTGTTAACTATTGAAAGAACTAGCCCAAGTTGAAAAGATAAACCTTTCTGCCTTCTCAATATTGTTGTCAAGCAGTATGAAACCTACAAAGCACATGAGTAAGTTGTGGGTTAACACAGTTCATTTTCCTTTTAAATTACATGCGGTAAGGATTTTGCAAGGAATGCATAACAAATGTCTTGTCTAAAAGACGATACTGCATGGGCCTCTTTAAATCTTTAATATGTTAAGAAATAATTATATCATTAAGATGGGCCCACCACAAGCCGAGATATCATATAACCATTAGAATAGTACCGGTCATGCAAGGGCCCCTGTCGCTTGTCATGCAGGGTCCTTTAACCAGTCTTTCACCAACTGCAATCAGCTCGATGTCATTACGTGACAACTCCAAAACAACACATTTGTTACTGTAATTTTAATGCATATAATAACAATAAGTTTAACCTAGAAATCTTCAAAATGTGTTTGCTTCGTTTTTATTGCCTTATCGAACTTCGTTTTATATTGTATGTTTGTTTGTTGGGTTTTACGTCCCATCGACAGTATTTCAGTCATTTGAGATAGATATAGTGCCAAGCTGTAGTATCACGCCGTAGTCAAGCGGCATGGTACAACACCAAGTCACATTATCCTGATATAAAGTATACCAATCCTGGAACTATCTTTTTCTGCTTAGCGCCTAGCAAAGAAGCTATACAAGTACCAATTTTTATGAACTTTGTATTGTTAATGATAATTGCAACTATAAAATGAAGAGTCAAAATGTAAAATATTATACAGCAAATCAGAGGGAGAAAGAAAGGGTTACCTACTATATCGGAACAAAACGACTTTGATCGCAAGAATGGTTAATACTGTTGCTAAACCCACTCCAGATCCAACAATGGTATATAATACAGTTGGATGGATATCTGAAATATATTTAATATCATTTTAAAGGAAGCATTTTCAACACTGCGAACGTAATAGATGTATACTAATGAAACAAGTCACCCACTGTTAATCTTTTTGTATTCGTTGAAAAAAAAAATTAATACTTTGAGTTTATTTACTTAAGATTTCATATGGCTACAAATAAATAAAAACTGTCATTTTGGTGTGTATAACAAAGATATTGTCCTTTGAGACTGTAGCGAGTTATCAAACTGAATCATCATCATTCGGCACCAATTAAACGATGAGAGTAATTTAAGTCACAAACAATACCTGTCACCAACTTTTAAAACAAACTAACTTCTTGACATAACCTTTTGTGGGGACCTGATGCCCTGCAGTCTATTCCAAATATATTTAAACAATGTGTACACATTTACGAAGACAAGGATTCTATTAACTATCAGGGACACAACTGATGTGTCTGTTTTCTTTGGGGTTCGATTTCTGACATATTGGAAGGTTCTGAACAGGCCTTTGCGTGTCTTTAAATGCTGGTCAGTTAAAGTAACTGTCTCTAAAATTACATCGTTTACTGCATATGCCAGCTATGTAATTCCAGAAGATCCAGTGTGACATTTAAAGTGTATTCTTTATAATGAATTAATATTAAAACTAAAAGTCTTTAAAAGAAAAACAAATAATCAGACCATCTCTGTAAAGATCTATTGTCAAACTTAAGATTTACCGTTTGTAGGTCTCAATTTGTCATATTGAGATCGGCATTCTTCAAATTCACAAGTGTCATCACTGCAATTTTCTTGACATGCGCTGCTGACATTAGAAATGTTCATGGAGTAGTTTGCATAATATTCTAGACACTGGGCAAGAGAAGTACATCTCAAACAACCTGGTTGACAACTCCGACAAGAACCATTTGTTGATAGATATTCTCCTTGAGGACATACTTGTTGTTCCTTTGCACACGTGTAATTAAACAATAAAAAGCCAGGTTGACATTCCGTGCAATTAGTGACTGTTTCCAAACATATTTTACACCCAGGTCCACATTGTTTCTCACATTTGTCACCGTACCTACCGGGCTGGCAAATATCACAGACGTCTGAAGAAGAGCAGCTTTCACATAAATTTGGACACGGGGTGCAACTTGAATTGTTGTCGAGGAAATATCCGATGTTGCATTTCTCATTACATTTACCGGTTAACTTGTTACATCCCGCGGATGAACAGTTTTCTTCACATTTAGCTTCACATCTTTGACCCCAAAGTCCAATTTTACATTGAGAGCAGCAATTGTCCGTTCTGTTTTCCAAGCACATTTCATGACAAACATCGTGTCCACGTGAAATATTACCGTTGCCAGCATATAAGTTGACAATGGATCCTTTGTGACAACTTCTATCAAGCTTCCTACAAGATGATTTATGACAATTGGGCGGACATTTGTGTTGGCAGTAATTTCCCCAGTACCCATTCCTACATTTTATACAATCGAGTTTTTTTCCAGGTTTGCAAATTTTACAATTATCAAGGCACTTAAGCATCGAAAGCCATTTTCACATCCAAATTCACATAAACCACTATGGATGTTACAAGTATTGTTTTACATTTAAAGCACTCTTCCTCGCACTTGAGACCATAACGACCTTTGTAGCACTCCGTACATGTCGGGCGTTTATACACCTCTTGCAGTTCTCCGGACATTTTTTTGCATTTCCATCTGTCCATAAAAAATCCTGACTTGCATTTCATACAGTGTTTCTGTAGAACACACCTTTTACAGTTCGAGCAGGCTTCTGTTGCATCTTAACAACATATGAAACGTTATCAAATTATTTTTCATTTATTTAATATGACCATTTTATATTCGAACTTAAAGTATCATTAGTAAGTTATAAAGTCAAAGAAAAACATGAAACGAAAATGAGATACTTGTCACAGTCTAGTCTGCTAATTCCTGTATGTTTTTAACGTCATGTAGGTTTTCATTAAGTACTGACAAAGATTTTGACTAGAATCATCCAAACATTTTGGCATTAATACTTAATGTTTTGTATTATTAAATATCTACATTCTACTACTATACGTTGATGTAGCCTTAATAGAAAGGAAATCGAATGAAATAATACACACCTTCCATAACAACCCATAAAAAGAAAACAGCAAGACACTGTTTGGCCATCAGCATCGTTTATGTTTCAGTAAACCGGTACCCAAAATACGTCACTGTGTCTATATAAAAGTGTGGTAGAATATTGAAACTGCCAGAAGCACATCAAAAATAATTTTTTTCATAATTATCCTGGCCCTGAGGGTATAAGACACTCAACTCAAAAGCCTCGTTCTGAAAAATTTGGAAGAGCATTCATATATATATATATATATATTCTTTCGCGTACTTGCGTACATTTGTTATCTTTAAGATAAAAGTTCCTATCAATATAACGTTTCTTTATAAGATAAATATAGAACAGAAAACTTTTTATTGCTGTACATTATATATACTCTACATACGGTCAAATATATTGGAATTATTACGAGTACAGCTGTTCCAAAACGTCATATCACATTAGGGTATAGATTGCAAGATAAATGTTTTAAAGTTTTAATATTCAACATTTACTGGAATTTAGATGCAAAAATTAGGATGAACTACAAATGTTGATGTTTCATCGGTGTATAAACTGCTGTGAACTGTGAATAAATTCGGAGTCCATCTACATTTCTCAGTCGATAACTTCTCAACATATGCCGGTCAGTCCTAAAGTCACGGACGTTATCATTTCATGTTGCGTCTCGAATCGCCCCCGTATAACAAAGATTTTTATATTGTTTTATGTTGATGAGGCAATGGAGTACCCATTGTTTATAAACAACAAGCTTATTCTTTTGACACATCTTAAGATAAAAAATATGAGTCACTTCATTTTTATATCGAAAATGACAAAAAAAAACATGATGTTTAAAGGAGTATCACAATTCATTTGCAAAATATATTTAACAAGGATATGGCCTAGTGCTTTGCAATCTAGAAAGTATATTATATTTAGCAAGAGACCACTGTATAAGGTGTGTATGTGGGGCTGATTAAGCGCGGGTAATTGCATAGGCAGCAAACAAAAACAGATTTATATAGATTGTTAAATAACTTGTAAATAAACATTTACAAGATTGATCCGGTGGAAGATTTTAAGTATTTCCGATGTATAGCATTGATTAAATAATAATTGTTAACAGAAAAGAACCACTTCTCTTTTTCAGGCGCACATTTTAAATATATCACTCACTTTCTTAAGTATCATATTAAAAAAAAAAAAAAAACACCAACAAAATGGAAGTACAAATCTATGTTCAATCTTTTTAAAAGAAAAATGTATTTAAAATCATGAAATGGAATGGAAGTTACATCTGCGATGTCACCAGGTTCTCTATAACATACTGCAGCTTCATCATATGCAGAGACCAGTTGATTTTTGAAAGAAAAGTGTCGCATTTCTTACAAATTAAAGCAATCTCACCTCCTCAACTAAATAACATTCTATGCATATTTGAACTTCGCTAAGTCAGAAGAAATTTCGATGTTTTATGTAACCAGGTGTGAAAAACGTGCACACGGAGAGGGACACGGACCTTCCATATGATAATTACATTTATAATAGTAGGTAAGCAATGGTTGGCCTCGTTTGCATAAGATAACATTTGGTTTTGTTTGAGGTTCTGTTTGTGGGCAGTTGACCATGCCATGAATGCGAAAGGCACTCCTTATTTTTTTATAACGCTAAACATTAGTCAGATCCTAAAGGGTGAAGGGTGTTTAATGACTGAGATCGTTATCAATAATAGTATCATAGATAATTTATAAAAGCACAAGATACAACAAAATGAAAGAAAAACTAATTAATGAAATCTAAAACTACTTTTCCTTAAACTAACTTACTGTAAAATGATCTTAGTTTAGGATATGATTATGTAAGAAATACATACCTGTTTTCCAGAGGCTAAATAACATGCTTACTTATAATAATGGCTTCCAATTATAAACGGACACATTTCATTTCTTTTCAAATTGGTAAAGCCTTTACTCCATATCGAAACAGGAAAATAACAAAGTCATTGTTTTTATACTGATAATCATTGTCTCCCGATTCAGAATAATAAGAACAATCATTCATTGTTCTATTATTCTGTACTGTGACGTTTAAATATAGAGACTAGTGCTGAGTCATACCGACAACATAGGCATACACAACAGACTGACACAATTACAGAGTAGAAAATGGGTTTTGAATTATTTAAAAAAGATACAAAATTCAATCATTGGGAATAGAATTAGGAATGCTATTGTGAAATCTTTATTTTTATCATTAAGTTTACTTTGCTTTTGAATAAGAAATGGAAAAAAGACAAAGCTTTTTGATATTCTACAATGAACGAGTATTCTCTCTGAAAATAAAATTAAACTATTCAGACGTTTATCAAAAGCACTGAAATGAATTAATTAAACTGATAATCATTCTGTTAACTCCAGATGAGAAAAAAGTTATTTTTTATATTTTATGTTATGTTTTAAATGGGATGGAGCCGCTAGAATTAATCAAGAAGTATTTGTACAAAAATGGTGATAAAGACAGCTACATTAATAGATTAAAAGTCAAATGGTTTAAACAATATATTGTAAATAACAGTGGTAAATGTTTTAAATTAAAAGATATTCAATTAAACCTGAAAAAAACTATCGGATGATCAAACTGCTTTGACAAAGATAAACATGCTTTCTGGATTGATGTTTTAAATTTAATTATTAAAAAAATATTCAAAATACAGAACATTTCTTTAAAATGCAACTTTTTGTTATGATTTATGTGGTGCTATTTTGAGATTTTTTTTTTAAAACATGTATGCCAGATGGATAATTTTTGTCTAAGTCATAAAAGTAAATACAGACACTTTTATGAAACGGAAGGAGCTTGAAAATGTCTAAAATATACAATGATTCGTTTGCTATATCATGCATGTTACTGTAATAAAACGCTTCTTATACCTAAAATCATTACATTAGTCATTAGTCGATGTTTCAACCATGTATAATTTGATAAATTGTTTATCATATTTATTGTTGTGAATGATATCAGTATACAGCATTTTAAAGAATAATGATGTCGCATCCAGTTTTCACTTAAATCGGAATAATGTTGTGTTTTTAATAAAATTGGAAAATATTTCAAATTTCTCATCATGAACGTTTATATCAAATAAAAACAAATGTATGATCCTCTATAAAAGAAATGCAATCATCAATGTATATTACTGACAGAAAACAAGTTGGTTGATAACTAGAATCGCCATTTATCGAAACATAATCGTTCCATATATATGCCATTTGCAATTTTTCCGCCATTTCTGTGAATTTTTGGATAAAAGCGATTTCGCAGAAATATTCCTATTGGAATATTTCCTATAGAACTGATTTACGGAATAACTCGGCGTGTAACGTTCTCATTTGGATCTCTCCTGAAGATATGGCCTGTCCACGGTTCATATCCAGTTATGTCTGACAGAACATAATACGCATTTTAACGTTTCCTGGTTATGAAATTAACAACAAGCCAGTGTCAAAAATATCAAGTTTATCGAAATACTCAATCAATTAATGACATTAGGTCTTAACCGCCATATATAGAAGAAAAAATATACAATATATAGACGACTTAAGTATCATATGTGGAATGGATTTCATGAAATATCACTGGCTGTACACGGCTACATCATGTACATACTAAACAAATACATGTATCTAGTTATAGTCTACTTTCAAGCTAGTGCTCGTTTAGCCGACTTAACATGTTACCTCAGGGTCATTAGATATATTCGTAAATTCTGTATAAAAGGCGAGTTATATGTTGGTAGTCAAATGCATGGCCCTCGCCGGCACCAATTTATACACCTGGGTTGAGTGGAACAATTCGGGGTGAATATCTTGCTCAAGGAAATGAGCGAACCCAACCGAGATTCGAACCACGGACCCCGTGATCCGGAGTCATGCGTCCCGTCGTTGGATTCCCCGCTCCACAAGACGTAGCCTTTCCTGGAGAATGGTGATTATTATCTTTACTGTAACCATTTTTCCTGTAATGATAAAGATAAAAGCGATGAGAAGGGTGGTGGTGGTGATAGTAGAAAAGGAATAACAATAAATAACTAAGGATGTATCATTTAACCCATCCATATTGGAAAGATGTAAACTTCATTATTACTTTAGACGAATAACAACTGCGACGAAATCACATATAATTTACAAAAAATGCAGTTGGTAACGAGGTGGTCTTAATTGTAACATGCGCCCATTGAATTCCTGTACCTCCATTTTAAGGTGTGACAAGCTTGGGGGTAGTTCTCTTGGCCACTCAGTCGTCATCGGAGATCTTCTCTGTCCTTGATGTAACACCACAGAAAACAAAAAAAAGTGTTTTGGTTGCTCCTTAACCAATAGAATAATCAATTTTTACTAGTGGTATCTATTCAAAAAACTAGTTTTAACTGAAAACATATCTCAGACTGACATGGTTTACAGTTTAACGGTTACGGTGTTACTTTTGTCTCAACTAAGCTATCGAACAGTACAAAAGGCGGTAATATCTACTACTACTCGCCAATCAATCGTAATAATCGGATTTTCTTTGACACTCGCTAATATTCGTTTATTGATGCGAATGTTAGCATCATGCTCCTAAACTTCGAAAGGAAGTTATATTATTCATATTTTGGCAAACATACCGTAAGTATTTGTTAACTTTTTTAATCAATGTACTTGAAGTTCTTGTCCTCTCTATTATATTTTAATTGTTGTGACAATAACAACATTTTCATAATCGCAAGGATATCCTGGACTTTGTGAAAGCAGCTTAACCAATTCGTGCAATGTACTGTGATTAGTGATTTGTTTTTATGTTATTACAGGTCAAGTCAACCATCTGAATTACTTTTTCGTCATTATGATCAATTGTAAAAAAAAAAGTAAAATGAAAATACCATTTTATTTCTTTCGCTTGAATTTAGTGTATACCATCTTTGTAACTTTGTAAAAATGTTACCTAATGTACCTAAAGTTTTAAAAAGATCTGTTTTGTTGAGGAAGAGGTCTTTAAATTTTGATCACATATATAATTTAGAATGTAAAGGATTTTGTTCAATAGGAAGGCGTTGCCCAAAAAACATTTCATTTAATTGCGATATCGTTTTCCGTTGATTTCTATGCATCCGGATATTGCAAGACGTTAATGAGGTAGAAAAAGGTACTTTTAAAAGCTGCTTGCGCCAGGGCACGGTAAACAAACATAACCGAAAAAGTTTTTGAATTTCAAACTAGGATTGGATATTTCCTTACTGCTCATTGAAAAGGGGAAAGCCAAAGATTTTTTGACGTTTCTGTAAGGAAGTAGGTAAATAAGTGTCCATGTTACAGAAGAATGTATAAATCATCTGCTAAAACTTATAAAGTCTTTATGTCTATAAAATATATGCATAAACCACAAAGAAAACATAAATATAAAACGTTGCAGGTGATATATATGATCCACAACTGGTCATTGTGGTTGAGTACTGAACAGGAGGAGGTCGGTGTCTCGATGGATAGATTTCCGTGGTGACTTTATATTCTGACTACAATAGGAATTACCAACAAACATTGTAGGTTTATAGTTTATGGCATAGACATCACATATCAGGTTGTTGTTAAGAGTGACTAGTGGTAAGAACTTTTATTCTATTCTTATCGAATAAAGCTCTTTTTTGTTCGAATTGTCAAATTGTGAAATAAAAACACACATATTTCGTAAAACAGATAGAAAGAGAAAGAGAGATGAGAAAATACCTACTGTATCTAATCAAAACGAAGCTGACGGCAACAATGAAAACAACAGTTAAAAACCCCAATCCAGACAAAATAATGGTATATAGTAAGGTCTTTGCAAAAACTGAAATAAAAAACAACAACAAAAACATCGCAATAAATATTAAATAAAAAACATTTTTAAGCTGGCTAACTTAACCAAAGGAATCATTCGCATCCTTCTACCCCTCTGATGTTTTCGGTTTTCAAAGTACATTTATACAAATTAAATGAAATAGTATACTTATATCAAAGTCTTCAAAAAAAATTTTGCGGATTTAAATGCATGTTTTATAAATAAGCACTGCGTTTTAAAGTGTTTTACAATGATACATGTGTTGTTTTTTCAAAATGCCACCAGGAATGTCATTCACAATAACTTACATAAAGCGTTCAAAGAACACAATCAAAATATATTTATTTTTAAATGGAAATGTTTGACACAGGCGATTGTTATCACGACAGGAAGCAGGCTCTCATATATCAACACGTATTTTTTATTCGATCCGTAACCATCGATTAGGAGGTATGTTTCTTAGGGCGTGTATCCATTTAAAAAACACTCTAAAACGACAAAAAATCATCACAATATTATGATTAATTACATAACAGCAAGCAATGTTGACACCAAAGCTGGCTGATTTTTAAAAAAGATAAACATAGGAAAAGGAGCATGTTAATATTAAAAAATGCAAATACTAGATATTTTACCGGTCTTATATTGAGATTGACATTCTTCAAATTCACAAATACCGTCACTGCAGTTTTCAGGACATACGCTGCAAACACCGGTAGTGTTCATTAAGTAGTTTTCTAGACATTCCAGACAATGGACAGGAGAAGAGCATCTGAAACAGCCCGGCTGACAATTCAGACAAAAGCCCGTTGCCGAAAGATATTCCCCTTGAGGACATACTGGTTGTTGTTTTGTACACGTGAAATTAAACAATGTCCAGCCAGTGTGACAGTCTGTGCATGTGTTTGCTGTGTTTAAACATTCTTTACATACGGGTCCACATTGTCTGTCACACCTGTTACCGTACCTACCGGGCTGACAAGTCTCACAAACGTCTGTAGAAAAGCATTTTTCACAGAAACCTGGACATGGCGCACAACTGCCATTGCTCGTTCGAAAATGTCCGGGTTTGCAATAACAATTACCAGTTGACTTGTCACATCCCTTAGATGAACAGTTTTCTCTACAAAGAAATCCGCAAGTTTGACCCCAAAATTCACTTCTACATATTGAACAAGCCTTTTCTGTACTGCAAATTAAGCAATTGTCATGGCATTTATTGCATCCAAGTGTAAAATTACCGTTTACTGGATAAAATCCATCTTTGCATCCTTTGTCACATCTTCCGTCAAGCTTCCCACAAGATGTTTCAAAACAGCCAGAAATACATTTGTGTTGGCAAAAAGGTCCCCAATAACCAGTTTTACATGTGTAACACTCTCGTTCATAACCAGGTTTGCACGTTTCACAAGTTCTATGACACGAATGGCAACGAAAGCCATCAACCGTTTTTACAGCATAAACTGACGCGTTTTTACATCCCACTTTACAGTTACCACTATAGATGTCACAAACGCTGTTAATACAATTAAAACACTCGTTCTCGCATGTAACTCCATACAGACCATCGTTGCATTCCGTACATATTCTGTCGTCTTTGCACTTCTTACAGTCTGATAGACATTGTCTGCAATCGATACCATGTAGATAAAACCCGGGCTTGCATTGTTCACAGTATTCCTCGCTCAGACACTTTTCACAGTTCGCGCAAGCTGCTGATGTACCTAAAATTAATACAAACATTTTTATATTATAAACATATATGTTTTTCTTAAATTTATTATGATATCAAGTACATTTGTGACCATCTAAATTTTCGGCAACGATTTTCCTGTCCCAATTTTTCCTCTTAATATTAAGACCTATTACGTATTGAGACCAACATTCTCGACCCCAGTTGCCAAATGACATGCATTCCTAAACATACTAACAAGACTTCAGTTGACGCTCTCTTTTCTCTTCTTATGTCCTAGCGATTTTTTGCACGGCATATTTCTGTAGCACACTTAACTACGAGCTATCTGCTTAACTTGTCACCAGAAGGTTTGCGAGTATTTGAAATCAAGAGGATACAACACGAATCATATGTTATGTTTTTTCACCATAATAGCCATTAATTCCACCAAAACCTACAAATATAACTTGAAATAATAGCTTTAAAATGTCAAAAAATGTAATCCAGTTGACATATTAACAAGATATATTTTAACCGAAGTTCCTCTGATTACCTCCTTCTGAAAATTTTGTTTTCATGAGTTTTCTCTTCTGGAAGTTATTAAGTATCCCCCATTAAAATTCAAAAACAGTCATTATCTCAATTTTTCTACGGCGAAATTTGTATTTCTTAATTATTGAGTTTAAATATTAAATTTCATGCATGCTTATTTGACCACAAATATACACGTCTGTCGTAATCCAATGAACTAAATATAAAAGACGTGGTGTTTTATTGCATATTGATATACATAGTATTTTTCTAATAGATAATAAAGCAAATGTTTTAAACTTTTGTAATTATAACTTTTTTTTGTACTAGCTTATACACATTATGAAAATATGACCTTTACATGGAAACGCAAATAAATTGGGCCATGACTCAATAGAGATTAATCGGAATTATACCTGTGATAAATGCACTGGTTCCAGAAAACTGAACCTTTTGTTTTTGAGTAAATATCCCAAATTTTCTAAATATTCAAAACACATTACCAGCAAATCATTTTCTGACAAAACCCCATGTGTACTTTATTATATATTCTCATGGTGTTGGACGTTTTCAGCAGCAGGTCAGGTCTCCGCTTTTTTATAACTGATCAAGCGACTTGAGATAAATAATGGTCTGGTAATAGTGAGTAAATGTTTTCCCTATATATTTAGCAATATTAACTATTTGCATTAGTGGGAGAATGGTTTTAGGGCATCCGTTCTGAAAACGAAATGTCAACGATTCAAAACCCGGTCGCCACATATGAAATTAAATTGGTACAGATAAAGCTCCTTTGCTTTCGTGATCATAATTTATATGTGGACAATATGACTAGTATCTTGCACTTGTGCCGTACCTGTTTTATATAGACACATTGTCGATATAACATAAATACCGTCAGTGGTACCTAAATCCAGATAAGTCAGCCATTATATTTCAGTGAATATTAGTGACACGTAAAATGATACTCACCTTGATAAACGTTCCATAAAAGGAAAACTGCCAGAAACTGTTTGACCATAACCATCGTCTATTAACTAGTACACGGATGCCTATACAGAGCCTAATGCGATAGTAATTTCTTATCGGCGTATATGTATAAGCAATTGTGTAAAAAAAATTAAAAGGACACTCCGTTTCATTTGTCGATAAATGTGTATGGTGAATATAGCAAATGAAATACATCGTTTTGAATACTGCTATTTTAATTGTTGATCAGCATGTCGTGTTCATAATCAACTTTTTGGATTCATTGTATTTTTTGACAATAGAAATGACAATTAAGTGTCACCAATTGTTATTTTCAACTCCTTCAGCTACCGGATAAAGTACTAGAATAAAATCATTGAAACATTCAACGTATAATGGTTAGGAGTCATGTTGATAAAAAAATATCACTTACCACGTAAAAAGGACTTACATATATACAGGCTTTGTGAACGAAAGCATTTTTCACAAAATAACCCTTTGTTTAATTGCATTTAATTTCTAATCAAAAGCTTATAAAAGTGTTGCGTTTTATCTACTATCGATTAGTATGTTAAAACTATGATGAACTATGATTGGCCTATACTCAAAGAAAATCATGAAAAGCGGAACTGAGTATGAATATTCCGTTGAACATAATAATGACATGAGAGCTCAATTCTTTTTATTCATTCATAAGAATTAGCATATAATTTCTATATCTACATTTTAATTGCGTTAATATGATGAATAAAATCGCATTCATAGCTTTCTTGTTTTATGGTTTAGTTTAAGCTATGGCATAGTTTGGTGTAATAGGTGTGCCTCGATATGATTATATCACATATTAAGGAAACAGCTGTTCTTTAACTAGCTTTCACTAAACACACCTGAAAAACATCTATATACCACCAATAAGACTACAAAATTAAAGAGACCATTTCCAAAAGAGAAGTAAACTAAGTAACCTGGTCAAATAAACTAAATGACATTATCGTCGCGAGAGAAGTAGCGGTGGTGGTAATTTGAGATATGCCCTGGTGTCATCGGGATAGCTGTGTTGTTAAAATCATAGTGGTTTCGGTTGATCAATTCAGTCTATGAGTGCTAAATGACTAAATCATCATTTCACCTAAATTTTAACATCTTAGTAGCCTTTGACATGGGTGAACGATAGGGAATAAATTGATTTTCATAGAATATAATTGAAACAGTAAAAATCATATTCCCCTTTTTGCAACACCCGAAGTCCCTATCCATGAAATTGTATCTCTAGTTATTTCACGGTTATCATCTCAAAATAAAGATATTTTGACTAATATCTGCATATATTCGTACACTTGGGTGCTCATATAGGTAAGTTTCTGCAAATACCTATATCTAAGAAGCGATTGGATATAATTTGATAAAAATGCAATGGTTTAGACAAAAGAATGTGTGTGTCTTGTTACGTAACACGTCTGAATTAAAATAGTTGTGTGTGTACATATAAATAATGCATACCGCCTGGTTCCTTTTTGTCAAAACACACTAAAAATCCATTTCGAATAATATTGTTTCGTCTTGAAATATTTTCATTTCTTGACAGCTGCATGAGGACAATAGACCTTTGTTTGACCCTCATGACTATTAGAATAACGCTGCATCACGGTAAATACCACATAAATGACTCAATGCTGATAAAACCTAGGAAAAAAATAAAAATAGGAAAATATGTCATGAAATGAAGTTAAAAAAAAAGGATTCGGAAAATTGATATTTAAAGCAAACACACAAAATTCTTACTCAATTATTATTCTTTCAAACAAATATATTTTCACAGAAAAAAATCACATTTGTGACAATAAAAAATATGTTAGTTTAACAGTATACTTTAAAATTATCAGAAAAAAATTCTTATGTAGTACATGAACCTTTATGTTTATGAGACTGTAAATAACTGTCTTTGTAATAAGAAGTTATTGAAAATATGGGAAAGTTTCATTATACGTATTAAAAACAGATATTTCATATGGGTGCAACAATGCATTGATAGACGATTGCTTGGATAAGAAAAGAAATACAACGATTGTCTTACATGTCTATTGATGATTATTGATCTGCCTTTCATCCCTATAATTTGTTTGGGATAAAACAATTTTATATTTTCTATTGTTTTTAGTATACATATTTCCCTCTACAGGTGCTTACAGTTAGTCTTCTCATTTTGATGGGATATTTTTTATTTAAACTGTTTGTCTCAGAGAATAACCTTCCGGAAGTGCGAGGATGGGGTCCCTTTAAACATGGTTTAAGCAGTTTGTCCTTTTGCCGGCTGATCATTCCAAAGCAGGAACTTTCAGGTTTCTTTTATCTATTTTATGCAATGTCGCGTCTCCGCATTTTTTTTCTCCATTTTTTCTTTTCTTGCACCTTCCTTCTGGGGTTACATATTTTTATATGTTGGAATTTTCATTGGACCATTTTGTGTTTCCTTATTTAAAATGCAAAAGAAGCATGTGATGGCCCTATCACGGTCACATGGTTCAAGAAATGTTACAAACCGAAAAATTCTTTTATGAAAACATGGGCAATTTTCAAGATACAATTAACTGTACAAGATACAAATTTACAATGATACGTATTTGTCTTATTTTTAAAATTATACAGTAGCCAAAGATTTTAACACGTGTTTCCTGTAATGATAAAAACAATTGTGAGGAGGAGGAAGATGGCAGCTGACAATGATGATAGTATCGACAAAATGTTTATTGGTCACGGACTAAATGTTTTCGTTCCATTCAATATTGCTTAAGTGTTTTTAACAATGGTTTTATTTTCAAGGATATTAAATCACGTGATTCCTCGCATTGTTTAAAAACATTCTTTAAACAATTGTAGTTTACTTCCTTGAATGACAAGATGATTATTTATAAAAATATATCACAATTCACCAGGCGTGATTTATTTTCACCGTATTTATATTTAATTGCATGAAGCTTCGCTGTATGTGTGTACCACAATAAGTATTGTTTGATAGTTAAAAAAAGTTTTTATTATTGATCATTCTTATGTTTTATTTTAATCTAAATTAAGCTGACCACTCTTGCATCCAAACTGTTGATTGTCATGAGCACAGTGACTAATGCAGGAAAATAAAATATGTGTGCCGCACTGCTAGTCTAGTTTAACTTGTGGTGAATTATGGTGTTTGTTCGTTGTTGTTTGTGTGTGTGTGGGGGGGGGGGTTGAAAATTAAGATCATGTTTGATTCATCAAAAAGGTTTTAGGGAGGTCGTCGCAAGAGTCATCGTCCGATTTACTCACGGCTACTGATTACGCTACGCTCCTTATATCACCCGTGGTTTTATTACCACCGTTTCGTTGCTCAGTTTACTGGTACAGTAAACCGATTAGATGCAGGATAACAATGTCCTGCTGGCATTTACCAAATAGCTTAAATATCAAAATGCTTAAAGCGTAAAAACGTCGATTTGCTAATTGAAAATCCCACGGTTGATGAATGAAATGAAACGCCATACATTGACCGTGAGTGTCCGACGATGCGTGAGAGAAGACGATAACTTCAAGCAAATCTGCATATTGTAAGGTACGCTGATGTTTGTTGAAAAATTGACACAGAGAGTGAGGAAGTGGTATTTTTTTAGAAGAACTAAAATGTGTATGTGAATTTGTTTTGAGGATTTAGTGCTATCTAACTTATGCTGATTTTCCGTATTGATATCTATACGGTCATATTATTAAGTAAAGTTTGAGGTATACGTACATAAATTTGCTGATTTGCCAATATACTAATAGGCGAGACAATATTTTGATATGGATACATGGTTAAGAAAAGATAACAAAATACTATTTCTTAAAACATTTTTTATCAGCAATTGCTTATATACAATCGTTTAGTGATGATGCCAACTTGAATTTCTGAGTTCATGTGTAATACTTTGAGATCTGATACACTGATTGAAGAAAGCTAACATATTTACATATCAAATACCCTGTATCATTCATGCAACTCAAAAAACACTAAAGAAACATTGATTGACAAAGACGTTAACTGGTTTGCAATTTACAAAATACATTCAAAACAGTGTAAAAGTGTCACCACCTAATATCTCTCAACATCTAATATGATCACCACAGCCTCCTCATGCATGCAGTTTTGGGTGGGAAGGAGTTGTCCGTGCTGACGACATCAGAAAAAAATGACTTTCTTATATGCTGGCTCTAAGCAGGGATGTTGTCGATTACATATAAAGTCACCGATTAAATTATTATTACTTTAATTGAAAAAATAAGGAATTGATTACATGACTATTTGCATTTTTGAAATTATTCGATTACATTCGCTTAATTTTCCTTAATGTTATCCTGATTACTCGAGATTACATTTGATAACAATCTTTATTTGAACTTAATCCACTTTTTATATCAGAGGTTGGAGTAAGAAATTGTATAAATATCATTACTTAAAAAGTAATAAAAATCATGATTTTTGCATATGATAACGATTTCTATTTCCATCTCCTTTGAGATTCGATGGTGATTGTTGCCACTAAGAATGCCTTCCTGTAATAATAAAGATGGCCAATATGATGGCAGTAGACTAACAATGATGATTGATGATGATTCAAAACTAAACCACAGCATTTCGATTTTAATAGATACTAACTACATTTGTAATAAATACAAATAAATGAGATGGCAAATGCAAAACAAGTGTTAATAAACGCCTATAACTTCGACGTATGTATCTTTAACTTACAAATATCCAAATGATAATTACCTTCGTTATCATGTGATACCACACTTCTCTTAGTGTCCGTCGAACCACTGGTGATCTCCTTCGCCCTAAATGTGACATGGAATAAGGAGGATTAGCATCAGATAATTATAAAAACTTCGGATGCTTGTTCACACCTTGTGTACTACAAATAACTAGTTAAACTGAAAATAACTATCTCTGTCATTACGATTATAAATGTTTGAAGTAACAGACTAGAATATTTAAATCTCATTGTATGATAATTAAATATATTCGCCCCATTTTTTTCCCATTATATTATAAAAAAAAAAGAAGAAAATGAACGAGAGAAGAAAGCGAAATAAAAATACAATGTGAACATTAGTGGCTCTGTACTGGAAAACAATTTACACACGGAATTCAAACGTGACGAAGGTCAGACGGATATTTTTTGTACATTCATATATATTTTTACGATCGCAGAAGGAACGAAAACATTTAGTACGTGACCAATATACTATGAATGTAAATGTCGTTAAACATCGTTACCAATTCATAACCAATATGCATGGAGTGTCCCTAGAAATGACATCGTTTTGGATTTTAGAATAGAACCTTTCATTTTTTGACTAAGTGTTACCGTAACGTGGATTAACAAAACTTTTGCATTTTGCAGCTCCGTAAGGACTCTTAGTTTCAACATTAAAAACAATTTGTGCATGCACTCACAGAGCAACAACACGAAATGAAAATTAACTAAAAATGTCCAAACGAATTTATTTGAGTGTTTTCCAGCAATGCCAAATTATTCACTATGCTGACATACGCTGGGCTGTCTCACCCATTAAAGCGAAGACATTAATGAGAACTGACTTGAATACAAAAGAACTTATCTACAGATATTAGCATTCCTGTGGTGAAAAATATAAACAGTAGATTAGGTCATGGAACAGTGGTAAAAAAATACATGAGAAGCAATAATACTTCGCGTTTAACGATTTCTCTAGGACATATGAACAGCCATATCAATTTAAGAACATTAATTTTAAATTTTATAAAGAATATAGTAGGAAACTTGCCAATCGTCTGAGAGCCTTAAGCTGTAAGGGACAATGGCAATGTGACAACCATGCCATTTGCCTACGGTTCGAAACAAAGCTTTACCGCCTGATGACGACCAGGTCCGAAAAAGAAATAGATGTTAAATACAACAACGCAAGCTGTCGAAACAGACAGCAAGAGACTGAATAGTATAGTGAAACTTTGCACACACGCAAAAAAAACAAACGAAGAATTATTTGTTGTTAGAGTGTTTTCTTATCGAATATAACTTTGTCATTTAATATAATTACAATTTCATATGAATCATCAAATTGTGACGTAGGAACGGAGGAACCAGATGTTGAGAGAGAGAGAGAGAGAGACTGGGGGAAGGAATACCTACTACAATTCAACCAAAACGAAGCCGATGACAGCAATGGATACAACCGTTACTGTTCCAGATCCAACAATGGTATATATTACCCAAACTTTGTTTTTCGATGTACCATGGACCATCGTTTGATTTCTAATGAAACCTGTATTTGAAAAATCCGGTAACAATAAAATCATTTTTATCACTAACATACCCAAATTTCGAACAAAAGTAAATAGTGCAGTTTCATTGTTTGATTTCAAAATGTGAGAAAATTCGATTAATTGATGGAAAAAAAA
>CM037790.1:43512341-43529488 GCA_021229015.1 Solen grandis | reverse complement strand
CCAATGCGTTTTGTACTGGAGTTGTGGTCACGTTTTTTACGTGCTTTTGTGGTTTGGCGGTTTGCCTTTAAAATCCCCAAATATGAGGGGCCCCCAAAGGGGGGAAAAGGGGTTAAATTTTCCCCTTTCCCTCTTTTACAAGTTGGCCGGATTCACAATACCCAAAAATTTCGGGGGGCCCCAAACCCGGAGGGAAATTTTTTGGGGATCTGGCCTTTTTTTTTTCCCCGGCATTTTTTAAATTTTTTTTGGGAAGTTTACGATTGTTTCTATTTCTTGCCCCCCAATTTTTTTTCTTCGGGGGTTGCATTTTCCCGGGTTTTTAAAAGTTGACAAAAATTTTCCCAAAAAAAGGGGGCCCGCCCAAAAACCCCCCTTGTAGCCCCCAGTCTATGGGGCTCTAAAAAATCTGGGGGAGCCCGGCCCCAAAATCTTTGTTTATTTTTCCCCAAAAAAAAAATTTGATCAAAAAAGTTTTTTTTCTTTTAAAAGATGCCCCCAAAAAATAAGTTATTCGTCGGCTTCTACCCCCCAAAAAATCTATGGGGTTTTTTCTCTAAAAGTGTTTAATCTATTCAGTGGTTTACCCCCGGGCGTTCGTTTTCCCTGTCCCTTTTTCTATGAATTTTCTAAAAAATTTTTCAACTTTGTTGTTTATGTTTCTTTTCATAAAACATAACTGACGTTTATCATCGAAAAATTTTTTTTGGGAAAAAATTAAAAACTGGGTGTTTAAAAAATTTTTTATCCCCCCATTTTGGGGGCCCCCGTGCGGGGGGCTTTTAATTTTTTGTTTTTTTTCCCCTCTTGTAAATTTCCCCCTGTTTTAAAAAAAAACTGCCCCCCTTTTTTTTTTTTGGAGGGGGGTCAAAACATTTTTTTTTCGTAAAAATTTTTTTATTAAAACCCAAAAATTTTTTTTTTTTCCCCTTAAAACCCTTTATTATTTTTTTTTAGTTCAAAAATTTTTAAGATTTTAAAAATTTAAAAGGGCCAAAAACGGGGTTTTAAAAAAATTTAAAAAAAAAAAAGATTCCCCGCTCCTCATAGGAGAAAAAATTTTTTTTCCTTATTTTGGGGGAAAAAAAAAAATTTAAATTAAAAAAATAAAATTTTTTATTTGAAAATTTTTTGAAATTTCATTGATTAAAAAAACCCCTTTCCTAATCTCGTTTTTAAAAACAAAAAAGGGGTTTGATAAGCATGTTTTCGATGATCGTCATTTCAAAATCCCAAATCAAAAAAGACGGTAATTTAATTTTTTTTAAATTTTAAAAAAAAAGGGAAAAAATTTTTTTTTGGGTAAATTTTTTGTCGGCCCTATTTTTCAAACTTTATGCTTAAAATTTTAAAAAAAATTTTTTTTTTTTAAAAGTGGAAAAAAAAACGGGTGATAAAAAAAAATGCACTTCATGAAATTTATTTTTTAATTCATTTTTTATTTTTACGTTTTACTGAAAAAAATCAAAAACCCGGGGTAAGAAACGTAAAGAACTTTTTCTCAAGACAAAATTTCAAATTTATTTTTAAAGGGGGGCCCTGGGAAAAATCTTTTGTGTTCTGCTGAAAAAATTTTTTGGGAAAAGGAAAGACTCAGGTATAAAAAAATGAAAAATTTTTATTTTCCCTTAAAAGGGGGCCCCTTTAAACATAAATTTAATTTTAAAAATGTGATTTTTTTCGGATTTTTTTTCCAAAAAAGACTTCCGATATTTTGGGGGGGAATTTTTTTTTAGATTTTCTTTTTTTAAAAAATTTAAAAAAATTAAAAAAAAATTTTTAAAAGGGAAATTTAAAAAAACTTATTTTTAAAAAGGGTTTTTTTTAAAAACAATTTTTACACAAAATAAATAACAAAACCCCCAAAAAAAAACCCCCCAAATTTTAGGGTTTTTTTGGGGGCAAAGGGACATTGGGGGGGTTTAAAAACCCTTTTGGGGGTTTTGAAAACCCCTTTTTTTTTAAAGGGGGGAAAATTTTTAAATTTAAAGGCCCCCCGTTTTCCCGGGCCCATACGTGGCCTTTTTGTGAAAAGGGTTTTTGTAAAAGTATTTTAAAAGGGTTTTAAAAAAATTTTAAAAAAAAAAACAATTTACGGGAAATTTTTTTTAAAATTCAAAAAAAATCCCCTAAATAGTTTAAAATTTTTTGGGGTTTACCCTACAGTTGGGGGGTTTTGTATTTTTCAAAATTTTGTCTTTAATTTTTAAAAAGGGGGGGGGCGGGCTAGCCTCGAGCCACGGCATAGGTGTTTTAAAAAAAAACCCAAAATTTTGGGAAGGGGGCGCTATTTTAAAAAAAATTTGGGTCCTTTTTTTAGGGGGGCCCCCTTTTGGGGCCCCCGGGGGGAAAACTCAAGGCCCCCCAAACCGGGGGGGGGTTCGAATCCCCCGGAAAAGGGGCCTTTTTTAAAAATTTGTGAAGGGAAAAACCTTTTCCCCCTGGCATGCAGTTGGTTTTGGGGGTTTCCCCCCCCGGATGCCCCGTGGGGGTTTTTTGGGGGCTTCTTTTTCCCCCCATTTTAAATTTTTTGGAAAGTCGTATATGGCTGAAATTCTGTGAAGCGACGGAAAAAAAAAAAAGTCAAATCCTTTTATTTGTCTTAGAGTTATCCAAGTTCTCTTTTGAGTGAATGTTGAGTGGCTTTTATACGAACGCTCAAGAAGTGGACGTTGAGTCTGGCGTGCTTTCCGTAAAACTACGGTTCATTTATCCCACAGCACGTGAACGCGGGAATTCCAGGCTAAGATAAACCCATAGGTGGTGCAGAAAAAGGGGGAGGGTGACTCGTTTAACCTGTGCTTTTCTGATGCACCATATTTTTAAGCCCAAAATTGTGATCTGTTTTTTTTTCAAATTTTGTCAAAATCGTAGAATTTGTTAAAATCTGCCACGCGGGTCGCAGTTAAATATTAGTAACCATTGAAATTTTTTCTTAAATTTAGTCCTTTTGCTTTTTCCCAATGTTCAACTTTTGTCATCCCCTTTAATATTAAAAAAGAAGTATCTTTATAAAAGATCCCGGGCCGTGGGTTTTTATTTTTTTTGTGTAATACTGAATCGTGTTTAAAGGGGGACTTTGACCCAAGTATTATGAATGCCTTTTAACATTCAAAATATATAGAGTTGTGACGATCGGACAGACGACCGACAACTGGGAAACAACGCGTCACCTGCATTCCAGTTGTCAATAGAAAGGGTGAACATCAAACGATCAAAAAGTAAAAGGGTTTTTTTTTTTTTTTTTTTTTTTTTTTAATATAAGTCTTACTTTATCTTACTTTTGTAATATTTATAATTTTACAGTGATGTATTGTTCTACGGCCCATCTAATCTTAAAATCACGTTTAAAACAAAATTTCTTTTAAATTGACATTGCCAAATTATATGCAATTCATACCCATTGAACATCAAGTTAAATACAGCATAAAACTCTCCCTTTTGTGAAGGTTTAAGTTCTTTTCCAAAAAGGCAGTTTAAAATTAAAAAGAATGAAACGTTGATAAATCAATGAACTTTTTCCTTTCGTATTGTCAAACATGGAAATGTGTAAGCGAAACGTTGACCTAGTAGCTTAAATTAATGTACATAATTTTTGTTTATTCTAAATTTTTTAAAGGAAAATGCAAAAATGGGAATATTTGCGCGTAATTTTGCAATAAAAGTTTAGTTAAAAACGAAATTTTATTAAAAAAATTACTAAAGAAATTAATATTTTTTTTTTTATTGAAAAAAAGTTAAGATCGTTTAAAATAAGTTACACATACACACTTTTAATACCCCGGGGGACATACCAAAGTCGTAAAAAATGTACGGTATAGTTTCCCCTTTCTTGGGCTCAGCATATAAGGGGTATTGCAGGATTGGTTGGCCCGGGGGTCAGGAAATGTGATTGGTGTGGATCAGCCCGTGCTACGGGTGAACTGCAGTGTGGCAGCACATTCTGTCTCAAGCAGAGTCGTCTCCAAATGACAAATACTGTCGGAGGGACGTTAAATCCAATAAACAAAAAAGAAACTTGTAATAGATTTGTATCGTTAAATTACATACAAGTACGAAATGAAAGCACCAAGTAGGGGTAAGGACACTTCTCCTTTCTTCCATTTTCCGTAAAAAAAAAAGAAGCCAAGGATTGCAAAGAGGCTGTCGTGCAAATGCAGAGATCCTGTCTTGTTAAAAAAAATATAGCTCACCTGTTTAAAAGCTTAGCGTTAGCTGTAACGTCGACATAAAACCGTATCAGCTTACACGGATACAGCTCCCGAAGCTGTAAACGTTAAATGATGCATATCGCCCTAAAAGCCATTTCTGAAAGAGATGAGATCACATCATTGTCGTCGTCAGCATCACTCACGTCATCAACACAGTGTTTGCGGGTTTGGGCGGGGGTTCACCCGGGTATCTACTGCATTTGGGGGTTTTTCCCCTGTAATTGGCTGGATCGCTAATGACTGAAATACTTCGAAGCGACGGTAAACTCAAATGTCAATCAAAACCCGTGTTGCAAAACAATGTAGATGTTTTTGCTGCTATCAGAAAAAGAAGCTTGAAATTTTTCGGGGGCGTGTTGTTGTGGGTGTATTTATTTCCTAATTCTAATAAATAAAAAAGTTTTTAAAACTGAAAAATAATTACTCATTTTTGGGGGAAAATATTCATGATGATGTGAAAAAAAACAATTGGGAAAAACAGCATTTTTTATCAAAAACCTTTTTTTTAATGGTTCAAAAGAATCATGTAATACAGCTGGAAAAATCGATTTTTTATTTTTTAACAAAGGGCCATGATGCCTTTAAAACACCACACCTGAATTCAACTGTAGAGAGAAAATACTTAACATACAAAAAAATTTCATGCAGCAGTTCGAAGCAAAGGGTCAAAACTGTGTTTTATGGACAACAGACTTGTATGATTATCGGGGAATCTTTTTTTTTTTTTTTCTTTCTTGTTTTTGGGGTGTACACTCTTTATTCTCCCGAATAGGATCGAAAAGAAAATTCATATTTCAATTTTTTTGAAGAAAATAAACGAAACACGAGAAAACCCAAAATAATATATCTTTAGAAAGCTTTAAATGTTTTAAGTTCAGATCTTATCGAATTTTGTTTCCCTTAATTAAATTCTTTTTTTATTGGCTCTTTAATCATTGTATATGTCGAGAAAAAGTTTTTAAATCATTATTTCAAATTAATGACAAAAAATTTAAAGCCTTTTTAAAGATTAATTCAAAAAATGATTTAGAATCTAGCACTTAGATAACAAAAAGTTTTTCATGTAGAAAAATGAAATTTAAAATTGTTATTTCTGAGCAAATTACCTTAAAACAACCAGGAGTCTATAAAATTGCTATTGCAAAAAAACACAAATTTACAAAAACAAATACGGGGAAAACAAACCATTAAAATATTCTTCATTAAACAGGCTATATTTTTTCGTTATAAGTTAAAAAGCTATTGGCATTTTGTTTTCAGAACTTTGTTAGAATGAAAATCTATCCTTGTTGTTTCTTGTTTCTGTTTGTCACGGGGTTACAACGTTAGGCCCCAAAACCAAACGCTTCCAGCCCCCTTTCAGGAATACTGTCCGTACACGGCCTTCTGTGACAGGGACCCCATGTCCACGCCCATCGGGGGGGATTCCCCGTGCTGAGCAGGCCATTGTATCACAGTTGTCAGAAAAACATGTTGTTTCAGAGAATTCAATAACCAGAGATTCGGGGATTAAAATGACTTGCACAGTACCTGCCATTGAACCTTTTTACCTCGTGGCCACTACCTTCATTCAACATGATTAATAAGTGCAAAGGATGCAATCTTAGTTGCACCGATGGAAAAAACCTTTAGCATGCACAATTTTTATCCGACACTTTCAGTTAGCTGGGTTATGTTTACACCAACAACAGTGTGCTGATTGTAACGGTGTTGATGATGCGAGCCGGGGAGAGTTCCATGCTCTGTAAGACGTGACGTCAGAGCGAGTCAATGGTCTCCATGGATCAGTTGGCTGAGCTCATAGCGGCCAAACGCGGGGAGAAATGTTTCCTCATGTTCTTACCGCCAACTGGCTATGATATCATGGGTCACGCTGTTTTAACTTTCAAATACAATTGTGATGGACAAAGTATTCTGTTGCAAACCGACCCCGATTTGATAAGGAAAGTGAGTCATTCAATGCACTTACAGCACAAATTATGCATTCGAAGGGGTCTATGCCAAAGTATATTGTTTCCTGTGCGTTTGTTTATATAACAGTATCTTTCAGTCCCTACAAATGTGTAACTACGATTTTGATGAGAAGTTTGATGGAAAAGGTGGATTCAAAGCTTCATTTCATGCAATTTTTTATGGAGATATTTTGCAGAGCATAGAAAGGTATCCTTACCAACCAGGTTAATGAAGAAGACTCGATGATGAATAAAACGAGTGGACAATGTCATAACGGGGAAGTATTGATACAAACAGCGTAAGTAGATTGGGCGTTAAACACTGGGCTAGACATTTCTGGAAATTTGGCACAACAACACCTCCATTCATTAAACATGATGTTTTAACAACACTAAACAGAAATGAGATTTCTGAGAGAAGTTCCATTGTTGAATATAAATGTGTTTAATATTTCTACTGATAAGCGAATGATATTTGTATTATTTTAAATCTATCTATTTTCTATTGTATAAACATATCTTACTTAATAACTCTTATTTCAGAATTAATATCAGAATTTAATTATTAACATTATTTTAATGACATAAATTGTAATTTACTAAAACAGGCCCTATTACAAGCAGCGTACAGCAAACTTGTCAGAATCCTTTATTCTGTTAATAGAACTGTATATTTCAATCGGTAAAATGGGGTTTAAGGCAACTGTTTTTCTGGTTATCTTCTCTGCAACTACAGTGGGGGGGAAACGGTAGAAAGTGCACCTACTCATCGCAACCCGCCGGGAATCCTCTCGAGCCCATTCGTGGCCCAGACCACCCTCGGCGGGGGCACTTCGATTCGGCCCACCAACCGCGCGATTCGGCCCATCAACCACGCGATTCGGCCAACAAACCACGCGATTCGGCCCACCAAACACGCAATTCGGTACACCAGAGCACGCGACTCGGCCCACCAACCGTGCGATTCGGATCGCTGTACGACACCATCGCGGACTTGGATGGGGAAGACTTTGGGGGCCCCTGGGGCCTTTTTTCCTGTCGCGAGGCGACTCGGTCCACCTACGCAGGCAATTCGGCCCACCAACCACGCGATTCGGCCACCAGCCACGCGATTCTACCACCAACCACGCGATTCGACCACCAACCACGCGATACGGCCCACCAACGCACGCCCTTCGGCCCACCAACGCTCGCGATTCGGCCCATCAACCACACGATTCGGTCCACCCGGGGCACGCGACTTGGGCAACGTTCCAATCTATGGGCATTCGGCCCGAGAAGGCCGTGGCGGCCCACCTCTTGCTGGAGAATACCTACGAGACTAAATCTTGTGCCGCACATCTCCTAAGTCGACTACCTGGCCGGGCACAATGGGCAGACCTTACGATTGGGGGGGGGGGGGGGGGGGGGGGGGGGGCAGGTTTACTGCACCACCGGGACGGCGGGGGGGGCGAAAAACAGGGTTGGCCGGACGCGAGAGCGTTGGAAGGCCCCCCACGGGACCCCCCGAGGCCACATATCAGTGGCGATCTCCACACCATCGCGGCCGGAAAAAAAAACCCAAGGGTCGGATCCGGGAAACCTTTGCCAGGGTCAAACAAGACATGGACGGGAAGGGCCTCGGGCCCGGTGGCAGGGATCTACCCCTCGCACGGCTTTGTTCGCCTTCTTCGTGGTGAAGATGGAAGTGTCCGAGGTTCCCATGGCCGACCTGCAGGCCCCCTTGCCGGACTTCGAGTGCCAGCTGCGGGGCCTTTTGGCTACGGACTCTACTGCATCGACTTCACTCGAGACTTCTCCGCGGTCCTCGATCGGCCAGAGATTGTGGACCAACTCCTTTTAGTAGGCTTCCGCCAGCAGGGAGACCGCGACAGCTTGATGTGGGGGGACCTGCCCACGCTCTTGTCCAGCACAGAAACCGTGGGGAACCACGTCTGCACCTGGGTGCTGTCGAGTGAAGGCGGCTACACGGTCGGCACAAAGGTATACAAGAAGGCGGGGGAGGTAAGAAGGCGGGGGAGGTACGGGAGTTGGCCGGGGGCCACCTGGCGGACTACGTCGACTGCCTGAACGAGCATGTGCGGCGGACCTTCTTTCATCCAGATTTCCAGGACCGCGGGTGCACCCAAATCGAAGTCTCCAGGCGACGCCGCCGGGCCCGCCGGAAGAGAGTGGCCTGTGCGTGGTACACCCACCTGTCAAGCAGTGGGAGAACCTGACCGGAGTCCTCGACTGCTGCCTGGTCCTGGCCGACCGCCCGGAGGGGTCTATCGGGGGACCAGGAAAGCGGAAACAGAACGCCAAGGAACTCGAGCGTCTCGCCATGCTAGCGGACAGATATAGTACCCATGTCCGGCTGTCGGGAGAGATCAACACTCTCGTTGAAGACTCCCTATCCCTCGCCATAATATATTATAGCGTATTTTTTGCCGGGGCTACTCGGATTTCGGCTACCCGTCCATCTCAGATTGCCGAACGGGGCCCTTATTATTCTCACTGCATGCAGACAGTTGCTGCCCCCCTGTTGCCGTTTTCGGGCCTCTGTACGACGCAGCCGCGTGTTTGGAAGGGAGGGACTGGAGCCACCGGGGCCGCTTTCTGTTGCGGGACGACTCGGCACCATTGCACGCGATTCGGCCCACAAACGCACGCGATTCGGCCAAATAACGCACGCAATTCGGCCCAACAACCACACGATTCGGCCCATCAGCGCATGCGACTCGGGTCTGTACGACACCGTCGCGGGTTTGGAAGGCGAAGACTGGGGTCGCTGGGACGTTTTTACGGTTGCAAGGAGACTCGGCCCACCATCGCACGCGATTCGGCCCACCAACAACGCGATTCGGCCACCAACAACGCGACACACAGTCGTACGTCGCGAGTGCAGACTGGCGCACCGACGCAAGTGTAGACTGGGAGACATCACCACAGACGACGCGAGTGCAGACTTGGACACACCACTCAAACGGCGTGAGTGCAGACTTTGACACCGACGCGAGTTCAGACTTGGACCAGCACACCACTGCAGACGGCGTGAGTTCAGACTTTGACACCGACGCGAGTACAGATTTGACACACTACTGCAGACAACGCGACACCAGCCCGGCTAGAGTGCGAATTAGAGGCAGGGAAGCAACGGTAAGTAGCTGTACAATGAAATGAAACTAGAACACAAAAAGGGGGGCTGCCCCCGTTTCGAGTACTACAAGTTTCAAGAAGCTAAGAAGAAATATGAGAGCGAGCCGCCAAGAGTGTGGGAGACTTTCGAACAGCTGGATCGAGTGGGGGCGGAAGAGCCGGGCACGACGCGGATTCTGAGGGAAAATAAAGGCATAAAGGCAGAGACGACCATGGCTGGGCTTCGCAATCACTGAGGCCAAGGCCTGGAGGGCCTCTAAGCGGTGGGGGTCTGGGGCCTGTACGATGCGGATGTGATTCCACGAGACCTCCCGCAAGCCCTCCGCCAGGAAAGTCCGATTACCAATCCGGCTAGCAAGCAATCGCCGACTGAGTCCGTCTCCTTCTCGAAGAGCTCCTCGCAGCCGCCGAGAATCCTCTCGAGCCCCTTTGTGGCCCAGACCACCATGGGAGGAACCTCGTCCCGCGACCTCGTCGAATGCGGTGAGAGAGTCCGCTGTACGACGACCTGGGGGTGGGGGGAGGACTCTTCCGTCGCCGCCGAGGACCGTCCACTTCTGTTCCACGGCCAGCCCCGATACCCTCTCCGTGATGGTGAGGGATAGGGCGTCGGCGAAGAGAGTGGATCTCTCCCGACAGCCGGACGTAGGTATTATTTCTAGCTGCTAGCATGGCGAGACGCTCGAGTTCCCTAGTGTTCTGTTTCCGCTCTGCTTCGAGTCTTGCCCAGGCCCCCCGCCTCCTCGGTGTTCACCGCGTACCATATCTCTTGGAGCTGGAGATCCGGGTTCCTTGTCGACAGGGTTGAGATGGTTCAGTCCTGCGAGATCTCGGGGACCTCGAATATGGGGTAGGCGGGAACTTCCACGCCGAGAGCCTGGCTCTTCTTGGCCCTCCAGACCCATGAGACGGTGGCCAAGGGCGACAGGAGGGAGGCCAGGTCCGGGCCGTTCGGTTGGAGCTGCGTGGGTCTCCTGCTTGTGGCCAGGATAGTTGGCGCGTCTGATCCCTTGGTATAGCACCGGAGAGGGACCAATTCGACTCCTTCCTCGCAGGTCCCCAGGATGTCTGCTCGGAGTCCCCCGCCGCCCACTGCACCACCCCATCCCAAGCAGTGTCGCTGTCCACCTTGGCTTTGGTGGGCCGGGCCCGGACGCCCGAGACCTTCTCCGTCTTCGCGTGCGCATACCACACGACGAAGATAGACTCCTCCGGGCGGTCGGCTAGGACCAGGCCGCGGTCGAGGACTCGCTGTACCACGAACAGGCCACTTCCTTTCGGCGGGCACGGCGGCGTCGCCAGGACCAGGGCCTCTACCAAGGTCGACAAAGCCTTCCCTCGGCAGGCGTAGAGAGAGACTTCGATTTGGGTGCACCCGCGGTCCTGAAAATCTGAGTGGAAGAAGGTCCGCTGCTCGTTCGGGCAGTCGACGTAGTCCGCCAGGTGGCCCCCGACCGATTCCCGTACACCCCCCCCCCCCACCCCCGCCTGGCGACGACCTTCTTGTACACCTTTGTACGGACCGTGTAGCCGCATTCGCTCGACTGCACCCAGGTGAAAACGTGGTTCCCCACGGTGTCGGTGTTGGATAGGAGCGTGGGCCGGTCCCCTCACAACGAGCAGTCGCGGTCGCCCTGCTGGCAGAAGCCTATCGAAAGGAGTTGGTCCACAATCTCCGGCCGATCGAGGACCCCGGAAGGTTCTCGAGTGTAGTCGATTCAGTAGAGTCCGTAGCCGGAGGCCAGCAGCTGACGCTCGAAGTCCGGCAAGGAGGCCTGCAGGTCGGCCATGCGGACCTCTGACACGTCCACCTTCACCACGAAGAAGGCGAACGGGCCGTGCGAGGGGTAGATCTCCCGCCACCTGGCGAGGGCCTTCCTGTCCGTGTCTTGCTTGATCCTGGCGATGGTCTCCCGGATCCGACCCCCTTGGATGTTTCTTTCGGCCGCGATGGTGTGGAGGATCGCCACTTGTATGTGGCCGCGAGGGGTCCCGTCGGGGGCTTTCTCAACGTTCTCGCAGACGGCGAGGGAGATCCGGCCGACCCTGTTTTTCGCGGCCCCGCCGTCCCCAGTGGTGCAGTAGACCCGCCTCCGCCTCCGCCTCCCCCCTCCCACGTACCGAGACGCAGTAGCAGGAGGTAGCAAAACACGTAGACGTCGACGATTGGAGTGATCGAGTTTACCGGACCGGATCGGATCGGGCGGCTGTATCTTGGACCTGTCACTGGCGGCGGTCCGGGGTGTCCATCGGCCGTTGGCGGGGGTGGTAGCTCTCCCTTAGGCGGCATACAAGCGGAAGGGGGGTGTCGTGTCGTCTGTAGTGGTGTGTCCAAGTCTGCACTCGCGCCGTCTGCAGTGGTGTGTCCAAGTCTGCACTCGCGTCGTCTGCAGCGCGTCAGGACCGAGTGGCCCCAGTCTGCCCCTTCAAAACCCACGACAGTGTCGTAAAGAAACCCGAATTGCATGCGTTTGTGGGCCGAATCGCGTTTGTTTGTGGGCCGAATCGCGTGCGCTGGTGGGGCAAATCGCTTGCGTTGGTGGGTTGAATCGCGTTTGTTGGTGGGCCGAATCGCGTGCGTTGGTGGGTCGAATCGCGTGCGTTGGTGGGCTGAATCGCGTGCGTTGGTGGGCCAAATCGCGTGCGTTTATGGGCCGAATCGCGTGCGTTTATGGGCCGAATCGCGTGCATTGTTGGCCGAGTCGTCTCGGAACAGAAAACGGCCCCGGTGGCTCCAGTCCCTCCCTTTCCAACCTGCGACGGCGTCGTACAGAGGCCCGAAAACGGCAACACGGGGGGTTGGGGCAGGAACTGTCTGTATGCGGTGGCAATAACAAGGTCCCCGTTTGGCAATCCGAGATGGACGGGTAGCCGAAATCCGAGTAGCCCCGGCAAAAAATACGCTATAGTATTTAGGGCGCGTTTGGCAATCCGAAATGAACGACGGGTAGCCGAAATCCGAGTAGCCACCGCAAAAGGTCCTCGGCCACCGGAGGGCCGCCCCAGCTGCCGGGGGGGGGGGGGGGGGCGGGGCTCCCGGGAATGCCCCGTTTCATCCTCCAGCAAGCCCCGGGCGAGGAAGTGTCCCCGCCCAGGGTGGTCTGGGCCACGAATGGGCTCGAGAGGGTTCTCGGCGGGTTACAGAGAAGATAAGCAATAAAACAGGTGCACTTTCTACCCATTTTACCGATTGTATATACTACTCTGTTAGTATTATAAGTTAGCATTACTATAAGCGGTCAACCTGCATTTAGCGTTCAGTTTCAATATGACCGTACTGTATCATTTTGTTATGTGTTATCCTTTATTTAGCGACCACCTCTGCTAAGCGGTCACTTTCTCTTGTTCCCTTGACTGATAGCTTAAGGCAGGTTTGATTGTATTTTCAAGAAAGGACAAACGATCTTTTTATTTAGAACTCTTAATTGATCTAGAGTTATATCCCCTATGTAGATTTTAAATTTCATTAATATCTCAATCAAACAGATAAACATAAATGTAAAAGAGCATTTAACTCATAGAGATTCAATATCGAAAAAGGAAGATGACACAGACCAGATGAAATTCCAAGACCAGAACACATGTATCATATATTTAGCGAACATAAATTTAAATGGTGTGTGTGTGGGGGGGGGGGGGGGGGGGGGGGGGGGAAGAGGGGTGCTACTACGCCGTGCGATTAACTTTGACTTTTCTCCACTTTACACTTCAACAAAAAACCGATATTTGAGAGTGCAGGGTGCGAGTGATTGACGGTGTTGACACATATCAATCTATAAATAGAGACTGTGACGTCACTAGCTTCATTCAGACCGGTGTTGACACATTGCAGTTTTATAACTCGCGGAATTATGAATATTGACTGCTGGTATATACATGTATATATGTCACGTGTAATCTTGCGAGGAAATAATGAATGAGTTTAAATAGACAACTATGTAGTTTCAAACTTAGTAGCACTTAAACTCGGGGTGTATTAGCAAGAATAATTTTGTCTCTTGAATAAATAAAACACAGCAAAAGCAGTGTGGCGTAGTTACTGTCAAACCACAGGAACCTGATATTCAGTCAAAAAAAAAATCGACCCCTCTATATATAAATTTATAGAGAGGTCGATTTTTTTTTTAACTGAATATCGGTGTCCTGTTGTCAAACGGGGCGTGATATTTGTCGTTGTCATCATGGTCTACGAACGTGTGACTTTTAACGACATCTAGCCATTTTAATTGCGGTACTTCTTCATGTAGGAATTATATAACATCCTCGAATGTCATTTCAAAACCTTTCAAAACGCACCGCTGACACCCTTTATAGGGATAATGATTTTTTAAAGTCCGTCTCGGCCGACAGTTAACTGAGGACTGAGAAAAAATCAATAACCAGGTGAAGCCAAGGGGCGGAGCTACGTTCTGATTGGCATACACAATGCCTTTTGTTTTCTACAGTAAGCGGGAAAGCAGTAAAATTATTGGAAAAGTCAAAGTCAATCGTACGGCGTGGTAGGCGATTCAATTTTATGATAAAGTAAGGGGTTTTTTGTTTTTGTTGACTAGACTTATCAACCTCAAACATTCTACTGCTGTAAAATGATAATCAAATCAAATTTCATCGGCATTTATACATAGAGATACCGTCAAATTAATACCTTTTTTTACATATCAACTTTTATCATTTTATGATGGACTAACAAGTTTTCGAAACACTAATGAGATCGCACCATATTTGCATATCAAATATTATTAAAATTTTCATTTAAATGGAATTAAGTGGTGCAACAATCAATTTTGTCATTCCCTGTACACATCTTAAAATCATCTCGATCTAAACAAAGCAGCGTTCATTCCAATGTAGATCAGCATGACAACATAAACAAGAAAGTCAGTAGCACTGACAGATGCTCCCCGAAGAACGTCATTGTTACAAATAAGGCCTTGGTCAATGGGTGGGAGGATATGTTAAGGACCGGAATGGGATCAGCACATGCTTATCATGTATAGAATCCAGATAATGCGCATCTCCTCTTGGTAATAAAGCTTCACATAAAAAGTTTTGTTGAAATCAAGCCGTTAGTTCCTGAGAAATAGTCCGGACAAGGAAAGTGTGACGGACGAACGAACGAACGAACGGACGGACAAAGCGGCGACTATATGCGTCACCTTCAGTGAGCATAAAAAAAGGTAAAAAAAAAGCTCTTAACTCTCTAAACAGTAAACCATATTATATATTCTTGTTCCTTTTGATGAGACAGAAGATAAAATGGTAAATACTTTGGTGTCCCCCAAGATCAGTGTCCCCCAAGATCACACAGGGGTCAGGCCCCACCCCCAAAATTTTACTTAGGACCTTTCAGCTCAAAGCTGTTGAAATCCCCATTCCTAAATCATACCTATTCTCCTCATCAGATGAGATGTTTTACCAACTCTAATTTGGAGACTTAGTAACAGTTTACTATTTAATATGATAATACGTGTTACTCATCAGATCTTTCATTGATTTTTTTTAAGTTTTTATACTACTGAAAATTAAGTCATACATTTCAATGTGTGCTCATATCAAAGAGGTTAACCAACACTCTTGACATATGACTGGATATTTGAAAGTGTTTAATGGCCTAAACAACAATTAGCTGACATGATTATGATTGACATTACTAGCATATTGAATTTTGTGGGGTTTTGTTTAAATGATATCTCCTGTTAAATTAGGCAAATGACATGAATATCAGTCAACAACATGGTACTAGGGGCCATAACTCTCTTAAAAATTGAGGAACCAGGTCACGTCAACGATATGCGTATCTACTCTTGGTAATAAAGCTTCCCATAAAGTTTCATTGAATTCAAGCCATTGGTTCCTGAGAAATAGCCCGGACAAGAATCATGCAACATGAACTATAGGCCAAAAAGTCAAGGGGCCTAATTCTTGAAAAATTAGGAACCGGTCAGCGAGATATGCGTATCTACTCTTGGTGATAAAGCTTCCCATAAAGTTTTGTTGAATTCAAGCCATTAGTTCCTGAGAAATAGCCCGGACAAGAATCATGCAATATGTACTATAGGCCGAAAAGTCAATGGGCCATAACTCTTTGAAAAATTTAGGAACCGGGTCATGCTGAGGATATGCGCATCTCCTCTTGGTAATAAAGCTTCCCATTAAGTTTCGTTGAATTCAAGCCATTAGTGCCTGAGAAATAGCCCGGACAAGAATCATGCAATATGTTCTATAGGCCGAAAAGTCAAGGGGCCTTAACTCCTTGAAAAATTTAGGAACCAGGTCACGCCGACGATATGCGTATCTACTCTTGGTGATAAAGCTTCCCATAAAGTTTTGTTGAATTCAAGCCATTAGTTCCTGAGAAATAGTCCGGACAAGGAAAGTGAGACGGACGAACGGACGGAAGGACGGACGGACGAAGCGGCGACTATATGCGTCACCTTCGGTGAGCATAAAAATACTAACACGTTTTCGGGATATTCTCATTATGAACATAGCGTTCGTTGTTGCTGTTGCTGTTATTGTATTTGGGTTTACCGTCGCTGCGATAGTATTTCAATCATATAGGGATGTCCAGCTAATTACAGGTGGAGGAAGACCCCGAGTACACAGAGGTACCCGGGTAGAACCACCGACCTTCCGCAATCCACATAGCGTTCGTTATCAGTTTAATTTGCATCAAAATTCCATTTCAGGGAATTAATGTTATCATGATTAGACATTTATATAGGGTCTTTATTTCGTCTGAGATGCTATTCTGATTTTTTTTTCTGATTGGCATCAACGGTCGGAAAAAAAAACAACACTTTATTCGGGAAAACTGCTGACCTTACATCCACCCCATTCGCCGATCTTTTTTTTTTTCATTTAAAACTAAATGACAGTTTTCATTGATGCAAAATAAGGGTAATTGAAACATTTTTACACATATTAATCAGTAGACATTTGCTTTACACACGTAACCTTCTCGCATAAGCTTTTTTTCAACCCTCTAAAATACGCCATATTTTTATTAAAATTAAGTCATCATGCGATTCAATATTTGTACGGTGGCATAGAGGTGACATGCACTACTCTTTTTTTATGTCGAGGGAACGAGATAATAATTTGAGCGTACGAGATAATAAGTCGAGGGAACGAGTTAATTATCTCGAGGGAACGAGATAATAAGTCGTGGGAACGAGTAAGTTATCTCGAGGGAACGACTTATTATCTCGAGGGAACGAGATAACAAGTCGAGGGAACGAGATAATAAGTCGAGGGAACGAGTTAATTATCTCGAGGGAACGACTTATTATCTCGAGGAACGATAATTAATTCCCATAATTATAATTAACTCGTTGTTCCCTCGAGATAATAAGTCGTTCCCTCGACTTATTATCTCGTTCCCTCGACTTATTATCTCGTTCCCTGCGACTTTTTATCTCGTTCCCTGCGACTTTTTATCTCGTTCCCTCGACATAGAAAAGAGAAGTGCGTGTCACCTCTATGCCACCGTATATTTGGGGAAATGGCGACGTTTTTTTTTTTTGCTGTCTGCGTAAAAACTATTCTGTAGTTTTTGTTAAAACCTATTTTAAGGTATTAGTGGGATTTTTGAAAATGTGTAAATTTAAATAATTCAGATAAGTTTGACCACCCAAATAGCTATTCAAATAGGAGTTCAAGGTCTAAATAAATTGGACCGGCATCTTAATCATTACTTAGCATGAACACAAGAAGTCACATGATGTCTTAATTAGAATATTAGAGCATGGTTGACATTTGCTTTGATCACATGGTACATCAAAAACAGTTCGTTATATCGCGTTCTCACGCAAAAACGGTGTAAAGGTAGAATATCCCGAAAACT
>CM037790.1:43462241-43512241 GCA_021229015.1 Solen grandis | reverse complement strand
GTCACGGTCTGTAGCAGTCACTGCGAATGGACATACATAAGAATATTAAGTTACAGGAAATAACAGGAGCCAGAGATTTACGTTACCTAGTTAATGTAGCAGAAGCTGACTTAAAAGATGTACACTGTACTATTCAAAGAAACCAAACTATATAACTAATGACAAGCTTGAAATTAGCAACTAGAAATATCACTGAAGGTGAATACCCCAAATACAGGCTTTGATACAGGAGAGGCAAGACTCCAGGCGGAGCATAGATATAGTATGTTGGTGTTGATACAAATGTAGTTAGTAAGAAAATTCTTGCCTCTCCTGGCGGAGCATAGATGTAGTATGTTGGTGTTGATAGTAAGTAAGTAAATTCTTGCCTCTCCAGGCTGAGCATAGATATAGTATGTTGGTGTTGTTAGTTAGTAAGTAAATTCTTGCCTCTCCTGGCGGAGCATAGATATAGTATGTTGGTGTTGATAGTTAGTAAGTAAATTCTTGCCTCTCCTGGCGGAGCATAGATATAGTATGTTGGTGTTGATAGTTAGTAAGTAAATTCTTGCCTCTCCTGGCGGAGCATAGATATAGTATGTTGGTGTTGATAGTAAGTAAATTCTTGCCTCTCCTGGCGGAGCATAGATATAGTATGTTGGTGTTGATAGTTAGTAAGTAAATTCTTGCCTCTCCTGGCGGAGCATAGATATAGTATGTTGGTGTTGATAGTTAGTAAGTAAATTCTTGCCTCTCCTGGCGGAGCATAGATATAGTATGTTGGTGTTGATAGTTAGTAAGTAAATTCTTGCCTCTCCTGGCGGAGCATAGATATAGAATGTTGGTGTTGACAGTAAGTAAGTAAATTCTTGCCTCTCCTGGCGGAGCATAGATATAGTATGTTGGTGTTGATAGTTAGTAAGTAAATTCTTGCCTCTCCTGGCGGAGCATAGATATAGTATGTTGGTGTTGATAGTAAGTAAGTAAATAAGCATGTAAAGTCTTCATTTAAAGTGTACAGAGGGAGTTATGGTTGTTTGGCATAGTAGTTTAAAAGTGCAGAGTTACAGTTCTTGGACACTGCACTTCTCCTAGTTGCCATCTGTTTACATTTTAAGTCTCAAGTTGTGTCCCAAACAAAACAAAAAAGAATTAAACAAAGGGAGCTCATTAAAAAATGTGACAAGGTAGAGTTACAGTTCTTGGACACAGCACTTCTGTTTACATTTTAATTTTTAAGTCAATACCTTGTATAATTTTCAAGTTATGTTCCAGACAAAAAAAACAAGAGGCCCATGATTGCCCTAAATCGCTCACCTGAGATAAATAGGTTGACCCAAGGAACATCTGTACCAATTTATTTTAAAATCTGGCCAGTAGTTTTGAAGATGATGATTTTTAAAGTTTTCTTATTTTTTTTCTTTTTGTTGCCATGGCAACAAGAGTTCTATATGGATCAAGTTTATTTTAGGAACTTTTGTGAAGGTTGACCCAAGGATCATTCCTGCCAAATTTAATCAAATTCTTTCCAGTGGTTTCAGAGGAAATGTTGATTAAAGTTTTCCCTATATACATATATGGCAAATAAGCCCCGCCCCTGGCGGCCATGTTTTTTTACGGATCGGAATAATTTTAGCAACTTTGGTAGAGGTTGACCCAAGGAACATCTGTACCAATTTATTTTAAAATCTGGCCAGTAGTTTTGAAGAAGATGATTTTTAAAGTTTTCATTTTTTATTTTTTTTGTTGCCATGGCAACCAGAGTTCTACATGGATCAAGTTTATTTTAGCAACTTTTGTGAAGGTTGACCCAAGGATCATCCCTGCCATGTTTAATCAAATTCTGTCCAGTGGTTTCAGAGGAGATGTTGTTTAAAGGTTTCTCTATATACATATATGGCAAATAAGCCCCGCCCCTGGCGGCCATGTTTTTTACGGATCGGAATAATTTTAGCACCTTTGGTAGAGGTTGACCCAAGGAACATCTGTACCAATTTATTTTGAAATCTGGCCAGTAGTTTTGAAGAAGATGATTTTTAAAGTTTTCAAATTATTTTTCTTTTTGTTGCCATGGCAACCAGAGTTCTCCATGGATCAACTTTATTTTAGCAACTTTTGTAGAGCCTCACCCAAGGAACATTCCTGCCAAGTTTCATTAAATTATGTCCAGCGGTTCCAGAGGAGATGTCGTTTAAAGCAAATTGTTGACGACGGACGACGCACGACGCACGACGGACGCCGGACGAAGGGCGATCACAAAAGCTCACCTTGAGCACTTTGTGCTCAGGTGAGCTAACAATGTAGTATATTTTAAAAGGTCAACCATAATGATTTCATTTTCATTATTATCTGTTAGAATATATAAGCATAAGACCTATACAAAAAATGTTGAAATTATTTGCAGTTTGTATGAAATTGCCTGTTTAAAGTTGCAAAAATGACCCAGGTGAGAAAGATTGACTGACTCCTCTCCCTTTGCTATATATTGTTTTGAACAATTCAGTTACTGTAACTACTTTCCAAAGTGAAAATGCATGATTAAGGGTGTAAATGTGTAGATCAATTAATCAATTTACTTCATATCAAAACCATTAAAGCCCCAGTGCATTTTAGTTGGGAAAAATATATTTTTCAAAATTTCTAATTAGCAAAGCCTTAAATAATGTTTGATTTACCTCTTAATGTTTAGTTAAGCCCACATAATGAAATATTCGCCCAGAAGTCTTGATTGTTCAGACAGGGCAAAATAGTGAGAAAGATGGGCGGAGCTTGTTCTGAAACACACTTTTCAGTAAAACCACGGATGTGCCTGGGGTGTTTCAGAAGTTCATGGACTTTTTCTATAGACTTAATAAATATTGATACACGGTAGTAGAGGAGATAGGAAGAAAATCCATGAACTTCTGAAAAATCCTTTGTATGTTAACCCTTTCCCTCATATAGACTCATTTTGACGCACCCAATAGGTACCACATAAAGCCTGATCTGCAGAAAACCACAGTTAAACCTTACCAAATTTAATTACAAAATCCTCATTTCCAGACCACTGAGGAGCAGCAAACAGCATAAAACCTGATCAGCCTGCGAGTTACTCGCAGGCTGATCTGGTTTTATGCTGTTCTTATAGGTCTTTTCATGGTTTCCTCTATGAGGGAAAGGGTTAACTTTATCGTGTCATTGTTCTGAGCTAAATATAGAACGAGACAGCAACAATTTGCATTTTTTCTAATAGAATCTTTCCTGTAAATTAGGCATTTCTCAAGGTCTTTCAGTGATGATATTAAAACTGAATTATATATTTTGTGAGTGCATTCGGATTTAGGTCTAACATCTATAAGATACTGGGACTTTAAGATATGTTTTTCAGATTTAATAAAACTGGTCGCTATAAATGTACTGAATATTGATATGGGAAGGGCCATAATGAAAAAAAAAAGTCATATCAGGATGTATTTTAAAAATAATATTTGATAATAATGATATAAATGTCCAAGTCATATCACAGTCCTGAGTTATGTTAATAAACCAATTACATACCTTCATATCCAAATATCTCATTATTTTCGATGGCCTCCGGCTCTCGTATACAAGCATATCACTTCAGTGACCCCTAGAACTACCGCTTTTTAAAAGGTCAAACTGACCTATCACGTGACCATGTCGTATATAATACAAGGGACACGTGCGAATACTCATAGTCGTTTCAGCGACCCTACCGCATAGAAGAACAACAGGTAAGATGTGTATTGAGAATTTTTTCCACGTGGGTTGATTTTTTTTTTTTTTTTTTTTAAAGAAATTTTCTTTTTTACTCGCTTTAATTTTAAAGTTCAAGATTTGTACATATTTATAGTGCCGTGGTTTTTTGTATTTAGTTTTCTTTTTATTTTTATTGTAGACGCGAAAGCGAGTATTATTTGCTATCAAAGCCCATTGAGACCTTTCTTGACAATGTCAAGACGAAAGAAAGAAGCTAAGCAGGACGATGTCCTGTCTCTGTTTGCTTCAAATTCTGACACTAGCTCTTTTTCTGGTTTTTCCTCTGATGACGTAAATTCCCCTAAGCGGAAAATCTCTTTACGGTCAGTTGTAACTAAGGTTAACGATAAAAACCGAGAATCTTCGAATAAGAAGCAGGCACGTGAGAAAAGCAATGGCGGCACTTCATGTCAACATTGGAAATTTCGTCAATTTAGACGACTTATCTCCAGAAAATGTTCAGAAACTGAGGTCCGTGCTTGGTTTAAGCGGTCCTAGTGCGACTCAGCGTTTGTCAGAAAAGGCTACTCTTTCCTCTGACGAGGATTGTATGCCTGTTGTTCTTCTACTTTATCCAATGATGATGATGATTTTTGGCCACAGGCAAAACTGAAAGTGCCGGAAAGAGGCGAACCAGTATCAGAATCTCTGGCAAAGTCGATTAATGTTTCTTGTTCTCAGTTATGCTCTGTAAATGAAACAGTCGCCAAATATAAGGTTCCTTCGAACTGTGATTTCATGTCTGCCCCCAAGGTAAATGAAGAAATTTGGGTCGATTTGGCTCGTTTTCGTAGAGTTCAAACCACAGATAAGTTGATAAGAGATACACAGAATCTTGTCACTGCTGGTATGATTCCTATTTTGTCCATGGCCAAAATGCTTAAGCCTTACATTAGCCAGGTTCCTGAAGTCAAAACAATGTTGGCAGATTCTTTAACTCTGCTTGGTCAAGTACAATTTCACCTCAGTGTGAGACGAAGATACTTGTTAAGACCATATCTAAAACAAACTATGGTATTTGTAATGTAAATACGCCAATTACGTCATATCTCTTTGGAGATGATGTCAGTAAGGAACTAAAGAAATGTGAGACAAGTGTCAGAGTGGGAAAATTCCCTGTCAATAAAGCAAATTCTCTTGGTCCTATTAGGGGCAGAGGAAGAGGCAGCTGGAGGTCTCGAACCCCATATTCTAGAGGAGGTTATGGCAGTCGGCCTCAGCAGGGCACATATGGCCAGTTTGGGTACAGACATGAGATGGTGCAGAAGAAGAAAGCTGCTCCTGCCACGGCAACCTCTACAAGCCAAGCCTCAAACTAGAGTGTGTCTTCAAGACAAAGGTAAGACAAAGCAACTCTGAAAGAGTGAAAGCATGTTTTAATGAATGGTCAAAATTAACATCAGACAAGTGGGTTCTTCAGACTGTAAAAGGATACAAAATTGTATTTGATGATCCTCCAAATCAGAAGATTTTTCCTGGTAAAATTTATTTTTCAGAGGGGGAAAGATTGTTGATAGATAAAGAGGTAGAATCTATGTTGAAAGAAGGCGCTATTATTCCCTCTATTCATGAATCAGATGAATTCATTTCAAATATTTTTCTTGTTCCTAAACCAAACGGGGAGTTTAGACCTATTATAAATCTTAAACAATTGAATAAATTTGTACATTATGAAAAATTTAAACAAGAAACTTTTAATTTCGTTTTGGAATTGGTACAACCTAATGATTTTTTCACAAGTCTTGATTTGAAAAAAAGCATATTGGTCTATTCCTATGGATGAAAATTCTTCAAAATATCTGAAGTTTGAATGGAAAGATCAGTTATATAAGTTTGTATGCCTTTGTTTTGGTCTCAGTTCAGCTCCACATTGTTTTACAAAATTTTTGAAACCGGTGTATGTTTTTTTCAGGAAAATGGGTATTAGGTGCTCCTATTACATTGATGATAGCATTGACATGCATGGTGACAAAAATATTTGTAAACAAAATATGGAATTGATGAATGACAAACTTGAATCATTAGGATTTTTGGTTAATGAAGAAAAATCTCTCAAAGTACCTACTCAGAGGATTATATATTTTGGTCTCGTCATTGATTCAGTTCTATTCAAAGTTTTCCTTACATTTGAAAAAATAGAAAAAGTGAAGAAATTTGGCCATCAATTGCTTTCAAAGGATCGTGTCAAAATCCGTGATTTTTTGGCATCTTTCATGGTCTGGTTATAAGGAGCGCTATTAATTAGAATAGCGCAGGTTGTTTGGGGACAAACTCACATTTTGTTCTTTTCCGTCCCTTCGATTTATTAATTCACTTTTGCATTATAATTTTTACGAGCGTATAGAAATAACGGCTCTCCGCCTCTTCAATTCCCGCTTCCAAAGGATTGCAAGGTAAAATATATCTCCGTATTTAGTTTGCTAACCCACCCACCCTTGCCCCGTGTTATGAAAGAGTCGGTCTGCTTTTCTGTGTCATATTTTTCAGGTTTTCGTCGCACCGTGTTCTGGGTCGGAAAATCCATCAATGTGTACCAACCAGAAGTGTCGGGTCCGTTTATCGGCGTGAACCTCCACTGTGTCAGCCATCAGCTGCGGCCAAACTTATGCCATTACAGATGTGTTTTGCTATGTTACGCCATGCTTTTGAGTAAAAACAGTTTATTGCTTTGCTATTATTATTTAAAGTGACATATGAAGCTTAAGATTACATTAAGGTGTAGTAGAAACGGGATACCATGTCTATACTTATGTATACGTCCGGGTCCCGGGATGTTTTGTTTGTGTGTGCTTATTAGGTGCCATATTGCTATTTTGCGGCGCCTACATTACATTTAGGTTATAAAGAATACATTAAATTGCTGTCGCAGAGACATTTGGCAAAAGACATTTTGATGTGGCGTTGTTCGCTTAGTAACAATTGTATGCTATTCATGTGCTTCATTTACAAGTGAACTTTTAAGTTGGTTTTATGAAACATTTGTTGTTTTGTTACAATTCAATCATTGCAAACGGGGTCACGCCCATATCCGCCATTAGGTATCTTAAATAAAAGGTGTATATAAAATAGTTATGGATATTAGTTGTTTTTTTTTAATCCCTAACATGCGTTATTAGTTGTAGGTTAAGGTATGGCAATGTTGTCGGGAAGCAGAACGTTCCCTTCAATATTTTTAGAATGGGGGAAAGGTCAAACAATTATATAGAGGTTACAAATTTGTGTTTGCTTTCTCATTTTCTGCTTTTCCATTTGTCTCACAAACAAGTAGTTTTTATGCAATACTTAAAGGACCTTTGCATTACAGGATGATGGAACGATGTAAAATAAGTGCTTTGCAACAGTTTTCAGATTTTGAGTCTCTCTTTTCACTTGACCAAGAATCTGTACAAGAGATAGATTGGTGGGTACAGAACGTGGAATTTGAAAATGGGAAGAAAATAAGACCAGGTCGTATTTCCTTTACGATACAGTCCGATGCTTCTAATTTAGGTTATGGCTCCTATTTGGTTGATAAGAAACTGTCATCAGGTGGGCGATGGTCTTTTGAAGAGGCTAAATTTCATATAAATTACTTAGAGTTGTTAGCTATTTTCTTTGCCTTGAAGACATGGATGAATAAAGTCAGAGGAGTTCATGTAGCTATTCAGAGTGACAATACTACGGCCATTTCATACATCAATAATATGGGTGGAATGAATTCAAGAATCCTGGTTGTCTTGGCAAAACAGATCTGGGATTGGTGTATTGAAAGAGACATTTTTGTCACAGCTTTTCATTTGCCTGGTGTGGAAAATATACAGGCAGATTTTGCTTCCAGAGAATTTTCTGATTCTACAGAATGGAAATTAAAAAAGTCAGTTGTTCAAAGATTATTTCTTCAGTTGTTTAAACCCAATATTGATCTTTTTGCATCCCGATTGAACAAGCAGTTATCACAATATGTCTCCTGGTCTCCAGATCCAAATGCGTTTTGCACGGATGCTTTTTTGCTTGATTGGTCAGATTGGAAACCATATATCTTTCCTCCATTTAGATTAATGGGAATGGTGCTTCATAAAATTAAAGAAGATAAAGTAGAGGAGGCACTGGTTGTATGTCCATTATGGACAAATCAAAGTTGGTTTCTTTTGCTTTTAGAATGTTTGATTTCTACTCCCATCAGGTTGCCTCGACACAAGGATTTGTTGAGTCTCCCGCACAACAATAGACTACATCCGTTGGGAAGGAACTTACAGCTGATTGGTGCTCTCGTGTCAGGACAGAACTACAGAAATATGGCGTTCCGGAACTCGCTATCAACTCCGTATTCCAAAGCTGGCGGCCAGGAACCTGAAAATACTCTAGTGCATGGTTTCGATGGCATATGTGGTGTAATCTCAGGGTGTGTGATCCCGTTAAGCCGCTTGAATGTGACATAGTTTCTTATTTATTGTATCTAAAGCAGTTAGGGATATCATACAGTGTCATAAGTTCTCATAAATCAACTATTCTAGAGACTTAAAGAATGATCAATCCTATGTGTTTTAAAAATATAAACATTTTAAATCGTTTTATGAAGGGTTTACAGAGTGAAATTCCTGCAAAACCTAGATATAATATGACTTGGAAAGTTGAATTTTGAATCTTATTTCTTCATGGATGCCACTTGAGTCTCTCTCTTTGAAGGAATTGACTTACATACTTGTGTCATTGATAGCTTTGTGTACGGCTGCAAGGGCTCAGACTCTTATAGCTATGAATGTTGGAAAAATGTCTTTTGAAAAAGATTGTGTATGGATTGTGGTGATAAGTTAAAGAATTCTAGGCCGGGGAATAATTTTATTTTAAAAATTAAATCTTATAATAAAGTTTCTTTGTGCCCAGTTAGGACTTTGAAATTTTACATTCAACGCACTAAAGATTTGAGGAAGGACAATCAATTGTTTATTTCATTTGTTAGCTATAGAGCTATATCCAGTAGTACAGTTGCACGTTGGTTGAAATCTGTACTTTGTTTGGCGGGTATAAATACACAGATTTTCAAAGCTCACTCTTTTCGCAGTGCATCTTCATCGGCTGCAGCTATGTCAGGTTGAAGGATGTCAGATATATTAAAGACTGCTAATTGGTCTTCTGCAAAGAATTTTCGAAAGTTTTATTATAGGGAAACTAGAGATGAAGATAATCTTTTTCAAGATTGTGTTTTGATGAATCATAAATGATTATATGGATTTTTCGTTAGGTAGTTTGTATAGATATTTAATATCTTTATCCATTATGGATTATGTCTTATTTGTATTTTGTTACATAGTATGTAATGAATTAATTTTCAATGGAAATATGTTATTTTTGACTGATTTAATCAGTTTGATTAAAGTTATGGAATGATTTTTTGCTTGTTTGTTGTCTTTGCTTTAAACATGCTTGTATACGAGAGCCGGAGGCCATCGAAAATAATGGACCCCCCATCAAAGCATTTTGTGCAGGATGGGGGACATTATTGGAGAATGGCCGGAGGCCGAAGTATACAAGCACCCACCCAATGTAGTGGTTTTTATTGTCCCATCCCTGTCCTATGTGTGTGGTTTGTCTGTATAATAGTAGAGTGAATGAGATGGTATAGAGTGTGTGTGGGGAAGATACCCTGAGTATGTGATTGTTTTGTTAACAAGGTTTTTCTAAATTTGACCTCATGACCTACTTTGTGACTCCAAATGACCCAAATTTGAATTTGTCCAAGATTTTATAGAAACAAACATTCTGATCAAGTTTCATGAAGACTGTGCCAAAAATATGACATAAATTGCCCTGACAAGGTTTTTCTAAGATTTGACCTCATGACCTACTTTTTGACCCCACATGACCCAAATTCAAACTTGTCCAAGATTTAATGGAAACAAACATTCTGACCAAGTTTCATGAAGACTGTGCCAAAAATGGGCCACTAGAGTGTTAACAAGTTTTTCTAAGATTTGACCTTGTGACCTACTATTTGACCCCACATATCCTTAATTCAAACTTGTCCATGGAAACAAACATTCTGACCAAGTTTCATGACAATTGAGCCAAAAATGTGGCCTCTAGTGCGCTAACAAGGTTTTCCTAAGATTTGACCTCATGACCTACTTTTTGACCCCAAATGTCCCAAATTCAAACTTGTCCAAGATTTAATGGAAACAAACATTTTGACCAAGTTTCATGAAGACTGGGCCAAAAATGTGGCTTATCGAGTGTTAACAAGGTTTTTCTAAGATTTGACCTCATGACCTACTTTGTGACCCCACATGAACCAAATTCGAATTTGTCCAAGATTTTATGGAAACAAACATTCTGACCAAGTTTTATGAAGACTGTGCCAAAAATATGACATATAGTGCCCTGACAAGGTTTTTCTAAGATTTGACCTCATGACCTACTTTTTGACCCCACATGACCCAAATTCAAACTTGTCCAAGATTTAATGGAAACAAACATTCTGACCAAGTTTCATGAAGACTGTGCCAAAAATTGCTTAAGTGTACAAGTTTTTCTAAGATTTGACTTTGTGACCCACTATTTGACCCCACATATCCTTAATTCAAACTTGTCCATGGAAACAAACATTCTGACCAAGTTTCATGACAATTGAGCCAAAAATGTGGCCTCTAGAGCGTTAACAAGGTTTTTGTAAGATTTGACCTCATTACCTACTTTTTGACCCCACATGACCCAAATTCAAACTTGTCCAAGATTTTAATGGAAACAAACATTCTGACCAAGTTTCATGACGATTGAGCCAAAAATGTGGCCTATAGAGTGTTTACAAGGTTTTTCTAAGATTTGATCTCATGACCTACTTTTTGACCCCACTTGACCAATTTCAAACTTATTTAAGATTTTATAGAGACAAACATTCTGACCAAGTTTCATGAAGATTGGACTAAAAATATGGCCTCTAAAGTGTTAACAAGCCAAATTGTTGACGACGCACGACACATAACGGACGCCGGACGAAGGGCGATCACTAAAGCTCACCTTGAGCACCTTGTGCTCAGGTGAGCTAAAAATGTGTGGCCAGAGGTGGTAATTAACAGGACATTAGAATGTAGGTTTTACAGTAACTAATTTTAATAGCATTAATACATACCTGTTATAACCCAGATATCTGTCTATAAACTACTACCGGCTTCCAAAACAGAGTCCCGTAGAATAAACTTGTCCTACAGTTCTGGGATACATGTCCAGCGTCGCATACTCACTCATTTCTGTTTTGGAAGCCATCTTGATCGAAAGCGTCCTTCATAGGTTTGCTTTTTCGATCTCGTTTCCATCACTATTACCGGTTATTCCAACCTTTCTTTGGTCTTCATAAGATTTATTCGTGTTTTTTTCTTGTGTCACGTGACTGACATGCCTCAATTGCGAGGTGTTTGTGGCCACGTTAAGGCCGAATGGGATTCACATCCCAACTGCATCTCTTGTGCAGGTTGCACATGTGATCACACATGCTTCTTTTGCTCCAGGTGGAGCGGGGAGGTTTGGGATCGGGCCGCTCGTCGTTGATCCTATTCTTCCCGCAAGCATAGACGTCGTTCTTCGTCGTCGTCTAGCGATTTCTCTGGTTTTTCCAGGGATGCCTCGGCGAGTCCGTCACCACATGGGGTGCACGCCTCGCCGGAGAAGCCGGTATCTCCCGGCATGGAGATCGGTGATGATGCTTCGTTTCAATCACCGGTCACTGACCACCGGTCATGTCAGACCAGTGCACCGGTCTCGCTCACCGGGCACTGGTCACCGACCACCGTGCACCGGTCATGTCAGACCAGTTCACCGGTCTCGCTCACTGGGCTTCGGTCACCGACCACAGGTCACCTGTCACCGACCACCGGGCTCCGGTCACCGACCACTTGGCTCCGGTCACCGACCACCGACCACCGGTCACCGGGCAAAATTCACCGGGCGACGGTAATTTTTCACCCTTAACAGTGCAATTACCGGTCACCCGGCACCCACCGGTGACCCGGCATACATCACCGGGTACCAGTCACCGGTCTCCAAGTGTTGCTAGGGAGACCGGCAGAAAACGGTGCCTGTCACAGAACCGAGAACCTGTAACCAAGGGCAACCCCCTTGGTAACAAGAAATCTAGGAGGGGTAGGTCCCCCCAAGACAATAGGGGTGACAATTATGATGTTTTGTATACATCTGGTGAGGTTCCAACTGTTCCCCACCCATCTCCCTATTGTCCCCCAGTCATGGCCACATCTCAGTCTAGCCAGGCACCCATGTTCTCAATTTAACCAACCAAACCAATCTCAAATGTTTCCTGGTTGGCCACAAAGTAATCAGTCAAGCCAAACTACCTGGCCCTTCATGCCCTTTTTCCCCTTTATGGGTATGCACCCTATGACTGGTGGTGGTAAGGTCACAGGGGTTAGAACCCCAGTACCCCCCACCCATACAGTGGATAGTTCTGACATTGAACATCAGGACTCCCAAAGCCACCAACCTGCGGAACCCCCCTCTCCCATTCAGGGAGAAGAAGAAATGGCTGATGCTGTTTCCCTTTTCGCCCCTGAGGACGATCCCCTATTATGGGATGGTTCTGTCTCTCAGCCTACGGGTTCCCCCTTGCCTCCTTCCTCAGTCTTAGGCTCAGCCCTATCTGAGGAGGAAGATGTGCCTGTTTTTTCATTTGATAGGGCTGCTCAGGAAATTTTTAAGATCTTTCCTGAGTCTCTTTGTCCACCAGCCCCCCCCCCTTGCCTAAGAGGAAGTGTGAAGGTTACCTGGCCCTTTTAGAACAGGAACGGAGGCCGCCTACCTCCTCTCCTTCTATTCTTCCTTTTTCTCCTGCTGTTAGGGGTACTATGGAGGAGCTTGAGTCTCTCTCTTCTCTGAAACCAGACGCAAATTGGGCTGTGTCATCATCTTCTTTGCGGTCACTAGGCTTCAACCCAAGTGACTATAGGTTCTCATCCGTGGATTTCCCGATTAATCCTCCCTCTCTTGAGGAGAACGCAAGCAGGTTCCGCCTTAAAGCACCCCAAACAGTTTCTGTTCCTCTCAAGACTTTAGAGAGATGGGAACATAGGGTCAGACAAGCAGTTGGCATTGCCTCTCATACTGACACCTTTGTGGCAGCTATTTCCCTTCTCCTTGAGGGGAAGAGCCCTTCTCCTTCCTCCCTCAAGATCCTACTTGAGGCTATTGCCAAAACAACCAAACACTCTGTTTTGGTTGGCACGGCCACATCAGCAGAAATGCTTCGGGCCCGCAAGGATTCTGTTGCATGTTCCGAACAAATTACTCCTTACTTCGTCTAAGGCGAAATTACGCAAAACCCCTCTAACAGCAACCAAGCTGTTTGGTGGGAAAATTTCCGAGGTGGCCGAGGCCTCAAAAGAGGAACAGCTACATGGTGCTGTGGCCTTTCAACCTCGCACCCCAGCCCCTCCCCCACCCTCATTCAAAATTCCAAGGAAGTCTTCTGCTCCCTCTGGAAAACAATCTTTTCAATCAAAACCCAAAACATCTCGTCAGGGCTCTGCCCCACGCCCACCCAAGGGCTCCTCTAATTCGAGTTTGCGTAAGGGTTACAGACCTCCTACCTCGACTGTAACTTCTACTACACCTGCTTCTTCCTTCAGCTTGAAGAAGAAGCCCCAGCCCTTGGGGTGCACCCTTTTGTCAAAGAATGGGAAAACCTTACCACAGACAAATGGATCATTTCTATCATCAGTCAAGGGTATCAGATTCCTTTCTCCCACCCACCCCCTCTAGCCAGGAACCCCATTCATTTGTCGGCCAATCATCCCGACCTAAAGGAAGCTATTTCCATATTAATCTCCAAAGAAACAATAGAAAGGGTTCAAAACCCGGAGTCACCGGGCTTCTACAGCCGTCTTTTTCTGGTTCCCAAGAAAGACGGCACTTGGAGACCAGTCATAGACCTGTCTCATCTAAACACTTTCATCACAAAGGAACATTTCAAGATGGAAACTGCCTCTTCCATCCGTTCTACAGTCCACCCTTCGCATTGGGCTGTTTCCCTGGATTTTTCGGATGCATAATTTTACATCCCGATCCATCATACATCAAGGAAGTACCTCCGGTTTACGGATGGTATCACAATCTACCAATTCAAAGCCCTCCCCTTCGGCCTTTCCACAACTCCAAGGGTCTTTACCAAGCTCATGAGGGCTATAGCCGACAAGATTCACACTCACGGCCTCCGTCTACTTCAGTATTTTGACGATTGGTTACTTCTTCACGCCAATCCTCTCTCCTTGATGCGGGATCTCGAAGTAGTAATGAACCTTTCAGTCAGTTTAGGTCTCATTCCAAATCTAGACAAGTCCGACTTAGTCCCATCTCAGGATTTCACATTCGTAGGGATGAATTTTGTTACTGCACACAATCTAGTTCGTGTTCCTATCACAAGAGCACAAAACATTTCTCAAGTCCATCTCCTACTTCAGAAAAGATTCCTAACTGCCAGGTATTTTCTTTCTCTTCTGGGAATCCTCAATGCTGCGGCGAACCTAATTCCCTTAGGTCGTCTTCATATGCGCCCCCTTCAGTTCATACTTCTCTCACAATGGCGGCCCAAGTCCGACCCACTATCTCAGACTCTTCCAGTCTCAGACACCATGAAGCAACACCTTCAATGGTGGATTCGCTCTCTCAGGGTGACAGAGGGAGTTCCCATTTCAAGTCCGGAACCAGAATTCTTTCTGTTCACGGATGCCAGTCGTCTGGGCTGGGGAGCACACCTGGAACCTCTGGGCCTCATGACTTCAGGACTTTGGTCCCCACAAGAACAGTCTCTTCACATAAACAATCTAGAAATGAGAGCTGTCTCCCTTGCACTTTGTCATTTTCATCTCAAAGTCAAGGGTCACTCTGTCCTGATTTCTTCGGACAACACCACAGTAGTCTCTTACCTCAATCGCCAAGGAGGGACACATTCTCACTCACTGTGTCTCGAAACTTGGTCACTACTCAAGTGGTGTCACTCACAGGGGAAATTGGGGTTGCTATGGGAACTCGGAGAACTCAGTACTGGTTCTATGCAGGAACTTGTCTCCCGTGTTATGGTCGGTGCTGTTCCCCTGACATGTAAAAGAACCAATGCGTCTTTTCGCAAAATGAGCTAGGGTATCGCACTCGGACTTTCTTGTATCCAACCACTGTCTTTTCCGATGCTTTTTATTTCAGCAAAAAAACAAAACAAAAACAAAACCAACAAAAAACAGGACCCCTACAGTAGAAGATTAACATACTGCCTTTGAGAATAGAGGCATACGGTTTTAGTCAAATTACCAATCTCTCATTGTCTGTGAAAACACAAAGTACCATGATAAAAGTTAAATGGGAGAAAATCTATAATTCCATATTATTACATGTATAGTTAGCTTAAAATATATCTTTGATTTTTTTCTCATGTCTCTGTACATTTATGCATGAATGTGTATTTCACCAGACGCGTGCCATACCTTCTTTATCAGCGGGCACAGCATGTGTTTATTTTGACCGGATATGTCACCTTTATGTATCGCCGGTACCGGTATACCGCTAATGTCAGTGATAAAAGTGATGTGAACCCTTCAAATCATAACATAATGGAATATCTCAAAACAATGAATGAAAGAATGAATGAGAAAATCACAAGAATGGATAAAAGACTGGAAAAGCTGGATAAATTGGAGAAGCAAGTCAGCAATTTCGATGGTGAGTTGAAAAAAAATTGGACATTTGTACACGATAACATTAAAAGTAACGATGAAAATGTGAGCAAATTTACGGAGAGAGTTGAATCCCTTGAGTTTGCTGTTGGTAGTGCTAATGACCAGATAACGACTCTACAGAGATAGGGCGAATATGCAGGATTCATTGTTATATATGCAGTCCCAATCTATGCGTAATAATTTGATTTTTGCCAACATCCCTGAAGATAGAGAGGAGAAACATGAGGTCACTGAATGCAAAGTGAGATCCTTCATGGTGGAGAAATAAAAACTGGCTTAAGACATTGTTGATAACATTCAGTTTGAGCGTGTTCATAGAATTGGAGGTAACTCGCATTCAAGCACGAAACCAAGAAGCATTGTGGCAAAATTTACGCTATTTAAGGATCGTGAAATAGTTCGAAAGGCTAGATTCGAACTACAAGGCACGCAGTTCTACGTTAATGAACAATTTTCCGAAAGAAATCGCTGCGAAGAGAAAATCCCTTCAGCCCAAGCTCAAGGAAGCCAAACGCAACGGTAAATCGGCATGGCTGAGTTACGACACGTTGTACATAGACGGACGGCCGGTGCGTGACGCGCGTGACAACTCAAGTTAACGGGAAGCGGGGGCTGGACTAAGTGTCCTTTCTTGGAATGTCAATGGACTTACCAGGTCTAAACTACAAGATCAAGATTTTATAAATAAGATAAACGAACATGAAATTCTTTTCCTGTATGAATCGTGGACTAACGAACACTCATCTATAGACATCAGCGGATACAAATCATTAAACTGTTACAGGAAGTTTCAGCGAAGAGATGCAGCGGAGATATTGTTATATACATAAAAGACACTATTTCTAAGGGTGTTAAACCTATTCAGAATCATTTTGATACAATTATTTGGTTAATGTTAGATAAAAATTATTTTCATTTGGAATCCGATATTTTTATAGGAGGTGTATATATATGGGACGAGAACTCGCCGGCATATAATATTAATAATGTTAATTTATTTGATATACTACAAAATGATATCAATGATTTTCAACCCCAGGGCAAAATTATGCTATGTGGTGACTTCAATAGTCGTATTGGTGATAAACATGATTTTATTGTTTTTGACCGCAATATAGAGTTCATGGATGATGATGATGATTACATACCAGACTTTTCGTCTGCACGGTTTTCTGCTGATAAAGTAACAAACACGCATGGCCTTAAACTGATTGATATTTGTAAATCTTCATGCCTACGTATAGCAAATGGAAGGTTAGGCAATGCTTTTACAGGTAATTTTACTTGTGTGAATCATATGGGTTCCAGTGTAATCGATTATTTATTATTGAATGAACATGATTTCAATTGTATTGATAATTTTAGTGTCGGGTCACTGTGTGAATACTCTTGACCATTGCCCGTTAAGTTTTGTTATTGTTTGTCCCGACACGATTGTTAACCGTGACGGTGAAGCATACATGCGCACTGATATATATTGGAATGATAAACTGAGAGATGAATTTCGGCGTGGTTTAATCGGTAGATTACCTGAGCTAAATACTGTAGTCAACACACTCAATAATCAAGATGTTAATAATATTGACCTTTGTGTAGACAAATTTACTAACATTCTTAATGATGTTGCTCAACCCTTATTTAAGAAAAATAATAAAATTAATTTCAAAGAGAAAATAGAAAATACTTCCCTATTTAAAAAGGCTGAATGGTTTGATATGGAATGTTCTGAAGCAAAAAAAATAATATTTTGAATCATTAAGTGTATATAACAGATACAGCATAGCAAACCTAGGGAATTTTGGAAACTTTTTTGTAAACGTAAGAACAATAAAACCAATATGGATATATCGGTCAATGAATTTTATGAATATTTCTCTTCCTTGCATAGTAACACTGGTACAGTTGAGGATGATGAATGTGAAGATTTTGTTCAGTATCATGATTTTAACAGTAACGATTGTAAATTTGAAGAATTAGATAAACCTATTAGTATATTAGAAATAGAAAATATAATAAAATGCCTAAAAAGAAATACATCTTTTGGTAAAGACGAGTTACTTAATGAATATTTTATTGAATCTTTTGATATTTTATCATTGCATTTAGTAGATCTTTTTAATGCCATACTTAATGCTGGCCATTTTCCTATACGATGGTCCAGAGGAATTATTGTTCCAATTTTTAAAAAGAAGGACTCTTCCGACGTTAATAATTATCGAGGAATTACTTTAGTGAGTTGTTTTTCAAAAATATTTACAGCTGTATTGAATAATAGATTGAATGATTGGCTAGAAAATAATCATATACTAAGCGATGCACAGTTCGGATTTCGGAAGGGTCGTTCAACTGTTGATGCTATGTTTGTATTGAATGCTATTGTTGAAAAGTATTTGAATGAAAAGAAGAGATTATACTGTACTTTTGTTGATCTTAAACGTGCGTTTGATAGTGTGTATTTAAATGCTTTATGGCTTAAATTATATAAGAATGGGGTAAGTGGCAAATTGTTAAGGATTTTTAAGGATATGTATAATCAAGTCAAATCTTGTGTAAGAGGATGTAATTCCTTTTCAGATTTTTTTGATTGTGCAATTGGCTTGAGGCAAGGGGAGATAATTTCGCCGACACTTTTTGCCCCTTTCATTGAGGATCTCAAGTTATTTCTGCAGGACGAAACATTAAGTGCATTATCACTTGACGATATATCATTTATTTTATTATTGTTTGCAGACGATATGGTAATATTAGGTAATAGTCCAGAGGAGTTACAACACAGCTTAAACCTTTTAAAAATATATTGTGATAAGTGGGGACTACAGGTCAATGTTAACAAGACAAAAGTTATAGTCTTTAGAAACAGAGGGGGTTACTTCTTAGCGAAAAATGGAAATATGACTCATTTTTTTTAGAAGTGGTTGACAACTTTAATTATTTAGGAACAGTCTTTAATTATAATGGTACTTTTACATTAAATCAGGAATTTCTAGTAGGAAAAGGCTTGAAAGCTCTAAATGTATTGCTTAATAACTTAAGAAAATATGAATTGAAAACAAGTGTTAAATGCCAGCTTTTTGATGCGTTTGTTGGTTCTATTTTAAATGTAAACAGCGAAATATGGGGATTTGGAAAATCAAAAACGGTCGAACGTATTCATCTCAAGTTTTGTAAATCGCTGTTAAATGTTGAATCATCTACAAGTAATATGGGAGTGTATGGAGAGTTGAGTAGATATCCATTGTTCGTTAGTAGATATGCACGCATTATTAAATTTTGGTGCAAGATTCTAATGTCAAATAATATACTTGTTGTTACTTTATATAACAGCTTATTGGTAAATATTAACAATGGTCGAAAAAAATGGGTTGTGAAAGTGAAAGATATATTGGATGATTATGGATTTTCATATGTTTGGAATAATCCTGGCTGCGTAGATCTTAAGAATTTTCATGTTATATTCAAAGCTAAAGTATTAGATGTTTTTAAGCAAAATTGGTGTAACAGTATAGATACTTGTCAGTCATTATGTACCTATAAATACTTTAAGGTTTGTTTTGGATTTGAACAATATTTAGATTTGTTACCTTATAAATTTAGGATTGCTTTAGCTAGAATGAGGCTCTCTTCCCATAAACTGAGAATAGAAACCGGTAGGTATGGTCAAAATAGGACAGAAAGATCCCTGAGATATTGTAATATTTGCAACAGTTTTGATATTGAAGATGAGTATCACTTTGTAATAGTATGTCCAGAATATCAAATCATCAGACAAAAATACATAAAAGCGTTTTATTATAAGCACCCAAGTATGATGAAATTTATTCAATTAATGTCTTCAGATAATAGAAATGTTATTCTAAATCTTGGTAAATTCATAAAAGAAGCTATGTTACATAGGCATTCCATTATAACATGATAGTTCATACCATACTTCATTTGTATATGCTACAATGTATTTTAAATGTTCTCCTTTTTATTCTCATTCAAGATGATTTTGTTGTTGTATCTCAACCCCCACCATTTCTTTAACTTAGACATTCTAATTATATGAATTTTGGAAATATGTTACAGATAAAGAAGGATGATTAATACGTGTATGTCCATCCTCCATATCTGGCATTCTGTTCTTATACATTCCATTATTTACATTTGTTTATCTACTCATATTTTTTTCTATATACTTCTTGATGATCATGTGATGTTATTACATTGAAATTATTCTGTTTATATGACAAGAAACTGTAAAGTTTACGTCAATAAAGTATACTGTCTGTCTGTCTATGTAGTGTCACTGGGTAGCTTAGTCAAAAACTGGTCCTCTATTGTAATAAATATTATACAATAGTTAACAAGTAACTTAGAATAACTATGTGTATAAATATATACATTTACTACAGAGCACTTATGTAATATAAACTGAACCGACTAAATTAATACCATCCGACTATAAGCTCTGCTGCCTACGCGTTTTAGAGTATATATTCACAACATTGCGAGTTTTCATAATGAAGTGTGACCCTTAATACAGAAAACTCAAAATTCTTCATCCTACCAAGGAGTGCCCTGAAAACAACAGAGGAATCTACCAGACAACAACAACAACAACATGACTACAAATTTATTTTTTATTTTAAAATTAATTTTATTCATATCAATTTTATTCATATCTATTTATTCCTTCTTATGCACATTATATTATTATTACATTATAATTTTAAAATTAAATATTCATCATAGAAATATTATATTCCGAAGATGAAGACATTCTATATATCAGTATATTTCCATAGCGAATCTTGTTGATGATGATATTAATAGTAAAAGGTCTCTCCCCTTTTTTTTTTTTTTTTTTTTTTTTTTGGTTCTTTACAACTAAAAAGACTAATGGATTTTTAAAAAATATAGTAATCACATACGAGAAAGTCTTACAGTATTCTTATGATTGATAAAAAAGAAAAAAATATAGTTAAAACAGTGAGTAAAATATAGCAACAGTTCTTTTATAGGAACAAATAATTTGCACTTATGGTTGAAAGCATGGGACCAATTTAGAAGTTGTTTGCAGGTTAATTAGATTTTCTGCTATCATCATGTATAAGCTGCGACAGAATCAGCGACCTCTTCACTAATTACTTCTCTTCAAACGAGATGGCCTTCCGGTTTGCGTTTTTAAATTAATTGTTTAGAGAAGCGGCAATACGGGCATGTCTTTCTCTCTATATATAAGGTACTGTTGCATGCAATTGTTCATGCATCATTACATTCTTTTCAGCTATTTGACAATAGCAGAAGTTCTCTGGCACGTGCTATACTTCTATGTGTTGGTTCACGAGCGCTCATTGAGCGGTCGCGATCTTATATGAAAGGGCATGGACCAATTATATTATATTCATAATTTTTTAAGGACCTGTCCAATAAAGGGGACAGGACAAAATCACGCGCACGAAATTTAAACCATAAACATTAAATATTGTCCAATATGGACAAGATTTAGTCTGTCTGAATAATAATAATTTATCACAGCTGTTTGGATTGTTTGACATGCATGCAAATCAGAAAAAAAAAAACGTTTACAGGCGAAGAAAATACTTAAAAAAATAGCAACTGATTATCCGAGTTCCTCGTTAAAGTTCATAAATTAATTCATATATTCAATTAATAACATTGACAATCACTTGATATATATTGGAAATACCGGGTACATAAAAAAATCAAAGCTTACGAAGTTTTGTTAATGAGAAAAATAGATACGATATTTCTCTCTCTCGTTAGATACTTTCTTAAATATCATTTGCAGTATGGTGTACATTTTATTTAGTTCGGTGGGTTAATGTATAACTTGAAAAAGAAATGCTCCAAAAGATAATGTGTTGATTAACGCATGTGGCAGAGTACTAGATAAACTATCAGTAATTTTTTGTTATCGTTTGTTTTTATTGTGATTGTTATCATTACACGTAATCATAAAGAATGTATTTATAGACAATCTTTATTAAAAAAAATCGTTCTCTCATTACATATGCTTAACGTTGGTCTCGAAAGAGATCGCATAGTCTGTCGCTTTTTCAGGGGGACCGCAATTTAGTTTGTCCCCATTTCCTGTCGCTCGCTATGTTTATTTCAGATGTACAAATGGTTTACCAGCTATAGGTGACAATAAATATTGTTAACAACACGAAGTTTTTGCATATTCCTGAACTTGTAGTCAAATCAAGCTTGCAGGTATAAAAAATTAAACCGTGCTTACCGTGTATCGTATATCGCATTACGTAAATCGCAGATCGTATATCGTATGGTATCAGATTATAAACGCATCGTATGGTATCAGATTATAAACGCATCGCATCGTATCGAATCGTGTAAGTAAATCAAACTTGCTATCGCATATCGTATTTCGCATATGGTTTGGAATTTAATAATATTTTTTGACAACTGATACCATTACACCACTGTAGAACTTTCCTGTCCTGAGACAGGATGTCTGCTAATACATTCATTTTCCCGGGAAGATGTCTGACTTGAATACGTATTTCAAGGGAATCACACCACTTGAGTAGTGACCAGACTTCGAGACACAGTGTCGGAGAATGCCCCCCCCCCCCTGGTGACTGATGTCAGAGACTACAGTGGTGCTGTCCGATGAAATCATTACAGAACAACCCTTGATGTGGGGTTGAAAATGCTGAAGTGAAAGGGAAACATCTTTATATTGTTTATGTAAAGAGCCTGGTCTTGTGGAGACCAGAAGCCTGAAGTCATGAGTCCTAGAGGCTCTAAATGCGCTCCCCAGCCCAGACTGCTGGTATCCGTGAACAGAAAAAAGTCCGGTTCTTGACATGATATCAGTACTCCCTCCAACAACCTGTGAGGGTGAGACCACCAACGAAGATGATGTTTTAGAGTGTCTGAAACAGGAAGCTAATGAGACAATGGGTTGGACTTCAGGCACCATTGTGATAGAAGGATGAATTGAAGGGGCTGCATGTGAAGGCGACACAACGGAACTAGATCTGCAGCTGCATTGAGAGATCCTAGAAGAGATAGAAACTCTCTGGCAGACAAGGACCTTGGACAAAGGAGGTACCGCACAAGTGAAACAATATTCTGAGTTCAAGAGAGAGGAACTCATACTAGATTGTGAGTTGTGAGGAAATTCATCCTGACAAAAGTGAAGTTCTGAGACGGGATCAAATCGGACTTGTCGAGATTGGGGATGAGACCCAATTTGATTGACAAGTTCATAAACACTTGGAGATCCTGCATCAACAGATGAGGACTGAGATGCAGAAGTAACCAGTTGTCGAAATACTGGAGTAGATGAAGGCCTCCAGTGTGAATCTTGTCTGCTATAGCCTTCATGAGTTTGGCAAACACCCTAGGAGCCGTAGAGTGCGCATGACATACATGAGTGTATGAGCTGGAAATTTTTACTGAACATATTGTATTCTATCCATTTACAAGTGATGTTCAATGTCACATTTTCATTGAAAAATCTAAATAATTCTTCCATTATTTCTCATAATAATATAAGTAATTTTGTGTATTGTGTTGCTTGAGCTCGGATATTAAAGATGCATAATGAATGCATATGTACAATTTTATACTTAAGTCTTCATAGCCCTAGTGCAAATGACATACATGCGTATATGCAGGAAATTTTTACTGAACATATTGTATTCTAAACACTTACAATTTTGTTCCGTTCCGTGAAATACCAATTCCTCAGAGCGATTGATATTTTACGGAACGAAACGAGTGATGTTCAATGTTACATTTTCATACAAAAATCTAAATAATTCTTCCATAATTTCTCATAATAATATAACTAAATGTGTGTACTGTGTTGCTTTAGCTCGGATATTAAAGCTACATAACAAATGCATATGAACGATCTTATACTTAAGTCTTCATAACCCAAGTGCAAACGGTTTTAAATGAGTACATTCACTGGAAATATTTACTAAACATTGTATTCTTAACATTTACAATTTTGTTCCCTTCTGTAAAATACCAATTCCTCTGAGCGATTGGTATTTTACGGAACAGAACGGGACAAGACATATTACACTGACTCTCAAATCTGACGGCAATTCTGTAATCAAATCAATGATACTATAATTCTAACATAAAATGACATTCATTTTTTATTAGCTCACCTGAGCACAACGTGCTCAAGGTGAGCTTTTGTCCGTCGTGCGACGTGCGTTGTGCGACGTCAACAATTTGGCTTGTTAACACTCAAGAGGTCACATTTTTGGCCCAATCTTCATGAAACTTGGTCAGAATGTTTGTCTCCATAAAATCTTGGACAAGTTCGAATTTGGGTCATATTGGGCCAAAAAGTAGGTCACGAGGTCAAATCTTAGTAAAACCTTGCTAACACTCTAGAGGCCACATTTTTGGCCCAATCTTTATGAAACTTAGTCAGAATGTTTGTTTCCATAAATCTTGGACAGATTAGAATTTGGGTTATGTGGGGTCAAAAAGTAGGTCATGAGGTCAAATTTTAGAAAAACCTTGTTAACACTCTAGAGGCAAGAATTTTGGCACAATCTTCATGAAACTTGGTCAGAATGTTTGTTTCCATAAAATCTTGGACAGGTTCGAATTTCGGTCATGTAGGGTCAAAAAGTAGGTCATGAGGTAAAATCATAGAAAAACCTTGTTAACACTCTGGAGGCCACATTTTTGGCCCAATTTTTATGAATCTTAGTCAGAATGTTTGTTTCCATAAAATCTTGGACAGATTAGAATTTGGGTCATGTGGGGTCAAAAAGTAGGTCATGAGCTCAAATCTTAGAAAAACTTTGTTAACACTCTGGAGGCCACATTTTTGGCCCAATTTTTATGAATCTTAGTCAGAATGTTTGTTTCCATAAAATATTGGACCGGTTCGAATTTGGGTCATGTGGGGTCAAAAAGTAGGTCATGAGGTCAAATCTTAGAAAAACTTTGTTAACACTCTGGAGGCCACATTTTTGGCCCAATTTTTATGAAACTTAGTTAGAATATTTGTTGCCATACAATCTTGGACTGGTTCGAATTTGGGTCATGTGGGGTCAAAAAATAGGTAATGAGGTCAAATCTTAGAAAAACTTTGTTAACACTCTGGAGGCCACTTTTTTGGCCCAATTTTTATGAAACTTAGTCAGAATATTTATTGCCATAAAATCTTGGACTGGTTCGAAATTGGGTCATGTGGAGTCAAAAAATAGGTAATGAGGTCAAATCTTAGAAAAACCTTGTTAACACTCTAGTGGCAACAATTTTGGCCCAATCTTCATGAAACTTGGTCAGAATGTTTGTTTCCATAAAAGCTTGAAAAAGTTCGAATTTGGGTCATGTGGTGTCAAAAAATAGGTAATGAGGCAAATCTTAGAAAAACCTTGTTAACACACTAGAGGCCACATTTTTGGCCATATCTTCATGAAACTTGGTCGGAATGTCTGTTTCCATAATATCTTGGACAAGCTCGAAAGTGGGTCATGTGGGGTCAAAAAGTAGGTCAATATGAAAAATCCAACTTATGTTGCTCATTTGTAATCAGGTGAGCGATTCAGGACCATCATGGCCCTCTTGTTGAAATTGAAAACAGTATATCTTATTACTGTAAAGATATGTATGTATGTATATAAGGGTATGTATATGTATGCAAAGTGTTTCTTTGTAAATGATTAATTGTATTCTATTGACGGAAGTTAAATATGTTATCGCAAATATTGTAAGCTCAAGGGCTTAATGCCTTTTTGTATTTTGCAATAAACTTCATAAAAATAACTTTATGTAAAAGTAAAAAAAGCAACATTACAAATGTTAATAAAGCTTAGTGCATTTCGGTCATGTCTTCCATCTTTTCTTCCATCCAGACAAATTGTGTGTATTGTGTTGTTATTTTGTTAGGCTGGTTAAAAACATGTAGTTAAATAGGTGTTGAAATCAATCAACATAATTATTAATTACAGAAACCAACCATACACTTTTTATTTGATAATTTAATGATATAATGTAATAATAAGAAAAACAAAAATATATGTTTAACACATATATATACACGATCTTGTATGCTAAAATGTTCCAGTTCATAAAAATAATGAATTATGACCACTGAATAATTGCTGTTCGGTTACGTTCCATGAAATACCAATTCCTCATAGCATTGGTATTTTACAGAACAGAACGGAATGAATGATGTTTAATGTCACACTTATATCGAAAACATCAAATAATTAAAATCTGAAGAATAATGTAAAACTTACTGCGTTTCAGTCTTTTCTTTCATCATTTCTTCTTATAACTAAATGTGTGTATTGTGTAGCTTGAGTTCAGAAAACGAACGTACACAAGAATCATTGTTGTAATCTGAATTGTAATATTAATAACTTTTGTTATTCTTTCACGTTCGAATTATTAAAAACTTTGTAACACAAGTGGTTCTCTCTCGCTTTGCCTTAAATTAATTTTCCAACCCTGAAAAATTTTTCCGATCGTTCCATAACCCATATGGTACTGTCTTCCTTTGTTGCTTCATGAACACAACAATAAAATGGTAATAAAACTTCAGTTCAACTCATTTTTGTTCCGATCCGTTCCGTGAAATACCAATGGTATATTACGAAACGGAACGAGGATGTAGGTTACACTAATTATTGTGTGATATTAAAATCTTAGTGTTACTGTTTGTAAAATTAAATGACTATGTATATAATGTTAAAAATTAAAAATCAACCTAAGATATCTTCCAAAATGCATATACACATTTTCTTTAGTTTTTCTCTAGTTACCCCTTAAGATCCCCATCGTTCATTCTGCTATGTTCTGTTCTGTTCTGTAAAATACCAATAGCCACTTATCTGTAATTTCCTTTCCTCCACTACGGACCTTCAATGGCACAGACCCATGACAGTGAAGCATCAGCATTTATCTCCAGGTCTGGATTTTCTTTGGTGATCAGCACACCAAGAAATTTGTCCCGATATGACCAAGTGACCCTCATGAATTTTCCAAATCTCTCCCCCCTTTCTGTTTTAAAATTGTTCTGCTTTGTTACTCTCCAGGGTTTGTAGTGAAGCAAGGTGTGCTCAACACAAATGGGTCTGAGGCCATTAATTTACCAATTAACTCTGCCATGTACAGTCCAAGAGGTGATATGTGACATAAATGAATGATGAGAGTTTTTCTCCCTGTCATGGAGATTGAGCATATGATGAACCCCAGAAGCCCATGACCAGATCCACATTTCCTTAATGATGCCTGGCAAATATGATGGAATAATATGCCTCTGGTAATTAAATCAATATAAACCAATAAGCAACAATTAGAACTCAACCGTATAGCATTATGTAATGTTTCTATTTTGAAATTAAATTGAAACATATATTCCTTGACTTCTTTTAAACTTAGTATGACAAGGACCCTCCATCTTTTTTGAGCCTGATTAAAATATTTGAAAATAAATTCTTCCTCCCAAGAGTCTGGGGCTACTTTAATGATTTTTCTTTGTTAATCTGGCAATTTCTAGCTTAATCAAAGTTTCCAAATCACCTGAAAATGGTATATATACTCTTGAACTGGAACTGAAGCTAACTCTAATAGATATCTTTTAGTTATTTGTAGCACCCACTAGTCATATTTGACCAGTTGAAAAAATGGAGTGGAGTCTTTCCCACTTGTATCAGATACCATAGCTTTAACCAAAATCTTATTCTGATATTACCTCTGCCAAAGTTTATGAATCTACATTTTACTGAGTTTTGTTTAATCTTATACTGCATTTCCTTCTCTCTTTTCTATAAAAGGGCAAGATGTTCTCAGGGGTTTGGCCCCTTTACCAAACAAAATGATCATTCAAATAAAAACAAGCCATAAAATACAAGGTTAATAACCATAAAATGCAATATATTTAACAAAAAGTCAACTTAAACAAAATACAAGGGTTTTTTTTTTAAAAAAAAATTTTTTCCCTTTCTTTAAAATTTTTCCCCCCTTTTTTTTTAAAAATTTCCAAAAAAATTTTAAATCCTTTAATTTCCATAACCTTTTTTTGTCCTTAAAAATTTGGGCATTTTTTTTTAAAATTTTTTTTTTTTTCCATTTAAAATTTCCCCCAAAACCCCTTTTTTTTTTTTGCATTTTGAAATTTTTTTTTCCCCCCACCATAAAGCAATTTTTTCCCCTTTTATTTTTTTTTTAAAAAGGGGTTTTTTTTTTTTGTTTTTATATTTTTTCCCCTTTCTTTTTAAATTTTTTAAACATCCATCTTTATTTTTAAAATTTTTTTTAAATTTTTTTTACCCCATTTTGTTTTTTTTAAAATTGGTTTTTTTTACCAAACCTTTTATTTTTAACTTTAATGCGAGTATTTATTTTCTAAATTTAAAATTTGTTTTTTAAATTTTAAAAATGAAGTCCCCCAACTTTATTTTACCCCAAATTTTTTTTCCCCCTTTTCTTCCAGTTTTGCAATTTTATTGTTTTTTTTCCCCATTTTTTTTTCTAAATTTATTTTAAATTTGTTTCCAAAATATTTTATAAAAAAATTTTAAATTTTATTTTTAAATTTTTTAAAAAAAAAATTTTCCCAAAAATTTTTCCCCAACCCTTTTCCATTTGGGTTTTTTTGGGAATTTGTTTTATCGGGGTTTTTTCCATTCGGGGTTTAAAAGGGGGGGGGTTTTCCATTCCGGGCTGTATATTGTCACAGACATTGTATATTGTCATAAACATTGTAAATTTTTTCCCTTATTTGGGCAGATTTAATTTTTTTTCCCGCCATTGATATTGTAAACAAAAGGTTTTTCCCCGGGTATTTTTCCAACTTGTTATTTCATCAGCTTTGTGAATTGCTGAATTTCCCCCGGTTTGTTTTTAACCTTTTTTTTTTCATTTTTTGCATCACCCCATTTTATCAGTTTTGAAATTTTGTCCCAGCCTTGTGCCATTCAGGCTGTTTTTGACCCAAACCATTAAATTTTTCAAGCCTTTTTAATTTCAAAAATTTTTATTTTTATCATTTTTTTTAGCGTATGTCTCACATTTGTATATTGTTCAGACATTGTAATTACCAAGACATTTTGTTTTTTCCTTTTCCTTTTATGTTTTGAAAACCCAATAATTTTCCAGTATTGATTCTTCTCATTAACTTAATTTCCTTCCAAATTAAATATTGTTTCCCCTTTATATTGTTCAAATCATTGTATATTTCAACCATTTGCCTTCAGCAGAATTTTTAACCTTTTGGGGAATTAGTTTTTGCCTTTCCATCAAGTTTTTCAGCCCATTGTATTTGGGCCTTTTTTTTCCCATTTATTCAGAATTGTATGAAAATGTTAATTTCCTTAAAATTTTGGGGCCAATATGTAATTTCAGCCTGTTTTATTACCTTTTACTTTTTGCATCGGGCTGTAATTGTCATCTAAAAATTGATCAGATTTAAGTTCCCATTTTTCAACTGTATATTTAATCATTAAAATTGCATTAATGTGTTATAAATTTTTTTTTTAAAATTTTTATTTACAATTGCATTTAATTTTGTAATTTATATTTGAACCCTAATTTTTAACCATTATTTTCACCTTATATTTATCCAGATTTTTATGTCACAGACCTTTAAAATTTGTCTTATTGTCTCAACCTTTATTTTTTTTTTATTGGGCCCATTAGTTAATTTTAAATCTTGTATTTTTAATCATTTCATTTTCTGAAAACCCAGTTTCTAAGTTAAATTTCCAAAAATTTTTGACTCAGACCATGTATATTGTTTTTCCTATTGCCATTCTGTAAATTGCATACCATTTTTTTTTCATCCAACCATTAAGGTTTTGCCATTGAATGTTCAGCATTTTATTTATCGTTGTCATTGTTTTGCCCATCAACATTTTCGGTATTCCAATATAATTTCAACTCTTCGCCCCTTGTCATGTATTTCACAACCATTGTTCATGCTTTGTTAATCTTTCCAAGGGTTTTGCATCGACAGTCATAGGTGTGTCATCAGACATGTAATTATGGTTCTGAGGCCATTAATTTGACCAATTAACTCTGCCATGTACAGTCCAAGAGGTATATTGCATAGACCATGATGATGAATTTTCCCTTCTGGACCATTGCTTGTATCCCAGAAGCCATGCCAGTCATCCAGACTTTCCTTATGATTGCCTGGCCAAATCATGATGTGAATAATATGCCTCTGGTATTAATCAATATAAACATTAAGCACAATTGAATCAACCGTATAGCATTAGTATTTTCTATTTGATTAATTGACATCAGACCTTGATTTGTTTAACATTGTTATGCACAGGACCCTCATCTTTTTGAGCTGATAAATTTTACATAAATTCTTCTAGATCTGGGGCATTCAGCTGATATTGTCTTCTTTGTAATCGGCATTTCTGCTTAATCAAATTGTTTCAAATCACCTGAAATGGTATATACTTGGACTGAACTGAAGTATCTAAGATATCTTTTAGTTATTTGTACACCATAGTCATATTTGACCAGTTATATAAATTGGATGGAGTCTTTCCACTTGTATCAGATACCATAGTTTAACCAAATCTGACTGATATTCCTCTGCCAAAGTTTATGATTAATTTTACTGACTTTTGTTAATTTATTATGCATTCCAGTTCATTGTATTTCATAAAAGGCAATGTCTCAGGGGTTTGCCCCTTTACCAAACTGATATTCATAAACAGCCATTATAATTGTCATCTAGACCATTGAAATGCAATATATTTAACAAAAAGTCACTTCAAAATATTTTCTTTCTCATTGTCCATTCTACGATAATGAAGCTGGTTAGTCATTCAGACTGTTATGATCTTCAGCTTATATTGTATTCAATCGGGATAGCCTATAGACCATGTATAGTTTTGTCATCTAGACCATTGTGCCATTCAGGTTGTATATTGCCATCTAGACTATTGTGCTATTCAGGCTCTATATTGTCATCCAGACCATTGTGCCATTCAGACTGTATATTGTCATCTAGACCATTGTGCCATTCAGACTGTATATTGTCATCCAGACCATTTTACATTGCATCCAGTTCACTGTATATTGTCATCTAGACCATTGTATATTGTCATCTAGATCATTGTATATTGTCATCTAGATTATTGTGCCATTTAGGGTGTATATTGTCATCTAGACCATTGTATATTCTCATCTAGACAATTGTATATTGTCATCTAGACCATTGTATATTGTCATCTAGACCATTGTATATTGTCATCTAGACCATTGTGCCATTCCGGATGTATATTGTCATCTAGACCATTGTACCATTCAGGCTCTATATTGTCATCCAGAGCTTTGTATATTGTCATCCAGACCATTGTATATTGTAATCCAGATCATAGTTCATTGTCACCTAGACCATTGTGCCATTCAGGCTGTATATTGTTATCCCGACCATTGTATATTGTCATCCAGACCATTGTATATTGTCATCTAGACCTTTGTGCCATTCAGGCTGTATATTGTCATCTAGACCATTGTATATTGTCATCTAGAGCATTGTATATTGTCATTTAGACCTTTGTATATTCCCACCCAGACCATTTTATATTGTAATCTAGACCATTGTGCCATTAAGGCTGTATATTGTCATCTAGACCATTGTATATTGTCATCTAGACCATTGTATATGGCCACCTAGACCATTGTATATTGTCATCAAGACCATTGTACATTTTCATCCAGACCATTGTATATTGTCATCTAGACCATTGTGCCATTCCGGCTGTATATTGTCATGTAGACCATTGTAAAGTGTCATCTAGACCATTGTATATTGTCATCTAGACCATTGTGCCATTCAGGCTGTATATTGTCATCCAGACTATTGTATATTGTCATCTAGACCATTGTATATTGTCATCTAGACATTGTATATTAGTTTATTGTCATCAGACCATTGTATATTGTCATCTAGACCAATTGTATATTGTCATCCTAGACCATTGTATATTGCACTACCAGACCATTTATATTGTCATCAGACCATTGTATATTGTCACCAGACATTGTATATTGTCTATCAGACCATTGTAATGTCATCTAGACCATGATATTGTACTATTGTCATCTAGACCATTGTATATTGTCATCTGACAATGCCATTGTATCATTGTCATCTAGACCATTGTGCCATTCAGGCTGTATATTGTCATCCAGAAGAATTGATCCATTGTATTCATGTAATTGTCATCTAGACCATTGTGCCATTCAGGCTGTATATTGTCATCTAGACCATTGTATATTGTCATCCAGACATGTATTTATAGTCTTTCCAATCAATGTATATTGTCATCCAGATCATTGTATATTGCCCATCAACATGTATATTGTCATCTAGACCATTGTGCCATTAGGCTGTATTTGTCATCTAGACCATTGTGCCATTCAGGTGTATATTGTCATCCAGACCATGTATATGTCATCAAGATATTGTTATTCATCCAGACATTGTATATTGTCATCTAGACCATTGTATTGTCATCCAGGTTGTATATTTCATCTAGACAATTGTGCATTCAGGATGTATATTGTCATCCAGACCATGTTATTTATCTGCATTGACATAGCTGTATATTTCATCAAGATTAATTGTTCCATTGTATATTGTCATCAGATCATTGTATATTGTCATCAGATCATCTTTATATTGTCATTAGACCATTGTGCCATTCAGGCTGTATATTTCATCAGACCATTGTATGGTTATTGTCATCTAGACCATTGTGCCATTCAGAATGTATATTGTCATCCAGACCATTGTATATTGTCATCTAGACCATTGTATATTGTCATCCAGATCAATGTATATTGTCATCTAGACCATTGTATATTGTCATCCAGACCAATATATATTGGCATCTAGACCATTGTTCCATTCAGGCTGTATGTTGTAATCTAAACCATTGTTCCATTCAGGTTGTATATTGTCATCTAGACCATTGTATATTGTCATCCAGACCAATGTATATTGTCATCTAGACCATTGTATATTGTCATTATCATGGCGTTTATATTTGCTAACCATTGTATATTGTCATCTAGATATTGTATATTGTCATCTAGACATTGTATATTGTCATCCAGACCATTGTATATTGTCATCAGATCATTGATATGCCATTCTAGCTTATATTGTCATCCAGACATTGTATATTGTCATCCAGACCATTGTATAGTATATTGTCATCAGACACATTGTATATTGTCAATCAGACATTTTATGTCATCTGATCATTGTGCCATTCACGATTGTATATTGTCATCTAGACCATTGTATATTGTCATCAGCCATGTAATTCATCTGTAATATTGCATTCTAGGCTTGTATATGTCATCCAGACCATTGTATATTGTCATCTAGACCATTGTGCCATTCAGGCTGTATATTGTCATACATACCATTGTATATTGTCTTCCAGATCATTGTATATTGTCAACTAGACCATTGTGCCATTCAGGCTGTATATTGTCATCCAGACCATTGTATATTGTCATCTAGACCATTGTGCCATTTAGGCTGTATATTGTCATACAGATCATTGTATATTGTCATCCAGACCATTGTGCCATTCAGGCTGTATATTGTCATCTAGACCATTGTGCCATTCAGGCTGTATATTGTCATCTAGACCATTGTGCCATTCAGGCTGTATATTGTCATCCAGACCATTGTATATTGTCATCTAGTCCATTGTATATTGTCATCTAGATCATTGTTCCATTCAGGATGTATATTGTCCTTTAGACCATTGTATATTGTCATCCAGATCATTGTATATTGTCATCTAAACCATTGTATATTGTCATCCAGACCAATGTATATTGTCATCTAGACCATTGTGCCATTCAGGCTGTATATTGTAATCTAGACCATTGTTCTATTCAGGATGTATATTGTCATCTAGACCATTGTATATTGTTATCAAGACCATTGTATATTGTCATCTAGACCATTGTGCCATTCAGGCTCTATATTGTCATCCAGACCATTGTATATTGTCATCTAGACCATTGTGCCATTCAGGCTGTATATTGTCATCCAGATCATTGTATATTGTCATCCAGATCATTGTATATTGTCATCTAGACCATTGTGCCATTCAGGCTGTATATTTTCATCCAGGCCATTGTATATTGTCATCTAGAACATTTTGTCATTCAGGCTGTATATTGTCATATTGACCAATGTATATTGTCATCTAAACAATCCTATATTGTCATCCAGACCATTGTATATTGTCATCTTGACCATTTTGCCATTCAGGCTGTATATTGTCATCTTGACGATTGTGCCATTCAGGCTCTAAATTGTCATCTAGACCATGGTAAATTGTCATCCAGACAATTGTATATTGTCATCTTGAACATGGTGCGATTCTGGCTGTATATTGTGATTAAGACCATTATAAATTGTCATCCAGACCATTGTGTATTGTCATCCAGATCTTTGTATATTGTCATCAAGAGCATTGTATATTGTCATCAAGACCAATGTATATTGTCATCTAGACCATTGTGCCATTCTGGTTGTATATTGTCATCTAGACCATTGTGCCATTCAGTTTGTATATTGTCATCTAGACGTTGTATATTGTCATCCAGACCATTGTATATTGTCATCTAGACCATTGTGCTCTTCAGGCTTTCTATTGTCATCCAGACCATTGTATATTGTCATCTAGACCATTGTGCCATTCAGGCTGTATATTTTCATCTAGACTATTGTGCCATTCATGTTGTATATTGTCATCCAGACCATTGTGCCATTCAGGCTGTATATTGTCATCTATACCATTGTGCCATTCAGGCTCTATATTGTTATCCAGACCATTGTGCCATTCAAGCTGTATATTGTCATCTAGACCATTGTGCCGTTCAAACTGTATATTGTCATCTAGATCATTGTGTCATTCAGACTGTATATTGTCGTCCAGACCATTGTATATTGTCATCCAGATCATTTGATATTGTCATCCAGACCATTGTGCCATTCAGGCTGTACTGCAGTATCAGTATTGTTCGCACTGGTCTAATTTTCGCGATGTTCGCGCAATGTGCCTTCCGCGAATTTAGGACCGCGCGATATTAAGTCTGTATAATCAAAGAATATATATGGTATTTTTTTGTTTGACACCGATTTTGACAACTAAATTTCATGCGTTGTTTTATAATCAATACCATCTTAGATCAATAAAACCAACAGTTTCCCAAGGGGTTTTACACTCGTGTACTATTTGAGACTAATATCAAATCAATAATCTGCGTTACTCCTTTTAAAATAAGATTTTTTTTGTATATTTTAACTTGCCTTTTACCAGTGTTGAACCGGGGCATGAAATTTACGCTTGCGTAATGTTTACTCTTTTTTGCCGAGAAGATTAGGAAAGTGGTCAAAATAAATACAGATTTCGAACAAACATTACTACTAACTGTATGGTCGCAGATCGTGTGTACTGACATGTCCCCACCTTCTAAGTTGACAGTTTGTATATACAACAATCAAAGTGAGACCTGTAAAACAAAAAGGTCCCGGAGAATAGTTTGTCTGATCGCCGGAAGTGCTGCAGTCGATAACTGAAAGGCCATCTTTCGGCAGTTTGGCCCCAGCAATTAGGAGACGGTGCTAATTAACAACTTACCATTAACCCTTACCAGTAACCCACCCCTATGACGTCATTTACCTGGGGGGAGGGTAGCGCGAACATATCAGTCGGTAATTAATTAGCATGCGATATCCGGGGCACCAAATCAGTCATTCAGAACGAAATGGATATTTTTTTTATTTATTCATATTTATTTTTTGTACTTTTTATTTTTTTTGAAATGGGGAAATGCGCGAATTTAGCACCGCGCGAAAGGGTCTTTAGAGAGGGTAGCGTGAAATTAACACTGCGCGAAAATAACTGATACTACAGTATATTGTCATCCAGATCCATTGTATATTGTCATCTAGATCATTGTGCCATTCCGGATGTATATTGTCATCAAGACCATTGTATATTTTCATCCAGACCATTGTGCCATACAGGCTGTATATTGTCATCCAGGTCATTGTGCCATTCAGGCTATAAATTGCCACCCAGACCATTGTATATTATCATCAAGACCATTGTATATTGTCATCAGGATAATTGTATATTATCATCCAGATGATTGTATATTGTCATACAGACCATTGTGCCATTCATGCTGTATATTGTCATTCAGACCATCGTATATTGTCATCCAGACCATTGCATATTTTCACCTAGATCATTGTGCCATTCAGGCTGTATATTATCATACAAATCATTGTATATTGTCATCCAGACCATTGTGTCATTCAGGCTGTATATTGTCGTCCAGATCATTGTATATTGTCATCCAGACTATTGTGCCATTCAGGTTGTATATTGTCATCCAGACCATTGTGTCATTCAGGCTGTATATTGTCATCTAGACCATTGTGTCATTCAGGCTGTATATTGTCATCCAGATCATTGTATATTGTCATCTAGACCATTGTATATTGTCATCCAGACCATTGTATATTATCATCTTGAAGATTGTGCCATTCAGGTTGTATATTGTATCTAGACCATTGTGACATTCAGGATCTAAATTGTCATCTAGACCATTGTATATTGCCATCTAGACAATTGTGCCATTCAGGCTGTATATTGACATCCAGACCTTTGTATATTGTCATCCAGACCATTGTATATTGTCATCTACCCCATTGTGCCATTCAGGTTGTATATTGTCATCCAGATCATTGTATATTGTCATCCAGACCATTGTGCCATTCAGGCATTATATTGTCATCCAGACCATTGTATATTGTTATCCAGATCATTGTATATTGTCATCCAGACCATTGTATATTGTCATCAAGATCATTGTATATTGTCATCCAGATCATTTTATATTGTCATCAAGACCAATGTGCCATTCAGGTTGTATATTGTCATCCAGACCATTGTACATTGTCATCCAGATCATTGTATATTGCAATCCAGATCATTTTATATTTTCATCCAGACCATTGTGCCATTAGGGCTGTATATTGTCATCCAGACCATTGTATATTGTCATCCAGATCATTGTATATTGTCATCTAGATCATTTTATATTGTCATCAAGACCATTGTGCCATTAAGGTTGTATATTGTCATCCAGATCATTATATATTGTCATCGAGACCATTGTATACGACTTGTACATCACAGGCCATTGTATATTGTCACTTGAGCTACGATTATGCCATTCAGGCTAATTGTATAATGTCATCGAGACCTTTTTGCCGTTCAGGCTGTATATTGTCATCCAGACCATTGTATATTGTCATCCAGATCATTGTATATTGTCATCTAGACCATTGTGCCATTCAGGCTGTATATTTTCATCTAGACCATTGTATATTGTCATCTAGATCATTGTGCCATTCCGGCTGTATATTGTCATCTAGACCATTGTATATTGTCATCTAGAGCATCCTATATCGTCATCCAGACCATTGTATATTGTCATCCAGATCATTGTGCCATTCAGGATGTATATTATCATCTAGACCATTGTGTATTTTCATCTGGCCAATTGTATATTGCCATCTAGACCATTATATTCATCCAGACCATTGTATATTGTCATCTAGACCACTGTGCCATTCAGGCTGTATATTGTCATCTAGACCACTGTATATTGTCATCTAGACCATTGTGCCATTCGGCTGTATATTGTCATCTAGACCATTGTATATTGTCATCTAGAGCATCCTATATCGTCATCCAGACCATTGTATATTGTCATCCAGATCATTGTGCCATTCAGGATGTATATTATCATCTAGACCATTGTGTATTTTCATCTAGACAATTGTATATGGCCATCTAGACAATTGTATTATATCATCCAGACCATTGTATATTGTCATCCAGACCATTGTGCCATTCAGGCTGTATATTGTCATCCAGATCATTGTATATTGTCATCCAGACCATTGTGCCATTTAGGCTGTATATTGTCATCCAGACCATTGTGTCATTCAGGCTGTATATTGTCGTGCAGATCATTGTATATTGTCATCCAGACCATTGTGCCATTCAGGCTGTATATTGTCATCCAGACTATTGTGCCATTCAGGCTGTATATTGTCATCCAGACCGTTGTATATTGTTATCCAGATTATTGTATATTTTCATCAAGACCATTTTGCCATTCATGCTGTATATTTTCATCCAGACCATTGTATATTTTCACCTAGATCATTTTGCCATTCATGCTGTATACTTTCATGCAGGCCATTGTATATTTTCACCTAGATCATTGTGACATTCAGGCTGTATATTGTCAACAAGATAATTGTATATTGTCATCCAGATGATTGTATATTGTCATCCAGACCATTGTGCCATTCAGGCTGTATATTGTCATCCAGACCATTGTATATTGTCATCCAGACCATTGTGCCATTCAGGCTGTATATTGTCATCTAGACCATTGTGTCATTCAGGCTGTATATTGTCGTCCAGACCATTGTATATTGTCATCAAGATCATTGTATATTGTCATCCAGATCATTTTATATTGTCATCAAGACCATTGTGCCATTAAGGTTGTATATTGTCATCCAGATCATTATATATTGTCATCCAGACCATTGTGCCATTCAGGCGGTATATTGTCATCCAGACCATTGTATATTGTTATCCAGATCATTGTATATTGTCATCTAGACCATTGTGCCATTCAGGCTGTATATTGTCATCCAGACCATTGTATATTGTCATCCAGATCATTGTATATTGTCATCATCTAGACCATTGTCCCATTCAGGCTGTATATTTTCATCCAGACCATTGTATATTGTCATCTAGAACATTTTGTCATTCAGGCTGTATATTGTCATATTGACCAATGTACATTGTCATCTAGACCATCCTATATTGTCATCCAGACCATTGTATATTGTCATGTAGATCATTGTGCCATTCAGGATGTATATTGTCATATAGACAATTGTATATTGTCATCTAGACCATTGTATATTGTCATCCAGACCATTGTATATTGTCATCTAGACCATTGTATATTGTCATCTAGATCATTGTGCATTCAGGATGTATATTGTCATCTAGACAATTGTATATTGTCATCTAGACCATTGTATATTGACATCCAGACCATTGTATATTGTCATCTTGACCATTGTGCCATTCAGGCTGTATATTGTCATCTTGACCATTGTGCCATTCAGGCTCTAAATTGTCATCTAGACCATTGTAAATTGTCATCCAGACAATTGTATATTGTCATCTTGACCATTGTGCCATTCAGGCTGTATATTGTCATCCAGACCATTGTATATTGTCATCCAGATCTTTGTATATTGTCATCAAGAGCATTGTATATTGTCATCCAGACCAATGTATATTGTCATCTAGACCATTGTGCAATTCAGGCTGTATATTGTTATCCAGACCATTGTGCCATTCAAGCTGTATATTGTCATCTAGACCATTGTGCCGTTCAAACTGTATATTGTCATCTAGATCATTGTGTCATTCAGACTGTATATTGTCGTCCAGACCATTGTATATTGTCATCAAGATCATTGTATATTGTCATCCAGATCATTTGATATTGTCATCCAGACCATTGTGCTATTCAGGCTGTACTGTAGTATCAGTATTGTTCGCACTGGTCTAATTTTCGCGATGTTCGCGCAATGTGCCTTCCGCGAATTTAGGACCGCGCGATATTAAGTCTGTATAATCAAAGAATATATATGGTATTTTTTTGTTTGACGCCGATTTTGAGAACTAAATTTCATGCGTTGTTTTATAATCAGTACCATCTTAGATCAATAAAACCAACAGTTTCCCAAGGGGTTTTACACTCGTGTACTATTTGAGACTAATATCAAATCAATAATCTGCGTTACTCCTTTTAAAATAAGATTTTTTTTGTATATTTCAACTTGCCTTTTACCAGTGTTGAACCGGTGCATGAAATTTACGCTTGCGTAATGTTTACTCTTTTTTGCCGAGAAGATTAGGAAAGTGGTCCAAAATAAATACAGATTTCGAACAAACATTACTACCAACTGTATGGTCGCAGATCGTGTGTACTGACATGTCCACACCTTCTAAGTTGACAGTTTGTATATACAACAATCAAGGTGAGACCTGTAAAACAAAAAGGTCCCGGAGAATAGTTTGTCTGATCGCCGGAAGTGCTGCAGTCGATAACAAAAGAAAGGCCATCTTTCGGCAGTTTGGCCCCAGCAATTAGGAGACGGTGCTAATTAACAACTTACCAGTAACCCTTACCAGTAACCCACCCCTATGACGTCACTTACCTGGGGGGAGGGTAGCGCGAACATATCAGTCGGTAATTAATTAGCATGCGATATCCGGGGCACCAAATCAGTCATTCAGAACGAAATGGATATTTTTTTTATTTATTTATGTTTATTTTTTGTACTTTTTTTTTTTTGAAATGGGGAAATGCGCGAATTTAGCACCGCGCGAAAGGGTCTATAGAGAGGGTAGCGCGAAATTAAGACTTCGCGAAAATAACAAATACTACAGTATATTGTCATCCAGACCATTGTATATTGTCATCCAGACCATTCTGCCATTCGGGCTGTATATTGTCATCCAGACCATTGTATATTGTCATTTAGACTATTGTGCCATTCAGGCTGTATATTGTCATCTAGACTATTGTGTCATTTTGGCTGTATATTGTCATCTAGACCATTGTCCCATTCAGGCTGTAAATTGTCATTCAGACCATTGTATATTGTCATCCAGACCACTGTATATTGTCATCCAGATCATTGTGCCATTCAGGCTGTATATTGTCATCCAGACCATTGTATATTGACAACCAGACCATTGTATATTATCATCTAGACCATTGTATATTGTCTTCCGGACCATTGTATATTGTCATCTAGACCATTGTGCCATTCAGGCTGTATATTGTCATTCAGATCATTGTATATTGTCATCCAGACCAATTTATATTGTCATCCAGACCATTGTGCAATTCAGGCTGTATATTGTCATCCAGACCATTGTATATTGTCATCTAAACCATTGTATATTGTTATCCAGACCATTGTATATTGTCATCCAGACCATTGTATATTGTCATCGAGATCATTGTATATTGTCATCTAGACCATTGTGCCATTCAGGCTGTATATTGTCATCTAGACCATTGTATATTGTAATATAGACTATTGTGCCATTCAGGCATAGCTGATTTGTATCAGACCATTGTATATTGTCATCCAGATCATTGTGGCATTTAGACTGTATATTGTCATCCAAACCATTGTATATTGACAACCAGACCATTGTATATTATAATCTAGACCATTGTATATTGTCATCTAGACCATTGTGTATTGTCACCCGGACCATTGTATATTGTCATCTAGACCATTGTTCCATTCAGGCTGTATATTGTCATCTAGACTATTGTGTCATTCAGGCCCTATATTGTAATCTACACCATTGTATATTGTCATCCAGACCATTGTATATTGTCATCTAGACCATTGTGCCATTCAGGCTGTATATTGCCATTTAGATTATTGTGCCATTCAGGTTTTATATTGTCATCCAGACCATTGTGCCATTCAGACTGTATATTGTCATCCAGACCATTGTATATTGTCATCCAGACCATTGTATATTGTCATCTAGACCATTGTGCCATTCAGGCTGTATATGGTCTTTCAGACCATTGTATATTGTCATCTAGACAATTGTATATTGTCATCTAGACCATTGTGCCATTCAGGCTGTATATTGTCATCTAGACTATTGTATCATTAAGGCCCTATTTTGTCATCTAAACCATTGTATATTGTCATCCAGATCATTGTATATTGTCATCTAGACCATTGTGCCTTTCAGGCTGTATATTTTCATCCAGACCATTGTTAATTGTCATCTAGATCATTGTGCCATTCAGGCTGTATATTGTCATCTAGACCATTGTATATTGTCATCTAGACCATCCTATATAGTCATCCAGACCATTGTATATTGTCATCTAGACCATTGTATATTGTCATCTAGATCATTGTGCCATTCAGGATGTATATTATCATCTAGACCATTGTATATTATCATCTAGACAATTGTATATTGTCATCCAGACCATTGTATATTGTCATCTTTACCATTGTGCCATTCAGGCTGTATATTGTCCTCTAGACCATTGTGCCATTCAGGCTCTAAATTGTCATCTAGACCATGGTAAATTTTCATCCAGACCATTGTATATTGCCATCCAGATCATTTTGCCATTCAGTCTGTATATTGTCATCCAGATCATTGTGCCATTCAGGCTCTATATTGTCATCTAGACCATTGTAAATTGTCATCTAGACCATTGTATATTGTCATCCAGACCATTGTATATTGTCATCTAGACCATTGTATATTGTAATCTAGACCATTGTGCCAATCAGGCTGTATATTGTCATCTAGACCATTGTATATTGTCATCTAGACAATTGTATATTGTCATCTACACCATTGTATATTGTCATCTAGACCATTTTGCCATTCAGGCTGTATATTTTCATTCAGACCTTTGTATATTGTCATCTAGACTATTGTATATTGTCATGTAGACAATTTGCCATACAGGTTGTATATTGTCATCCAGACCATTGTGCCATTCAGGCTGTATATTGTCATCTAGACCATTGTGCCATTCAGGCTGTATATTGTCATCTAGACCATTGTGCCATTCAGGCTGTATATTGTTATCCAGATCATTGTGCCATTCAAGCTGTATATTGTCATCTAGACCAATTGTGTATATTGTCTTATAGTTCTGTGCTTTATTCACTCAAATGACATGTTTGACGTCATACTTGACGTCGTCTAAAAATGCTTGTACGCGGTCTACAGCCATTATTTCTGGGCCGATTTTCATTAAAATTTCACAGAATGTGTATATTAGAGTCTAGTTGTACATTCTGGTGTCCGTTTTTCCAAATTCGAAAATGCAAAGTTTTATGGCGGACCCAAAATTCGAACCATTGACGTCAAATTTCAAATACGTATAAAATCGTTTCCAGATGAGTTAGAAATATATTATATTTGGATAGTATATAAGTCTCCAAGAGTGCTTTACATTCTATGAAGATGAACGTCACATGATGTCATATGACGTCATAAGGTCAAAAATAATTTCTGATATATACACGTTAATTTAAATATGTTGTTTACTTCCCAGGACCATGGAAATCTAATGGTATGTACATCAATCCATGTGCTTTAGAATGCAATGTAATTCATATTACTGTGACGTTATATCGCGTCAGATTTGACGTCAGGACAAAAAGGTTTTACGCGGTGTACAGCCATTATTTTTGGACCGATTTTCATCAAAATTTCACAGAATGTATATGCAACGCTCTATATGTGTATCCTGGGTCCCTTTTTACAAATTCGAAAAAGCAATGGTTCTATGGCGAATCCAAGTTTCGAACCATTGACGTCAAATTTCAAATACATATAAAATCGCTTCCAGATGATTTAGAAAGTTGATATTTGGACTGAATATTAGTCATTGAGACTTACTCATTTTCTGTGAGGATTAACGTCATTTGACGTCATAAGGTCAGAAAGAATGTTAATATATCTACGCGTTAATTTCTATATGTTGCAAAGTTGTAAGGAGCATGAAAAAATTACTTGATATATTCAAGATACTTAATATTTCATTTCATTGATTTTCTAATGCCTATGACGTCACATGACATCAAACTTGACGTTGTCTACACAAGCTTTTACGCGGTCTTCGGCAATTATTACAGGATGAAATTCGAATTGTAATTTGATTTGTAACATAGATTATAAAAATAGTCCAAGTTAAATAAATCGATATAAAAAATGATTTTCAGTTACTTTTGCCATATCCTCCAAGTTAAACGGTCATATTTTTCAAAGTTTATTTAAGTTATGGCCATACAAAAGCAAGTTATAGGCTGGAATTTCATATCCTTTTACTTTTTTAGCTTATAAGTGTTTGACAAATGTAGCAGAAAGTCCTATCATTCGTATCAACGAATGAAATCTAGTTATTATTATTTTTTTATCTTCTTTTCTAGGCTTTAATTTCTATATGTTGCTATGGTCCTAGGGCGATATAAATTTAATGGCATATACTTCAGATGCTGAAATTTTTATTTCAATGATTTTCATATGCCTATGACGTCATGTGACGTCACACTTGACGTTGTCTACAAAAGTTTGTACGCGGTCTACAGCCATTATTTCTGGATCGATTTTCATCAAAATTTCACAGAATGCGTATGTTAGGCTCTAGTTGTGCCTTCCGGTGTCTTTTTTTCAAAATTCGAAAATGCAATTGTTCTATGGCGAATCCAAGATTCGAACCATTGACGTCAAATTTCAAATGCGTATAAAATTACTTACAAATAAGCTAGAAAGATGATATTTGGACAGAATATAAGTCTCAAGGGTTTCTTTGAATTCTCTGAAGATGACGTCATATGACGATGTTTGACGTCATGAGGTGAAAAGTAATATCTAATATTTACGTGTTAATTTTATATGCTGTACACGTCCGAGCACCTTGAAAATTAAATAGCATATGCTTCAGATAGAACAGTTTGCATTTCAATAATTTTCATTTGACTATGACGTGTTTTGACGTCAAACTTGACGTCCTTATTTCTGGGAGATTTTCTTCAAAATTTCTTTTCCTGTCCGTTTTCCAAATTCGAAAATGCAAAGGTTTTTGGCGGATCCAAGATTCGAACCATTGACGTCAAATTTCAAATACGTATAAAATCGTTTCCAGATGAGTTAGAAATCTAATACTTGGATAGTATATAAGTCTCTAAGAGTGCTTTACATTCTATGAAGATGAACGTCATTTGACGTCATATGACGTCATAAGGTCAAAAATAATTTCTGATATATACGCGTTAATTTAAAAATGTTGTTAACTTCCCAGGACCATGGAAATCTAATGGTATATACACCAATCCATGAGCTTTAGAATGCAATGTAATTCATATTAATGTGACGTTATATCACGTCAGATTTGACGTCAGGACAAAAAAGGTTTTAAGCGGTGTACAGCCATTATTTTTGGACCGATTTTCATCAAAATTTCACAGAATGTATATGTAACGCTCCAGTTGTGTATCCAGGGTTCTGTTTTACAAATTCGAAAAGGCAATGGTTCTATGGCGAATCCAAGTTTCGAATCATTGACGTCAAATTTCAAATACATATAAAATCGCTTCTAGATGATTTAGAAAGTTGATATTTGGACTGAATATTAGTCTCTAGGATTTCTTGAGATTCTCTGAAGATGAACGTCATAGGACGTCATACGACGTCATGAGGTGAAAAAGAATTTTTAAATTTTACGTGTTAATTTTTATATGTTGAAAAAGTCCGAGCACCATGAAAATTTAATAGCATATGCTTCAGATAGAACATATTCCATTTCAATAATACTCATTTCACTATGACGTGTTTTGACGTCAAACTTGACGAGACACAGGTGATTTTCATTTACTTTTGAGATATCCTCCAAATTAATCGGTTTATTTTTCAAAGTTTATGGAAGTTATGGTCCTACAAAAACAATTTAAAGGAAGGAATTTGATATCCTTATACTTTTTTCGCTTTTAGTGTTTGTCAAAAGTAGCAGAAAGTCCTATCATTCGTATCAACGAATGAAATCTAGTTATTCTTATTATTTTTTTTTTCTTCCTCTTATATTTGTGTTAATTTCGAGGTGTTGCCATTGACTCAGAACAATGAAAATTTTATGGCATATATTTCAAACCATGATCTTCCGGATGCAATGAATTTCATATTCATATGAAGTCATATAACGTCAGATTCGACGCCAGGTGAAAAAGTTTGTACGCGGTCTACAGCCATTATTTCTGGACCGATTTTCATCAAAATTTCACAGAATGTGTATGTTAGGCTCTAGTTGTGTCTTTCGGTGTCCGTTTTTCCAAATTCGAAATGGCAAAGGTTTTATGGCGAATCCAAGATTCGAACTAATGACGTCAAATTTCAAATGCGTATAAAATCGTTTTTAGAAGAGCTAGAAAGCTGATATTTGGACTGAATATTAGTCTCTAGGTCTTCTTGACATTCTGAAAAGATGAACGCCATATGACATCAAATGACGTCATAATGCTACTAAAACTTTCGTATTAAAACTTAACGGTTTTTAAGCCCTGTAGGCTTTATTTTTTGTATGATTTGCTTGAAATTTTGTCTGAAGATGCAATATTAGATTCTATGGAGCATTGTCACTTCCGTTTCCGGAAAATCCCAAAGGTCAAGGTCATATATCAATTATCGGGTTTTTCTTCGGCCTTAAATATCTCAAAAACGGTAAATATTCTATCGAGACACTATGCGTATAATTTGTAGTGCTTAGAAGACCTTTCAGATGATATTTAGTTTTTGATGATCGGGGTTGAATCGGTTGAGTTGCGGAAAAACGAAAATTTGGTAACCCTCAGTGTGTTTAACAGTTTATATCTCGAAAACCTTTAATTTTTGAAAATATGATGATGAATATTATTTGTAAAGCAATGTTTGGCCGTTCTTTTGATGCTTAAAGTTTAATGATTGACCCAAGATTCATGGAGTAATGGGGAAAAAACGAAATTCGTGCATATAGCTTTGGTGATTTTTCATTTTTCAGGTGGTTTAAGAGCTTGTATCTCAAAAAATATTAAAAATATTCCTATAGATAAAGCGTGTGAAATGTAGAGAATTTTAAGACGATTATTTTGGTACCTAAAGTTTTGAAATTGATCAAAGTATAAGGAAGTTACATCAAAAATAAAAATTTAAACATGCAGAATTTCAGCGATTTTGCCGTTATGTAAGAGATTCACGGCTTATATCTTAAAACTCATATGGAATAAGTCAACACATTAAGCGAGTGAGATGTAGAGAATTTTAAGACGATTATTTTGGTACCTAAAGTTTTGAAATTGATCAAAGTATAAGGAAGTTACATCAAAAATACGAATTTAAACAAGTAGAATTTCAGCGATTTTGCCGTCATGTCAGAGTTTTACGGCTGATATCTTAAGAATCATTAGATAAAAGTTCTTACATTAAGCAAGTGAGATGTAGAGAATTTTAAGACGATTATTTTGGCACCTAGAGTTTTGAAATTGATCAAAAAATAAGGAAGTTACATAAAATACGAATTCATAGCCAATTGTAAGAATTTTCATAAAATATCCTACTTTCGCTTTCACCTTAATTGAAGCATTTTCGGAAAATGTAAGTTTACAGATATGTAGTAGTCATATAAATTGAAAGTAAAAACTTTTTACTTATTGTTCCTTCCCATGGGAAGGAACATCTATAGTCATACATTTCAACTTGACCGTTTCAGATTCGCTTCCTGCGGAGATGTTATCCCGCTTAGTATCTGATTTGCCTCATGATACCTACGATGAGACGGGATCCAATCGGAAGTGACGTGATAGCAGAAACCGCCATTTATCCGCCATTTTATTTCACGTGATGTCCGCCATTTTATCGGCCATTTTAGTCAGTCTAGCAGGTGCGCGTAGGTTTAAATTACGGCTTCGTGTTGTCCCGTTTAAGAAAATACGATGTCAGCCTAAATTAAACTTAGCCCTATTTAAGTCCTTGAATTTCTTGCTTCATTTCCTGTGCTACCATGATTTAAAGAAAAAAGAAGAACTTAAGAAAGGTTTGACTTGGAGAGAAATGTTCAATCACCAATACAGTTTGTCCTTTTCGTACTCTAAGGTTATCCCTTCCATATGCAAATGCTGAAAAACAGCTTTCACTTCATACTTCATAGTTTAGAAATGCCCTGGAAGGAACTTTTGGTAGGCTAAAACTTGTATCATATTGATATTTCTAGCTAAACAAGTGTACCGTTCCCGGTGGCCGAGTGGTTAGAGCGTCCGCCTCGGGAGCGGGAGGTCGTGGGTTCGAAATACAGAAATACAATATTTCCAACAAATATCCATGTTAAACAATAAATTATGTATTTATTTAATTCTCACAAGTTATGCTTTTTTCCAGAAGTCGTTAGAATCGATGCATTCCGCCCTCATTCCACTGTTGCGTTTTGTTATGACTGACGGCTACCATAATCGCTGGTTCCCCAATGTCATATTGTAATCATCACAAAAGCCGATATCCAATTCAATATGGTAGCAGCCAGTCATAACAAAATGCAACAGTGGAATGAGGGCGGAATGCATCGATACTAGCGACTTCTAGAAAAAAGCATTACTTGTGAGAATTAAATAAATACATAAGTTATTGTTTAATATGGGTATTTATTGGAAATATTGTATTTCTGTGAAGTTGCCGTTGAAAGGCATTGACTGTGATATGCATTGCTTCGGTCACATCGTGTCCGAGTACAGTTTCCATTGAGTTTCGTGACTTGTATTGTCTTTGTAGTTTATCTTAGATAGAAAATCGACTCGGCAACAAAAAGGCCTATTGTTTCTGTGTTGAACCAACCCGGCATATTTGAAATCTACTGAAATTGTGTCAGATACGAAGCTCAGAATACGACCATGTCAGTTTTCCTATAGATTTTGAACGGAGAGTTACATACCTTTTCTTATTTTATGATATCAATTTATTTTCTTGAATTGTGAAATTTTGTTATAAAATGTGTTTTGAATTGTTACTTTGTATCATTGGGGAGTCCCATGCCGGTAGCCTGTGCGTGATACTGCACTGTAGCAGCACTATAACAGCATTAAGTAGACATCGTCTCAAAATGACTGAAATACTGTCGGTGGGACGTTAAACCCCCCCCCCCCCCCCAAAAAAAAAAAAAAAAACTTATCAAGTGTTGACAATGATTTAATGTTTTGTCAAATCATTTTATTAACGTTACATATACATATCAGTTGCAGCATTGCGTTACCCATAATCCTTTGAGCGTTTTGACATATGTCATTTAGACCGTTGTTGAAACATTGCAATTTCCCGACTTTATTGTTGCATCAATTTTGTACAAGCTATATTCCAAATTTATGATAAATGATAACCTATGTGAAAATATATGTTATAGTACAATGTAATTTAATTGCCAGCTTGAGATACCATGAGCGTGTATAAGTGTAGACGTTTGAAACAAAATAATCAACACATGTCATCCGTTCAAGACGCTGCAAGCTTATTTGTATGTTACCTAAAGGCGCAAAATGGAGTAACTTTGTGTAATACAGTCGTCTCGATCGTATGTACAAGCGTTATTGGAATTTAACTCACGAGGCTACACGCGTCGACGATTCTATTGTATGGTAGCATTTACTATTTTATTCCCGCGACTGTACACGAAAAAAAAATGATATGCAGAATTAAGAGGTTTAAATTTAATTGCTTATATTTTGAATACAGTGGTCACGCGATTCCTCAATGCGGCGATTCATTGAATACCGGCGATGACTCGAGCTATAAGCCCAGTCCCTTGATATAGCCCTTCTTTTTTCTATGTAAACTTAAGGTCGATTCTTAAAACATGCGATTTTGGATATCTCGAGCCCTGTCCTTGGTCACTAGATAATTTATCCTATGTAATTTCTATGCGATTCCTCGAAGTCAATATCTAAACATAACTGTATCTCCTTGACAACCATACTCCGGCCCTCTGACCACCTGTCCCTGTAATTAAAACCTTGGTCAAGATGGTTTTGTATTTGTTTTCACACACCGTCAAGCCTCCGTAGAGTACATAGGTGAATTGTTATATCAACACGGACATGTAAAACGTATTTTCGCACCTACTGATCATGTAACAAACTGCGACGGTTCTGCATAATTAATCAGTTGTCATTAAAGGTGCCGATTTTATTTGTTTGTGTGTTGTTCTTTTACTCTGTAATTATTAATTTGGAGAACCACGGCATAATGTTTAGTGTTTATACAAGAATGTAAAAAATACGCAACGCCTCCATATAAACAAACTAAAACAAAGGGTTTCAATCAAATTATCGGTAAAAAAACCCAACTTATTTCTGAATTAATTCTCACAATGAAAGCTATGCTAGTGTTAATTTTGGTTAAACCTATTCTATGTATAAAAAGTACCATAAACTATAGTACTATAACGTAACAAAATAATTAATGAAAAGTATCAGCAAATATAAGTGTATTGAATTTTTACATATAAATAATTCCTCAAATACGGCGATTCTTCGAGTTTCTTTGCAGATCCCGTCAGACCTCGAGGAATCGCGTGACCACTGTATGCTACAATGGAATTGTCGGGATTTTCAGGCCATTTATTTTGGTACCTAGAATACTAAAATTGGTCAAGTTATAAGAAAGCGATATCAAAATAAAGATTGATTTATTTTTGCCATATGGCTTATTTCACAAAGTTCATGCATGATAGGGGTCCATACGAAAAAAAAAGTAAAAGGTAGGGAAATTAATATTTATTCTTTTTAACGGTATTAATGTTTATTTCTTTCAATGTTAGCAGAAAGTCCTA
>CM037790.1:43412141-43462141 GCA_021229015.1 Solen grandis | reverse complement strand
GCAGGTTGTGCTCTGGTGAGCTGAAAATACACAAAAATAAGATTTTCTTTTACAATGTTTAATCTTTTACCACTGTACAACTTAATAAAACCATCCAATCACCAACCTTTTTTTCTGTAAACAAACTTATGTAGTGCCAGTTAGTATCACTAATTTGTCAGAGACTGTTGTAAGCACAATCGTCCTTTAAACAAGGGGCCCCAGGCTTAAGTCTTGGTCTGGCTGCACATTTTTCTCACTTGGTTATTTTGCACCGAACAAGGGAGCATTATAGAATCTCCAATGTATACTGCCTTTTTGTTTATCAGGAACATTATTAATTTGATATCTGTAAATTCTGCAACGAATTCCAAATTGGCAGGGAATATGTAACCGTTATTGGTGGGAAACTTTTGTAAGTGGTCCTAGGTTTCAGTCCTGGTCTGACTGCACATTTTTCTCAACTTACATTGAAACTTCTTTGTGTCCTCTTAATATGTATATTAAGCATTTGTTTCAATATTAAAGCATATTGTGTGTCTTTCTTCATTTTAAGATTCACTTCAAGTCTTGGAACTAGTTTTCTATTTATGTACTTAAATATACATGTATATACTTATATCTCAATAAAAGTTATGTAAAAAAAAGTTGTTTTCCTGTTAACCCACATAAATTTTATTATCAGGCAGTTTTTGTGACGTTTTCACCCACAACTATAGTACCTACATTCTGAGAGTCCATCTCTCTACATTAAAACCGAATAACCTCTCAATTTTGTATGACTGGTCGAACGATTGAACACAAGTCTACAACACAGCTTAGCTTCAGCTTAAACTCAATTCTGAGTAAAAAAGAAATATTTACGGGATAGAATAATTGTATGTGGCATTAAAACGCAAAAGGAGTAATTTCTCTATGATGTTGTGTAACTCTCACTTATCCATTCGGAGGAATATATTTTCTTTCGAATGTGAAGGTGGCTCGTGGGTGAATTTGGATAGTGGAAAGTGCAGGTTTCGGTTATCAAGTGGTGTTACAATGATCCATATAGAAAGCTTGAATTCCGATACAAATCCGTGTAATTTACTTACAATCACATAAAGCTATCTCAGATATCTCCAGGGTTTATTTGTTGCACTAAAGAATGGCAGATACCTGTATATTTGCTCTCTGAAGCAGGTTAGGAGCCTCTGCATCTATAAATAGAAAATGTGCTGTCGCTCGGTTCTATAAGATATGCTGAGTACAAATCAAAGCGCTGATAGTGCTAAGAGAATAGTTTTGTTGCATTTCTTATTTTTTATCAAAGTAAATTTTATAAACAGAACATACATTTATTCGACTCATACTGTACGGTACATCGTCATACACATAAATGGAAAATAAATTATTTTCAAGGTATAACAAGAGTTAAGACTTAAGTAGATTAACATGACGTGAAAATGTATTTTCTATTTATACAGATACCTACTTTATCTAATACTGGCCATTACAGCAAAACAGAAGGATGGAGTAAAACTTAGATGATGATTATAATAATATTAATAATAATACTAATTTATGATAACTTTTTAATACAATACAACATAGAAAATAGTAAAAATGCGAAAAAGTCTGAAAAAGTGTGGTATTTCAATATTATGTATAAAGCACTGTAGGTATGGCTATTATAAAATTAAAAATATCTTCTTAAAGGTTTTACAATGCATATACAGTTTTATGTAAAAATATATGTATGGTTAAACTGCAACATGGTCTGATAGTATCATAGTTTTCTCCTTTTGTGAGCTAATTTAATATATTTACAAAGGTTCAATAAAGTTCCACTTTAGAATTAAGCAAGTCTACGAATTTAATCATGTTTGTCTCATATAATAAAAACGATAATAAAGCGTTTACGTATGTCACTAAAACATTACATTGGAGGATGAAATGAAACTCATCTTCTATATGAAGATTGGTAGAACACAGCTGACAGAAACGTTCCTGTCACGATACCTAGCGGACTTATATCGTAAAGAATTCGCTGAAATACGAATTTTCGTTAGTTGCTGACGGAGACAAATTGGGGTTACTTTTGAAAGATATGATTCATATGTAGAGTCAGTTTTCAAATGACAATAAAATACATTGAGTATATTATTCCTAGAGGCGTCCGAAAACCATTGCTGTCTGAAGTTGTCAATTATTCTCTGTTTAAAAACAGATATAAACACAGGGATATTAATACTGGTTGGATTATTCCAGACTTCTGAAAAACCATACTGGTTTTATAACGTTCTAACTTTATAGGACCAGCTATTTTCTATTGACATTTTTTTTAAAATTTTTTAAACCTTTTATTATTTCACATATCTACTGACATAAAGGGGATATCTACCCAACTCGCCATACATAGCCGCGTTACATGCATTTTGACTAGCACCTAAAATTGCTTTACAGAAACGTAAATGTAAACTTTCAATATCCTTTGATTTCGTAAAACCCCATATGGGGGATGCATAATTCAAAACTGAGCCGACAAACGAGTCGAATAATTGTAAAGGAAGTTTGGGACTAACTTCCAACCATTTTATGTCAATCAGTAAAACATTCAGCCTTTAGGGCTTTTCTGATTAAATACTTGTTATGCAAAACAAAGGATCCAGTATAATTAAATACAAAACCGAGGTAGTTAAAATCATTTACAGTTTCCAAGGGTATATTGTTGTAATATCAACATTCATCTTCTTTCAAAACCCCTCGTTTGCGAAAAACAACGATCTTAGTTTTTCTGTATTCACCTCTAATCCCCATTTTGAACAATATTCATGTAAACGATTCAAATTATGTTGTAAATCAAGAGGCGATTTTCCCAATATAACCATGTCGTCCGCAAATAGTAAAATAATTAAACATAGATCATATATTATGATGCCAGAATCATCTCTGTCTTGGAGAAATAATTCCAAGTCTTCAAGAAATAGAGCAAATAATGCTGGCGCATTATTATGGCCTTGACGTAAGCCTACTGATATATCGAAGAAATCCGAATAATTTTTTTTACACATGATTTTACAACATTATACATTGAACGGATCATAACCAATAATCTACCGTCCATGCCCATATGAAATAACTTAAATCATAATACGTTTCTGTAAACGGAATTAAACGCCTTCTTCAAATCAATAAATGTCCAGTGTAGACGCATACGTCGATTTAGAACATCTTGAACCAGATTTTGCAAAACATACACCGCATCAACAGTTGTACAGCCTTTACGAAAACCAAATTGTGCGTCAGATAATAAATTATTTTGCTCAAACCAGCGTTTTACTCTAGCTGTTAAAATACTTATAAACAATTTACCAAAACTGCTACTTAATGTTATTCCCCTGTAATTGTTGGGGTCGTTTTTGTTACTCTTTTTGTGTATTGGGACAATACATCCCAACGACCAGGAGTGAGGAAAGTAACCAGCTGTAAATATCATATTGAACATTTCCGTGATATGTAATCCTAAAATGTCAAAGGATTCTATAAAATATTCGTTTATCAGACTGTCGTAAGGGCATTCTGCTTTATTTTTGTTCAGACGTTTAATTGCCTGTTCTACCTCTGACAAGGTGATAGGTATATTCAATTCACGATACGTGGGGTCATTCACATTAAAGTTACTCGAATTGTTAAAATCCTCTACGTCATTCAATGATGTTGTTTGAATATCATTATATAAATGGGAAAAATATTTCCGAAAGTCTAATTTTTCCTTTTTTTTTTCTTTTATAGAATTTCCAGAAATCTTTAGGTCTTCCTTTTTTCAATGATTCTAAATCTTTTGCTTGTTTTAGGATAAAAAGTCGTTTCTTTTTCGAATTATACACTTATAAGCATTTTTACGCTCACAAATTAATATTCTGTTTTCATAGCATTCACAGTGATTAAAATTATCATTTAAGGCCTGTGTGTATAATTGTTTCGCCTCAATACATCCTCTATCGAACCATTCTTTATTGTTTTCAGTGCGTCTCTTTGTAGTAGTATTACAACAGTGTTTAAATAAAGGATCGGCAACCTCGCACACTGAATTTGAGAACTGTTCGATCATGACATCTAGAGACTTAATATCACCTGAGTGTGCATGCTCAAGTACGTGATTGAAATCTGTCAATTTTCCTTTAAGCCCGCTCCTAAATAGTTCTCGCTTTGTGTTCTTCCATTTTATATAGTACGAGGCGTTTTGTAAGTTGTTATCAACGGTGTCATGCATAATTGCGCGACCCGCCATTGTAAAGCAAAGTGGTGCATGATCACTATAAGGGTTAAAATTATCGATATTGAAACCACGAATCAGTGAAAGATCTGTTTCTTTTAATAAAAGGTAGTCTATTATGCTACTTGTCGAGTGATTATAAAAGGTAAATGCTCCAACATTATAATTTGCACCTAGCCTACCGTTAGCTATGCGAAGTGACACATATCGAGCATTTTGGTGCCCCTGGCGTTACATACTGTATCAAGTGAATATCTAGTTAGAGGGGTGTCTGGAAAGTATTCATCTTTGTCAATATGATTTACGTTAGAATCACAAACTACATAATCGTATTTATTACCTACACGTGCGTTCCAGTCCCCAACTAATAAGACAGATCCCATGGTCTCGAAATAAGTTACGTCAGAACTTATTAATTCGAATAAATCAACATCTATTAGCATATTCACTGGTGAATTTTCATGCCATATATACAAGCAACCATAAATACACATCTTACTAAAATTCAAAGAAGTTTTTTTTTCTAATTTTACCCAAATCAAAGTATCATAATGATTTTTTACTATAGCAATACCAGGCAAAAGACAGTCTCGGATGAAAATAACCATACCACCACTATTTCTTTTACCTCTACGGTGTCTAAATTTACGGTAAAAATTGAAGCAAGTAAAATCACATAGAACATTTTTATAAAAGTTTTTATCAGTCCATGATTCAGAAAGTATTATAATATCATGTTCAACTATTAGGTCGACAAAATCACTATCCCTAAGTTTACTCTCAGTAAGTCCATTACAGTTCCATACTAGCACTCTCGGACCATTCTCCTCGCATCCTTAGTCAGACTTAACAGGCTTCCCGTTCACAAAGTGTCATATGAAATCCAAGCTGTCTTGCCCTCCTGTTTGGCTTGTCGCATCTTCGGGACTAGTTGACGGCGTATAGCGACCACTTCAGGGGGGAATTGCTCGTGTAGATAGAACTTGCTACCATCCAGTTCGAAACGCTTCTTCCTAACTGTTTCCCGAACAAAGTAAACTTGCAGACAATTTTCCTAGAAGACCGCACATTTGGATCCCCGCCAGCACTGCCAATTCTATGAGCCCGCTCGATGCCTATAGAGTTCGTATACTCCTGATCCATCTCAAGTTTTTCGTTCTCCCTCTCAAGCACGTGAATTTTATCAGTGTTATTTCCTGATGAAAATTCTTCAGCATCCATACCCTCTGTAACTTTCTGGATTTTATCGTCTGTTGCCTTAGCGATCCTGTGCATACGAGTCCACATGCTTTTAATTTCCTTCTCAAACGAATTAATCTTTTCTTCTACCTTATCAAGGGTTTGTAACTTTTGTTCTACTTTATCAATATTACTGTCAATTTTCTTGAGATATGCAATGATTTGAGAGTTTTGAGAATCCATAGGCGACCCTTGTTCGGACTCTTTATCAAGTTTGTTCTCCATCCTTAATTTAGATGATTTAGTAGAACTATGAAGCTTTTCTAGAGATAATGTAAAGACAGATAGAGAGTCATCAAGCAATTCACTATTATTTTTTTTCAAAATGTCACTAACATTCACCCATCATTTAGCAAACTCCAGATATGTAACCAACTTTTATATAAACACGATGGCCATATTTCAATCACATATTCGCTCACGGACCCGGAGCTAGAAAAAACACGCCAGCCTCACTCGAGTCACACCTATTAGAATAAACGGGGGTCAACTTTTTACGCATGCCAATAAACCCGCCTTAACTTTGCGTTAACAAGGTCATTAAAAGAAATTAAAAATGAATGCACCAATTGTTTCAACAATTAGTCTCTCTTACCGTCTCCTTATTTCTATAGCCTACATTTTGTTAGAGTTATATCAAATATGCATATCTTAATCAAAAGGAAACAAATCTAAAACCACAATCCTTCATTATTTTAATATGTTTTATATCTTGCATTAAAATAAGTTACCCTGCATATCTGCAGCACGTCAAACCCTCTTACACTTGAGACTTATACAACTTCAGCGCTTTGAATCTTTCTCGCCGGTCGTGCTTATTTCAATGTACTGCCTCAATCAGTACATTTGTACTTGTACTTAATCTGTATATGGTTATGTTCTGTAATTTGTTACTGATTGTAAATATGAAATAGTTAACTAAAGATTTTCAAAAATTAAAATATAAGAATGAAACAAAAGAAGAACTCGTTGAAATCCACAAATTGGTAAACAACTGTAATGAGATCGTGAAATATCGATTGATTCATATTTCTTAAAAATCCAGGTCACTGTGACGTGTATTTCGATAGGACAACAATAAATAAATGTACACGTCTTTTATATTTAGTAACATTAATTACAGGTCTCAACGAAAACATGGGGATACATTTAATTTTACTTCTCTTGTCTGTGTGTTTTACAGGTATTTTTAAAAAAAAATAAATCAAATTAATGTATCTGTTTAGATGTTAAGTAAGTCAAACAGTACTGGCTAAAGACTGATCGGATGAGGCCAATGTCACGTTTAACACGATCAAGTGAGATTTCCTCCATTATGAGATGTCCTCCATTATAACAATTCACTGAGTGGGCCAACATCATGTTAAACATAATCAAGTGAGATTTCCTCCATTATAACAATCCGCTGAGTGGGTCAACATCACGTTTAACATGATCAAGTGAGATTTCCTCCATTATAACAATCCACTGAGTGGGTCAACATCACGTTTAACATGATCAAGTGAGATTTCCTCCATTATAACAATCCACTTAGTAGGTCAACATCACGTTTGACATAATCAAGTGAGATTTCTTCTAGTATAACAATCCACTTAGTAGGTCAACATCACGTTTGACATGATCTAGTGAGATTTCCTCTAGTATAACAATCCACTGAGTGGGTCAACATCATGTTTAACATGATCAAGTGAGATTTTTTCTAGTATAACAATCCACTTAGTAGGTCAACATCATGTTTAACATGATCAAGTGAGATTTCCTCCATTATAAAAATCCACTGAGTGGGTCAACATCATGTTTAACATGATCAAGTGAGATTTCTTCTAGTATAACAATCCAATGAGTGGGTCAACATCGTGTTAAACATGATCAAGTGAGATTTCCTCCATTATAACAATCCAATGAGTGGGTCAACATCAGGTTAAACATGATCAAGTGAGATATTCTCCATTATAACAATCCACTAAGTGGGTCAACATCATGTTAAAACATGATCAAGTGAGATTTCCTCTAGTATAACAATCCACTGAGTGGGTCAACATCATGTTAAACATGATCAAGTGAGATTTCCTCCATTATAACAATCCACTGAGTGGGTCAACATCACGTTAAACATGATCAAGTGAGATTTTTTCCAGTATAACAATCCACTTAGTAGGTCAACATCACGTTTGACATAATCAAGTGAGATTTCTTCTAGTATAACAATCCACTTAGTAGGTCAACATCACGTTTGACATAATCAAGTGAGATTTCTTCTAGTATAACAATCCACTTAGTAGGTCAACATCACGTTTGACATGATCTAGTGAGATTTCCTCCATTATAACAATCCACTGAGTGGGTCAAAATCACGTTTAACATGATCAAGTGAGATTTCCTCCATTATAACAATCCACTGAGTGGGTCAACATCATGTTTAACATGATCAAGTGAGATTTCCTCCATTATAACAATCCACTGAGTGGGTCAACATCACGTTTAACATGATCAAGTGAGATTTCCTCCATTATAACAATCCACTGAGTGGGTCAACATCACGTTTAACATGATCAAGTGAGATTTCCTTCATTATAACAATCCACTGAGTGGGTCAACATCATGTTAAGGTGGGACCTAATGAGAGATTATAATCAATTAGTAGCACATGTTGATGATCGATTCAGCTGAACCGAGCCAGTGACATCCATCGATCTGTATGGGTCACTCTAAGTTACGAGGGTGATACAATAAATAACCAGCCTAACTTATTTCGGGTTGAGATATACCTCTTCTTTTTCAATATAATTTCCCTCCAGGACTATACACTTGGACCAACGGTGTTCAAGTGCCATCAGCCCAGAAGTGAAGAAGTCAGGGTCCTTTCCATGGAACCACTCCTCACTTGCCGCCACGACTTCTTCGTCAGACCGGAAATGACGTCCACGCATATCCTTTTTCAAATTTGGAAAAAGGAAGAAGTCGCTACGAGCCAGGTCTGGTGAGTAGGCAGGGTGCGGTTTTAATTCATACCCATTTCGCTCCACAGCATCCATTGCAACTTTACAAGCGTGGACTCTTGCATTGTCCTGTTGCAGCAAAACACCTTTGGAGAGTTTACCACGTCGTTTCTCGCGGATGGCGTTCCTCAATTGGTCTAGCAAGTTTGCATAGTATGCCCCGGTTATTGTACTTCTCTTGGGTCAAATATCCAACAAAATAACAACCTTTGTGTCCCAAAATACTGTGGCCATCACTTTGCCAGCAGATGGTTGAGTCTTGAACTTCATCGGCCTTGGGGATCCCGGCCCTACGCACTGGCGACTCTGGGCTTTATTTTATGGTTCATGATAATACACCCAAGTCTCATCCACAGTAACTAAACGCAAAAGGAATTCATCTTTTGACCTCAAACGCTTCAACAACGCACTGCACACTGATGCTCTCGTTGCCATTTGCTCATTGCTAAGGGATTTTGGGACCCAACGGGCTGTAAGCTTGCGCATCCCTAAACGATCATGCAAGATTGTTGAAACGAAACCATGTGAAATGCCTAATGCCTGTGCTATTTCTTCAACCTGACTTTGCCTATCTGAGTATACCAGATCTCTGACTTTATTACACATTTCTTCGTCGATGGCATCAACTGGGCGTCCAGTCCTGGCTTCATCTTCTAAAGACGTTATACCGCGATTAAACTCCCCAACCCAGAATTTAACTTGAAAATAAGATTGTGCAGAAGACCCGTACACAGCAACTAACTCAGCATGCATGTCCTTACCAATTTTAGCTTTTAAATGCAAGTACCGAATTACAACACGGTACTCCACTTTTGATGAAACGCTTGCTTTTACATCACTAGCCATGTTTGACATTCAATATCTGACAAACAAATGACCGTATACATGTGTAGTTTTGTACACAGGTATAGTACATGTATTGAAACAATGCGTGAAAATCGTGGATGTCTCGGTTGATCGGAAATGTCATTGGCTGGTTATTTATTGACTCGCTCTCATATATAGAGTCCCTGCTCTAACCGAAACTAAATATCTCGGAGCAAGGTAAACATCGAATACACGGATTCAGGTTTTCCTAAGCATAAGAAGTCAATTTGTACATGTTTCTCAATATACACACTGTTTTACAAATATTATTCCTATAATTGCATACATTATATTGTGAAATATTATTACCCTTATTACTACAATAATTGAGACACAAAACAATTGATTGTTGTGACAAATCAAGGACCGTGTTCACAACGTATATTTGACTTTTGAAATCATTAGTTATATCCGAATTCTAATATACTTTTTAAAATAAATATCTATTAGATGGTAAACAAGCTGTTTTACAGTTTAACCTGATATAGCATCCACCTGTATTAGGCGGTCAACCTGCATTAAGCGGTCAGATTGAATATTACCAAACAATAGTATTTTGTTTTTGTTTAGCCTTACTTTAGCGGCCATCTTTGTTCAGCGGTCACTTTCTCTTGTTCCCTTGACTGACCACTTAAGACAGGTTTGTTTTTGTGGCCTCCGTGGCCGAGAGGGTAAAGTCGCTGACTTTAACACTCACTCAGCCCCTCACCGCATGTGTTCGAATCCCGGCAGGATCATTCGAACTTTCATGTGAGGAAGCCTTCCAGCTGGCTTGCGGTAGGTCGGTGGTTCTAGCCGGATGTCTACGTACATTCGGGGTCTTCCTCCACCTGTAATTAACATGACGCCAAAACAGGTATAGCCACGCCCCAAATGTTTGTCGGAGGTTGTTGAACTAAGGTAACTATTGAAAGCAAGATTCACGTGCATTTGTTTGTCGGAGGATTGTACAGCTTTTCACTGGTTAAACCGATATACATATTCATTTCGGGGCGTTTTGGCGTCATGTTAATTAGCTGGACGTCGCTATAAGACTGAAATACTGTCGAGGCGACGGTTAACTCCAAGTCCAGTCAAGTTAAGACAGGTTTGATAGTAGTTTGAGAATTATAAATATTTTAGAAATTGTACATAAGCTTACACGCATCTTAAGATGTTTCGCCAATACGGCTTAGCACGGTGTATGTGTATTGGCTTTAACGTCCCACCGACAGTATTTCAGTCATTTGACTTGACTTAACTATTTGAGTTTATCGTCGCTTCGACAGTATTTCAGTCATATAGCGACGTCCAGCTAATTAGAGATGGAGGAAGACCCCGAATGCACGGAGGCATCCAGGTAGAACCACCGACCCACCGCAAGCCAGCTGGAAAGCTTCCTCACATGAAAGTCCAAATGACCCTGCTGGGATTCGAACCCACGCGGTGAGGGGCTGAGTGAGTGTTAAAGTCAGCGACTTTACCCTCTCGGCCACGGAGGCCCCTCAGTCATTTGGAGACGATGTCTACTCGAGACAGATATAGTGCTGCCACAATGCAGTGTCACGCCATAGACATGTGGCATGATACCACACCAGTCATATTATCCTGACACCGGGTCATCGAGTCTTTGGACTACCCTTATATGCTGAGCGTCAAGCAAGGGAGTTATACCAGAACCATTTTCCATTTTTTACGACTTTAGGTATATGTGTAATCAAGATCATTAATCGATCGATATCCATGTTTCAATCGTTACACCTTAAAATCAAGAGATCTTTTTTTCTTTGCAGTGGTGTTTTTTTTTTTTTTTTTTTTTTTTTTTTTTTTTTTTTTGTATATTCTCTGCCTATCATTTAACTGTTTACAAAAACTAAAAATAAAACAAATAAAAAAAAAAAGAAAGAAAACGTATATTGAATGAATTTCTTGAATAACATTGCAATGGGACACTCTACTGATAAGGGTTCAATCCTGGAGACAATTTTAAAGAAAGTGTGTGTGTGTGTGTGTGTGTGTGTGTGTGTGTGTGTGTGACGAGCAGGTGTAACACCCTGGATGGGTAGATCTAGAAAGAAGATAGATTTGCAGAATATACTCTATCACTCTCATTAAAATTTTCAACGAAATTTTCAGTAAATAAGAATTTAATATCTTAATGAATCAGACAAAAAACTTACGTACACGCACAACACGCGCAAGCACGTATACAAAGGAAGGAAATAATCAACAGATATAGATATATACACGTAAAAAGTGTTTATTATTATTATTATAATTATTATTATTTCAGACATTGTTAAAGCAGACGACGATGACGTCGGCGGGTATGGAATTTTTCACATTGTCTTCATGTTACCTATTCAAGATTAGTTAGGCTTCGGTGTTATTATATTTTGGAAGTAACTGTACTTGAAGTCATATTTGCTGATTTTATCAGACAGTTGGTGCAAGACCAATGTTATTTTATCAGACAGTTGGTGCAAGACCAATGTTATTTTATCAGACAGTTGGTGCAAGACCAATGTTATTTTCTTATTGATATACACGCCATTATGTTTATTTTGATAGATCGACAATTAACATGTTAAAGACATACTGAAATGATTCCGGAGGTCTTATCAACTACTATATATTTATGGTCTATATGCACATGACAGTTAAACGGTACTTATTCATGCCACTGATCACAAATAGCATCAAGAGCATCGCCGGTCAGATGCAGACGTTCATCTGATTTTCTTTTTCTCTGCAGAGCCTGACAAAAGTCTTCTTTTCCAGCGTCTACATACGGATGGTATTGGGGGTCTTAGCTTTCATTGCGATAGTTGCTGGTGCAGTTGTTTTTTGTTGCGTTTGCAAGAGAAAACGGGAGCAAGCCCAAGCGCCGGCCAATCATATTGCTGTGCCCGTATGCCAGCCTACAGTTGGTAAGTTCTTTATTTTTTTTTTTTTTTTTTTTTTTTTTATCTTTCTTGGATTGTTATTGGAGCTGACTTCGAACCCCACATATCACGCCAATAATGACATTTTGTTGATGTCGTGCTATTTTAGTAAAACACTAGTGTTTGAACCATAGCCATTTTAATCTGCGATTTTTGCAATGCAATATGAAATAAACTACATTCAGTGATACTGGGTTTCTTATTTTAAGCCGGTCACATACGTAATTCCCTTGGTAATTGTAATTAATGTAATATAAGGTTGATGTTCATTTCAAATGTTTACGACATAACATACCGTATACTTGTTTACCAATAACTTACCGCACACTTGTTCACCCATAACCTACCATACACTTGTTGTTCACCCACAACTTACCGTACACTTGTTGTTCAACCACAACTTACCGCACACTTGTTGTTCAACCACAACTTACCGTACACTTGTTGTTCACCCACAACTTACCATACACTTGTTGTTCACCCACAACTTACCGTACACTTGTTGTTCAATCACAATTTACCGTACACTTGTTGTTCACCCACAACTTACCGTACACTTGTTGTTCAACCACAGCATATGTTCCAAACCAACCGCCCCAGCCACCGGCCTGCGGTCAGTGCTATATGAACCAACCGCCCCCGGCCTACAGTCAGTACTCCACGCCCCCGGCCTATGGTCAGAAGTCCGACTTAAACCCACCAGCGTATTCACCAGCACCCGAAAATTACTAAATGGAGCTTAGAGGAGGGCCAGCTTTAAAAGACTTCATAACGTCAAGGACATCACATGTTTTGACGTCACCACTTGAAAGCTGATTTCTTTTCTCAAGCAATAATATACAATTTGAACTATTATGTTATTCGAAAGTTTTCGTGTTTTTTTTGTTGTTGTTGTTGTTGTTTTTTTCAGCCGTAAACCGAAATCATGAAAATATTCCGATAGAAGATAATCAAGGAAATTACTCTCTAAGAAAGTATATATTAGATATGAAAACATAATCTGATGCCCACGAAAGTGTTTAGAATTTAGGATTTGTCATTTACATGTGCATGACAACAAGAGAGATTAAGCTCATCACAAGTTTTTTCATGCATAGATTCGCTTTTCTTATACGTATGCATTATCATGAATATATATCTACAGGCTGTAATATCATCTTATGCATATTTGTAAAGGTAAGCAGAGTCGATATATTTATACAGGTACAGTCAAACCTGTCTTAAGCGGTCAGTCAGTTGAACATAATCCCTGTGATTTAAATGAGAAAGTGGCACACTCCGTAGATTTAACCAATATCTGTAGTTGAAAGGAAATTATCGAAAAACAAACAAACTTATAAATAATAGATAATAGATAAACGTTTTGTATTGTGATATTCCGGATGTAAGGGGGGTCATTCTAATGTGATATTTATACCTTTTTTTTTTATTTAACAATATCATCAAGGTTATTTTTAATAAAGCCTTTTGTTTGTTTATTTGTTTGCTTATTTGTTTGTTTATCGGGTTAAACGTCCCGCGGACAATATTTAAGTTATATGAAGACAATGTCTACTTGAGACAGATATAGTACTACCACACTGCAGTATCACACCGTAGGCATGTGGCATGATACCACACCCAGTCACACTATCCTGACACCGGGTCAACCAGTCCTGCAACTACCCTTATGTACTGAGCGCCAAGCAAGGGAGCTATACCAGTACCATTTTTTTTTTTACGATTTTGCTAAAGTATCTTATGATTATTCGTGATATCATTTTCGCTTTCTACCATTTTATTAAAACTAGATGTCTAGGGGCAATATGTCGAACCCGCGTCCATGCATGTGGGAGATGTAGGCCGGACAAACATCTATACGCTGTAAGAAGTGACATTGAAAGTAGGGGACCCGATTTTTCTGCGCTTCACATGGTTTCATCGAGGCAAGCCTTACTGCCAAGTTATTTGAGAATCCTTTGATCCATTCCTAAGTTAAAGCCCGAACTTGCAAATCCGGACGATGTGACGCACTAACGCAAATACGCCGTTTCGCTATTTTGCGACTATGTCGAGCCTAGCGGCTCACCTCAGCTGGGAATAAATAGTCATGTATCCTGTCAAGAAACTATATAACTAATCATGAATAATGAAACTAGGACATTATATTTTAATTTATGGTAATGTTCATTAGGATCTCCGAAATCCTGAAATGGAATTACTTGTATTGGTACAAATGGAGTCAAAACATAACAGATTGTTTGCCATAAGCAACGGGTAAGACGTAATGTACGGAATAAGTTTTAAATTAAGGGCGAGAGAAATCTTGGGAGGCAAACATAATGGCAGTTAATCAAATGTAAATATCATCGTTTCGGGCAATGGAATTTGTTAATATGTGCGCGCATTCTGTTTAGGAAAAAAACATGCTTTTCTTCTGGAATCACATTCTTTCTATTCGTTAAAGCAGGCTTGGTGAATGTTGATCTAGCTGTCATGCTGTTTTTTTCTTCAACGGATCTGTCATAGTGCTGTTTACGTAAACTTCTATGGTTTTACAACGGATCTGTCATACTGTTGTTTTCTTTACTCCCATAGTTTTACAACAATAATTTGAAATTATACCAAAACGCAACTCGGCCGGTGTTCGTTAGGAATGAGATATTGAGTTATCTCCCTTATATAATATGCTTTTTCTGATCTAAATCTAAGGATCTGGCGCTTTGTTTAAATCTCTAGACAAAAAAAATCATATAAATATTATTTTATAGTAATATTAAATTTTAATATATTTTATAGGAACTAACGAATATACTACAACAGGTATACTAAATCCTCTACCTAAACAAATAATAAAATAAGGAATGATTTAAACAAAGAAAGAAAGACAGAATGAAAGAAAGTCGCATATTTTGAATTTTAGAAAAAATAATCCGGAATATGATGTGCACGTGTAATACCAAGGGAAGTTCCTCAACCAATCATGAAATGGTATTTAGAATTGTAAAACAAAAATTAGGCGCAAATTCATTTTAGTAAAGTTCATTCAAGTAAAGTTGTGATTACTGCTGTTTTATCAATTCGCAGACGTTTTTCTTTTTCTCTCTTTTTTTTTTTTTTGTAGCACTATTTGCACAGCTCATTTAAAAACATTTACACAGACTGAACGGCGGGCAAATGTTTACGTTACCTACACGTGGTGCTAATTTGAGAGGGTCTGGTTGAAGAAGAATATGTAGATTAATTTTGCCGTTCAGCCACGGTTTACACGCCGATATCAGTTTCCTGAAACCGATGAAGACAGATTCCAGGCATGGTTCGGCACAGGTATACATTTCCACCCTTCAAATTTCTAATTCAGTAGGGCGTTTCTCTTTAGATAAAGTAGCCATCGCAATCAAAGTGACGCCCTGATTATAAATACGAGTGTCTGTTATATATGAAAATTTGAAAGCAGCCAAACTGAAATTAATTCGCTGTGAGAATCATTTACTGGTGATGGTTAACCGTTCCCCGATTAGCAAGAAAATAAAGGTAATGTCCCTGTAATGTTTCCGCTATATTTCGGACATCATGGCTCTTCACGGAGAAAACCAAGATTTCTTAATGTTTCATTATTGGAACCTTGGTTATCTTGGTAGAGGATAAGTGTTCCAAGACGAAGCGGAAACATGACAGGGACTTTACCTGGTGTCGTGCTCGATTCCTGACCCTGACATACCGAAATCGTAATTAGATAACACTTATAGCACCCCGCGTAGCGTTCAGGTAAGGTAATAAGGATCGGAGGGTCTGATACGACTTGACTATTTGAGTTTACCGTCGCTTCGACAGTATTTCAGTCATATAGCGACGTCCAGCTAATAACAGGTGGAGGAAGACCCCGAATGCACGGAGGCATCCGGGAAGAACCACCGACCTACCGCAAGCCAGCTGGATGGCTTCCTCACATGAAAATCCGAATGACCCTGCCGGGATTTGAACGTCTGATACGAATGTATCAGGAGAATGTGATCGAATGTGGTGTCATCCCACATGTCTGCAGTGTGATACTAGTGTGAGGGCGATATGTGGGACAAAATCAAAACAAGAGGGCCAAGACAGCCTTGAAGACGCTTGTCTTTATTTCTTCCACAATCATAGTTGTGATAAATACATATATAAGCCATGCAGAAATACAGCAAGTTAATTTCAATTTTCAAACCAAACAGTACATGTGGTCAAAACTTGAAGGTTGTAGCATAAAAAATCCTAAATAATATTTAAAGGACCATAACTCATTACCTAATCGGCTGATATCAGCCATGAGGGATAATGGTTGTAAACTTAGTCATTAAGTTTGAAGACGGTTGTTTAAGAAATGAAGATGCTAGATTGAAATCTGGCATTTTTTAGTATCAAAAGGGTTATAACTCCGGACCAAATTGATCTTTATCAGCTATTATCGAACTTGGCAAAGAGATTACAGCTATACCATTGTCATAAAGTTTGAGTATGATCGCTTAAGAAAGAAAGCTATAAGCGTGCAAATAAAGTGATATCTGGCATTTTTTTTACATTTAAAAGGCCATATAATGCCTGATCATCATATCATTTAAATAACTGTTATCATTTTTCTTTTCCTTTAAGTCTTGTTTTGTCTAATATTTTACTTCTAGCATTGTATCCCAACCTACAACTAGAAGCGCGGCCTTACAAGAATTCTTAATTTCAGAACAATATGTAATGACTTTAATGACCTGATATTTTGTCTTATATTTGTCTGGAAGAAAGATACTACCGGTATTATTATTGAATCAAATCCTTATTCCCAATACAGTTTAAGTTTATTTATAGTCAAATGTGTTATTCACCGGAATCAACAGATTGGATTGGGGCCCAGTTGACTCTCATTTCTTTTCTCGAACAAGACACGTAACAGAAAGTATTCATCACTCCCCAAAATCACATTCAATGATGGACGAGAAACAATGGATACCAGTAGAAATAACACTCAATTTGTGAAGGATTCCGTTGTTTTGAATGTAATCTGAGTTCTCAATAGTTCAAAACTTTTCTTGACTCACGAGAGCGAATAACGTTCTAAAAATATTACATTGTTACTTAATCTGAATCCCATGGCAGGTATATGTTCAGATGAAAAAAATACACGAAAATAAAATTCTTAATTTCTGATAACTTAAATGTAAAGGATATATTTTCTTTCAGCAGTGCTTCAAAATCAGGAGACTGTTGTAATCACGTGGGCTGAAAATCAAAAACAATTGTAAATTGATAATAAGAATTTAAATCTAAATTTTAAAAATATCTGCACACAGCATCTTAATATATTGAAAAAGACACTTTTAATTGTAAATATTTACGCACAAATTAGTTATAACAAAGCAGCTTAAATGAATAGCTAATGTAAATATAATAGTTTTAAAGTTAGAGACTACCCCGGTGGCTGAGTGGTTAGAGTGTCCGCCCCAGAATCAGAAGGCCGTTGGTTCGATCCCCGGTCGCGAATTCCCAAAGTTTTTTTGGGTTTTTTTGGCGTTCAGCATAAAACAGTAGTTCCAACACAAAATTTTCATGCGATGTCCTTATTAACAGATTAATCAGAGCTGTTTAGAATTAAACACTTCTGTCATGATAAAGATAGCAAGTCTATGCGTGTTTCAGATAGACAACTTGAACTTGCCATCCCATATATTTACATCGGCATTTGGCATCATAAAGAGAAAAAATAAATGTATCAAAAGCGTCACGTGACAAATACGCACACAGCTCTGGAAGTTCTAATTTTCTCAACATCAAAGGAAAAGAAATGATATCAAATCTTGAATTTAAAACTTCCATTACGTGGATGGGAAAAAGATAAAAAAAAGTCTTAAATTAATGAAGTAAAATGAATAACATCTATTAACGATTTCTTGATTTTTCAAATTAATGTTATCGTGACACTGGTGATAAGCATGTTAACGTACTTCAAAGACATGGCCCCGTTTTGTTTTTTTTTGTTGTTTTTTTTTTTTTTTTTTTAAAGTATGGTTTTCTTACTCAGACTCAAACTATACCCATTAGTTTCAATGGGGATTTGAGCATGGTACTCAAATTTGAGCCTGAGATCGTACTTAAATATTTTCGAGAACACAGGGCCAGTTGCCCCCGTTTCAGAATAATGAAACTGGATGTGATGGATAAGGTATCTAGCGTTATATTTGTCTTTTCAAAAGTCCCAATACGAATGAAATAACTTCTGTTGGGCAATAAAACCAAACAAATTAAGAATACCTTTTTTTTTCTTTTTTTTTTTCTTTTTTTCTAAGTTAAACTCGTACCTATTATTAATGATATATTGATGGTCGAAAAGTGTTATGCTAGTAGGTGTTAAACCTTATACATTTTTCCAAGGGAAATGTTTATCACTTTTTTTACAAGAACATGTCGAAGACATATTAAACAGAGATAGGAACTCCTGTAACAGCTAGTGGAAAATTTTGTTTAGGCACACAGTAGATTATTGAATTTTGCAAACTGTCAAAAAAAAGTATGGAAAATCACAGTTGAAAAAAGTTGCCATATTATAACATAATTATTTCTTTACTACATGGAATACTTTCAGTTTGATTTATTATAAAAAATATTTTAGATTATGATTTATATGCAACCAGTATTGAGAAAACAACTTTTTAAAATTTTTATTTTTTTAAAGGGATCATTTTGATGGTAATTTGATGTTCTATTTAAGATACAATTTACTATCACATGTCTGCAACAAGAAAGGAGATATTTGAAAACGTGAATTTGCGAGAAATGGACAATTTGTTAAGTGATGTTGTGAGATTTAGATTTAGACTGGTTGTCAATCTTTGTTTGATATGTCTTTTGACATGTGTACGCATGCATGTATTTCATACTAACCGAACAAAATGTGTCTATTATGATATCCTTTTCGTTGAAGAAAACCGGAATATTCTCCATCATCAAATTCGTCGACGTTTTTGTAATACGAAATCAGAAAACTTACTAATTATTTCGTGTATTTCAATTAGAAAGTTATTTTAGGGCCAACAAAGTATTGGCTTACACTTAATATTAAAAAAAAAAAAATAGATCTAAAAAAAGTATAATGAACAAGACTTTCTCCGACTTTTTAAGCAAGTAAGATCTGAAAGGGATTTGAAGTGTGATTTCTCACGCATTCAGATGCTCAAATACCAAAGAAAATAGAAACAAAATAATTAGTTTTTTTCTAATTTTATTTCAGGAAAACTTTGATTCATATTTATACAAAGGGGCCTCCGTGGCCGAGAGGGTAAAGTCGCTGACTTAAACACTCACTCAGCCCCTCACCGCGTGCGTTCGAATCCCAGCAGGGCATTCGGACTTTCATGTGAGGAAGCCTTCCAGCTGGCTTGCGGTAGGTCGGTGGTTCTACCCGGATGCCTCCGTACATTCGGGGTCTTCCTCCACCAGTAATTAGCTGGACGTCGCTATATGACTGACATACTGTCGAAGCGACGGTAAACTCAGAGAGTCTAGTCTAGTCTTTATACAAACTCCTGAAATCAAGGAATGCTCTATTTATTGAATAAATAGAAAAAAATCTTGATCCCTTCAACGTTTTGCTTACAGCAAAGATAAAAATTCCTTCCTTCAAAGCTGGCCGAGCGGTTGACCCCATTTTCACACGGAGCGTTTAATTCAGTTTTTTTCATTTCTTGCTGGATTTTTTTTTTTTTTTTTTTTTTTTTTGTAAACACATTAATTGTGGAAAAATGTTTGAGTTCTAGGGCATGACCTATTATACCATTCCGCTATTCACATTAAAATACATAAAAGAAAAGGCACCTTTAAACGTCTACAAAATATCCACCGATATTATTACGTACTGTTATAATATACTGTGAGATACATGTATATACTCGGTTCTTCAAGAAAGTGTGCACTTTTTTATTTTTACTGAATATTCAATAATTAGCAAACATTAGCTTCATCTTTCTCGCATTTGTCATTTAGCCCAGTTAGACCATATTCGTAATAAATCAAACTTGTAACAGACATGTTACGAATGTGATCACAATATGTTACAAATGTGTTTGTCATAAATGTTTGTTGACATTAGAAGCACATAATTATGTAACAGGAAGCAATTTGCATTTGCAACGAAATATCGCATGCGTAACAACTGTTACAAGATGTGTAAAGGAGTCAAGCATATTATTATATGTTAATATTAATCATATCATATTTCGTGCCGAATGTGTTCGATAATGATGGTAGTGGTGGTGGTATTTGTAACAACACTTTAAAAAGAGACCAACCATTAACAACAACATATACTAATACCACAACCATCACCATCACATCTGCTACGACTACTGCTGCTGCTACCGTCCTCAATTGCCGATTCGCCTCGGGAGCGGGAGATCCCAGGCCGCGGGCCGCGACGTACCAAAGTCGTAAAACATGATATTTACATAGTTCCCTTGCTTGGCGCTCTGAATAAAAGGATAATTCCAGAACTAGTGATATTGCAGTGTGGATACTGTATCAGCCGTAACAGTGCACGTCTACTTTTGGTATTGAAAGTTTCTATAAAGTTCCCTGAATCCCGACTGATAATACTTTCCTAAGTAAATTCAGGCTGACAAAAAGCGAATCGGACGGACGGACAGAAGGAAAGACGTATCGGCGACTATATGCCTTAAATGGAGAGAATGGCGTTAAATGTATAAATAAAATAATGATAAAATAATAGTGACATACGACCACCTTGCTATCAGGGAGTTTCACATGTATGTACATGTAAAATGCACTGCCATGCCACATATATATATATATATATATATATATATATATATATAATATATATATATAAGTGTGTATATATATATATATATATATATATATATATATATATATATATATATATATCACATTGTACCTTATGAGTCATGAGCCCATAGGCCTTTTGTCCTATTGGATTTGCAAATAAACAGTTCAAATATCTATCTATAATAAATCTTGTTACGAATATATTTCAATTGTACACAATTTTCTCCCTGTTTTGAATGAAAATTGACCTGTAACAAATGTGATTGTAAGTCACATCAAAATATCGACTTCGAGCATATTTGTGAAAAAATATGTTGCATTTATGATTGATTTTTTTAACCTATTACTAAATTTTTTTTTTTTGGGAAAAATTTTTTTTGTATATCTATATAGTAATTCTAAAGGAATCATGATGCCTACATAGAGAATAAAAAGAAAAAAAACTTAGTGACTCAACTCTATCTAGACAAATCGATAACATACATTGCCGTTGACCCTCTTAAAAATCACTGCATGCAAAAACATAGCATATCAAATACATATATAGATAATTACAACATCATTTAATTGTATTATTTTACTTTATTAAATCAAAGTCCAAATTCTGCTATTCATGGCTCCTTAAATTTATTTTAAAATTCAACTATATATGTTTTCAATTTGACCTCATTATATGAAGAAAAATATTTATTGTATGGAATAACATAAATCTAGACAAAAATAAATTCAGCAGAAAGGTTATCCGAGCACCATCCTAATAGTCCTGGATACAGTGCTTCACACGACAAAACCAGATGGATATTATTTCTCATACTTTTGTGACGTTTTCAGTCTACGAGAAAAAAATGAAAATCCAAGTAATCGTTGAAAAGGAAAAAAAAGTTTAAATTTGCGCCATTCCTGTATCATTATATATGGACACAATTCATGTATCATTTTATATGGACACAGTCCCTGTTATTATATATGGAAACAGTTCCGTATCATTATATTTGGACACAGTTCCGTATCATTATATATGGACACAGTTCCTGTATCATTAAAGATGGACACAGTTCCTTTTTCATGATTATAGACACAGTTCCTGTATCATTATATATGGACACAGTTCTTGTATCATTATATATGGACACAGTTCCTATATTATGATATATGGACACAGTTTCTGTATCATATATGGACACAGTTCCTGTATCATCATATATGGACGCAGTTCCTGCAACATTATTTATGGACGAAATTCCTGTATCATTATACATGTATATGGACACAGTTCCTGCATCATTATTTATGGACAAAATTCCTGTATTATCATTTATGGAAACAATTCCAGTATTATTATATTTGGAACAGTCCCTGTAATTATATATGGACACAGTTCCTGATATATATATGGACACAGTTCCTGTATCATGATATATGGACACAGTTCCTGTATCATTATATATGGACACAATTCCGTATCATGATATATGGACACTTTTTCTGTATCATATATGGACACAGTTCCTGTATCATTGTATATGGACACAGTTCCTGTATCATGATATATGGACAGAGTCCCTTTATCATCATATATGGACACAGTTCCTGTATCATTATATATGGACACAGTTCCTGTATCATTATAAATGGACACAGTTCCTTTATCATTATATATGGACACAGTTCCTGTATCATTATATATGGACACAGTTTCTGTATCATATATGGACGAAGTTCCTGTTTCAAGATATGTGGAGACAGTTCCTGTATCATAATACATGGACACAGTTCCTGTATCATAATATATGGACACTGTTCCTGTATCATTATATATGGACACTGTTCCTGTATCATTATATATGGACACAGTTTTTGTATCATATATGGACACAGTTCCTGTATCATTATATATGGACACAGTTCCTGTATCATTATATATGGACACAGTTCCTGTTTCAAGATATGTGGAGACAGTTCCTGTATTATTATATATGGACACAGTTCCTGTATCATTATATATGGACACAGTTCCTGTATCATTATAAATGGACACTGTTCCTTTACCATTATAAATACAGTTTCTGTATCATATATGGACGAAGTTCCTGTATCAAGACAAATGGACACAGTTCCTGTATCATTTTATATAGAAACAGTTCCTGTATCATTATATATGGACACAGTTTCTGTATCATTATATATGGACACAGTTCCTGTATTATTATATATGGAAACAGTTCCTGTATCATGAAATATGGACACAGTTCCTGTATCATTATATATGGACACAGTTCCTTTACCATTACATATGGACACAGTTTCTGTATCATATATGGACGAAGTTCCTGTATCATGTTATATGGACACAGTTCCTATATCATTATATATGGTCACAGTTCCTGTACCATTATACATGGACAAAGTTCCTGTACCATTATATATGGACACAGTTCCTGCATCATTATTATATGGACACAGTTCCAAAAACCCCTTTTTTATTGGCAAAATCCATTTAATTATATAGATCCGTAGTATATTGTGCTCGTATTGTGCGTTTTGATTATCTCGATTTAACTAGTAATGTTTTTACTTCTAGAATGTAATTTGGTAACATGCAGCTAAGATAAAATGCAAATAATATTTATAATTTTTCAAACTCAAATTTACGAAATGTACGACATACACGACACGTTTTACGCCGTACATCACGACGTTCGAGAATAACACTCTCAGGTTTACAACTGCATACTTGACTTTTACATTTCTACGCGATTAACATTTGTAGACGATTTTGCAACTTCCATATACGGCAGTATCACGGAAATAGGCGAAGATTTAAAGGCGGAGCCAAATTTCACGAACAGAATATAAAGAGAGGTAACTCTTACACCATGATAAATCGGTAAGTACAGAAAGATTTCCTATTTACCCGAGTCTGAAAATGATACTTTGTAGATACAATAATTTTATATACATCAATTGTTAATCATTATACTTACCTTTGGACTCTTTCAATATATACATGGTAAAATGATAACGAAATAAAATATGGTTGAAAAAATGTTATGTAGATCTATGAAAGGGAAGTTGCTATGTACAGACATTTAAGTTTCATAATTTTGGTTTTAATTTTACTAACGTTATAAGTGAATATTAAGAAATGAAAGCTTTACATTAGAAACTGAATATTTTTTTTTCTCTTTTTTCTTATCCAGTCATACCCTAGTATTAAGGTTATATTTGTGATATAGTAATTAAATGTTATTTAATATTACTGGGAAAGGCAGCAGCCAGAATTTGGGCTGTAAAAATTATTGTATAGATCTATCTGTAGCAAATCTTCCCTCTGTTTTGACTTGAAAACTGGACAATAGTAAAGCAGCAACTTAACTGAACCTTAGATATCAATTTGACTTATTCCTTCTATAAATATATTTGTTTTGCATAAAAAAATCTTGATTTATAGTCAAGCAGTAATTTTTACTGTCTGGAAAAAAAACCCATTAAGAGTTGGATTAAGACACAGACAGTAAGAAATAATATTGGAAGTCAGACACTTTTTTTTGCATTTAAAACATTAATATACTAGGTGACAAGCAAAGGATCAATCTTTATTAAAGCAGGAGATATCTTATATCTTTATAGAACATCTCCTGATTAAAGACATAATGAATACTTCAACTTGAACTTTAGACTGCCAATAGTCAATATTGACTACTTAAGGCACCTTAATTTTGGAAAAAAAAAATATGTGAAATTTCATTTTAAAAAAAAATAAAAAATCGACTTTTTTATGAAAGTGGCATTGAGCGCGAATTCACAACACCAGTAATGGCAGTGGCTAGATATTAAATTTTGAAAAAGCTCAATTGTGGTAAAGTGGGTTCTCATATCATGTGGCTTTGGTGGCTCGACTAAAAAAACATCAAAGTTAAAATCCTGGCCAGGGATATAAAAATCTAAATATAAATTAACGCCATGCTGCGCTTATATTGCTGGCTTTACAATGTAGGTCGGGTACGTTTCAAAAACTTTTTTTTTATATCTTCTGATGTTGATTCAATACCTGCATACAATGGCACTCATGCAACTGAAACACATGATGCTTAGTAAATAATTGTGATACTGTTTAATTCTCATAATGCATTTACCTTGAATGTGTAGACCTACACACTGCAACACTTCCCTTTTTCGTACATGGGATATAACTGCGTGGAGATTTGCCAGTCGTTGTCGGAAAATACCGAAAGTGAGAGGACAATTACGTTAATTTACGATGATGTAGTGGGCGGGGATATGGGCGGAGCTTATTTATCAATATTGCAAACGTGTAAACCTGGATTAAGCTGAGCCGAATCATGATGGTCGGACAATGTAAAGTTGCGAGCGTTAAAGTAAGAAGGCGTTTTGTAGGTTATCAAAATGCATTTTGTTAAAATACGTATTTACAATGTTGCATCGGCAAAGTCAGTCCAAGAATGTATCTCTTGAGTTTAAATACTAAGAAATTCAAATGAATTGTGTATTTTGTCGAAAAATAAACTATGCAACTCAGATCAACAAGGCTGGATTTTTGGCAACGAATAACCTCCATAAATATGAACACAGTTCCGTATCATTATATGTGAACACAGTTCCTGTATCATTATATATGGACACAGTTCCTGTTATTATATATGGAAACAGTTCCGTATCATCATATTTGGACACAGTTCCGTATCATTATATATGGTCACAGTTCCTGTATCATCATATATGGACACAGTTTCTGTATCATATTTGGACACAGTTCCGTATCAATATATATGGACACAGTTTCTGTATCATGATATATGGACACAGTTCCTGTATCATTATACATGGACACAATTTCTGAATCACTATATATGGACACAGTTCCGTATCATTATATTTGAACACAGTTCCTGTATCATTATATATGGACACAGTTCCTTTACCATTATATATAGACACAGTTTCTGTATTACTATATATGGGCACAGTTCCCTAAAATTATATTGAACACAGTTCCTGTATCATTATATATGTACACAGTTCCTTTACCATTATATATGGACACAATTTCTGTATCACTATATATGGGCACAGTTCCTGTGTCATTATATATGGACACAGTTCCTGTATCATTATGTTTGGGCACAGTTCCTGTATCATTATATATGGACACAGTTCCTGTTTGATGGTATATAGACACAGTTCCTGTATCATTATATATGGACACATTTTGAACATATATATGGACAATTCCGTATCATTATATTTAACCAGTTCCTGTATCATTTATAGACACAGTTCCTTACCATTATATATGACACATTTCTGAATCACTATATATGGACACAGTTCCGTATCATTATATTTGAACACAGTTCCTGTATCATTATATATGTACACAGTTCCTTTACCATTATATATGGACACAATTTCTGTATCACTATATATGGGCACAGTTCCTGTGTCATTATATATGGACACAGTTCCTGTATCATTATGTTTGGGCACAGTTCCTGTATCATTATATATGGACACAGTTCCTGTTTGATGGTATATAGACACAGTTCCTGTATCATTATATATGGACACAGTTCCTGTATCATTATATATGGACACAGTTCCTGTATCATTATACATGGACACAGTTCCTGTATCATGATATATGGACACAGTTCCTGTATCATTATATATGGACACAGTTCCTGTATCACTATACATGGACACAGTTCCTCTATCATTATATATGAACACAATTCCTGTATCATTATACATGGACACAGTTCCTGTATCATTATACATGAACACAGTTCCTGTATCATTATACATGGACACAGTTCCTGTATCATTATACATGAACACAGTTCCTGTATCATTATACATGGACACAGTTCCTGTATCATTATATAATATGGACACAGTTCCTGTACCATTATATATTTTTGGTAATTACTTTCTAGTAATAGTTCTCAGACGTACACATTTCCAAAGTAAATAGAATTTCCGAAATTCATTACTTCAAATAAAAGCGATTACGTTAAATAATAAATACATTTGAGCCAAACTGAATCCTTTTAACTCCATGCTTTGGGGAAATGGCCGTATAGAAGTACTTCAGATGCGCCTGTTTGAAATGCATGGTTGCACAACACAAACTGTTATATAGAGAGGTCTTAATGTGATATTGCACACTGCAGCTCATTTTCGTAAATACGAATGGTATTTCCATTACGGTTTATTTTTCAAAGAGATCGAGTATTTTCATGCGTATGATTATTGTTTCGTGATAAAAAAATTATATTTCGCAAATGGTATTGATTAATTCTTATGACTTTTGTCATAATGATGCCATGCACATTAACAATTTATAGTTGTGTTTTCGAAATAGTTTTTAGCGGTTTTATATGGAATTTAGACTTATGTTAACATTATCAAAGGGTTCGTCGCTGTCTATGGACGAAACGTCAAATATATTGCAATACGATATTTCGGATTATTGAAATGCCTATTGTTTGTTTGTTTGAACATCCCACCGACAGTATTTCAGTCATTTGGAGACTATGTCTACATGAGACTAATATAGTTTGCCGCACTGTAGTATCAAACCGTAAACATGAGGGATGATACCACATCCAGTCATATTTTCTTGACTCCGGGTCTCCTTATATGCTAAGCGCCACACAAGGGAGCTATGCCAGTACTATTTTCTCAACACCCACGACCTCCCGCTCGCGAGGGAAATGCCTTTTCGTAAGTACGTCAATTATTTCATTATAAGAAACGGACGAGTAATGATAACGTATTAATTTTGTAAGATGGTTTATCTAGGATTTGAAAATGACCACGATATACACATGTATATTTAGGTAAAGTCCCTGTTATGATTTCACTACATCTTGGGCCACTTTACCTCTACCAAAATAACCAAGGTACCCTAATGAAACATTAGGAAACCTTGGTTATCTCCATGAAAGGCTGTAAGGTCCGAAATGTAGAGGAACCATAACAGGGACTTTATCTTAATAAATAATAACAGCTAGCTATACTGAATATCTAAGATTAAAAGTGTCGCAAACATTAAATACAAGTGTCAAGCGCCATTTTGCAAAATAGGTCCAAACATGAAATTTGGTGAGGACAAATTTGAAAATTGAAGTGGTTGCGAGGTTCACTCACGGAACATAGGAAAACAGTTATCTACTCATGCATTTCAATAATTATGTATGTTTACATATTATGTAGTTATATTCATTTTCAGATATTTTATATGCATTGTGTATCCTCCATGAGGTATGTGACATTTCGAGAATCGTTGCTTGATATATTTGACTTACTTACACTGGATCATGTGATTCACTATTCGTATGCATTTATTTGATATGCCATACATTTATCACATATTGAGCTTTGAAAAAAAATGTTAAATTTCAAATGATATACATTCCGGACATGGGATTGTATCCCTTGTCATATAAAAATTGAAGGAAACAAATTGTGATCGGAAAAATCAAGAACAGTTTAGGAAATTCAAAACTGGATGCGCGTTTTACAATGGTTTACAAACTCGAAGCGACAGAACAGATTTTCATGACAAAACGTTTCAAACACAAACTCGATCCTCACAGACTCATGGCTATAAAATAGTAATGAAAGAAACCAAGTTTTGACATTATTCGATTTTGTTTGTCATTATTCATTCAGATGATCTCGTTTATACCTCTACATAATCCTCTGAAATTTTCATTTTTAAAGCGATATAAAGGACTGTAATTTAGCATTTGATCGGAATCTGTACAATGTTTGTTTGTTGGGTTTAACGTCCCATCGACAGTATTTCAGTCAACTGGAGACGATGTCTACTTGAGACAGACACAGTGCTGCCCCACTGCAGTATCATGCCATAGACATGTGGCATGATATCACACCCAGTCACATTATCCTGACACCGGGCCAACCAGTCCTGGAATTACCCTCATATGCTGAGCGCCAAGTAAGGGGGCTATACCAGTACCATTTTTTACGATTTTGGAATGTCGCGGCCTTCTCTTATCCTTTTATATGAATTTTATAAAACACTTCTCCATATCGATAATTAATACATTCAATTTTCCTAACTTTTCTATAACATACCAATATAACGAATTCCATATCAAATTACAATTTTGTTAAACAGTATCATATCCTAAGAGGATTTTCCAAATACAATAGGGGAATAAGTACTTGTATAAAAAAGGATAACTATCAATAACGCTTGAAACATATCTGTTTTATACCCTAGCAAAGCAGAAATAAAATTAACGGGAAGTAGAGGGATACACTTTAAGATAATATCATTTAAGATAATATGTATAAATATGTAAATATGCACTGTTAGACTGCAATCACTCCTTAGCTGATTACTATAACTGAAAAAAAGATGCATCCGACTTAAATCTATCGAGTAAGGCAAGGCATTGACAAAAATATTCGAACAGAAGTTTCAGGTTGACATAACTTATTACATTATTCAATACTCATCCTCTTAGTTAAATATATTTCTCTTGTTACTTGCCTATATATGCAATCATTGTCAATTTTACTACACTTGAATTTAACTTGAATTTTCACGAATTTGACTTGAGGTCTGTTAGATTGATATGTGGTGAATTTGATGTTCGAATTCCTGGTGTAATCTTTGTCTGGAAGAAAGATGTACCGGTAACATTATCTAATGAAAATCCTTTTTCCACACAATTTTGATCTTAAGTAAAGTCAAAAGTGTCATTACCCCACCACTTTCTCTAGATTTTACACTATTGAACACTCATCAGATGAGACTGGAGCCCAGTTCACTCTCGTTTCTTCTATTGAACAAGACACGTGACAGAAAGTATTGCTCACACCCACGTACCACATTAAATATTGGATAAGAGAGAGAGCGGATATCCGCAGAAACAGGACTCAATTTCTTAAGTCTGACACGAATGGAAACTTAAACCAGTCTGAAACAAAACGCATGGGCGTGAACACAAAGTGATTTTCGATTGATACTAGTAGTGAAAGAACCATGTTGACATCTTTCGAAATATCATAAGGTTCTTCCAAGACCTCTATCTATACTGCCTCATAGAAGTTGCCTGCCGTGCGACTATCGGCAACTGATCGCCAAACATTCGCAGATTGATCGGCAACCTTTCGCCGAACAGTCGCAGCCAATTGCAGTAAAATTCACCAACAATCGCAAATGTTTAGCCATCCGTTCACCTACCATTCTACTACCAACATTTGCAGAAATTCGCAAAGCGGTTGCATATTATTATTTTGCTCGCAGGCAGTCGCCGATCGTTTGCAACGCAGGTGTGACCAAGGCATTATCTTGCAAAACATCTTACCATTTTGGCATTTTTGGAATACAAGTGCTTATAACCCTCTACGGTTCCTGGGTTTGACCAGTACTTTGCGCCTGAAAAGATAGAAAAATCCTTGTTCCCAACGGGGTTCTAGCCAACAACTTTCGGATCCGCAGCGGGTTAGTTATATTTATCGGCAACGAATTATTCTCATTACATGTATTTATCATTAAAAAAAGATAAACGAACTTCCATTTGATTTTCAAACAAACGGAACTGAAAAGATTTAAATGATATTCTCACACGCACTCAAATGCTCAAATATCAAAAAAAGAAAAAAAGAAAAGAAAAAAAAGAATAAATAAATAAATAATTAGAGAGCAGATATTGCTGTTCTAAAACATCCTAAAATTTAATTAAAAAGGACTCCATACAACGAATGTTCTATTCATTGATTAAAACAAAAACGGGTTTAGTTTTTTCTTATAGCTTATGATTTTCTTGATACGTAATCGAAAAGGCTTTCCATTAAATTCTTCTCTTCAGTTGCCCCGAAGCAATATTTTCATTTTGTTTTTCTTGCTGGAAGGACATTTTTTTGTGAAAAATAATATAACAAATAAGTCATGGAGGAACGCTTGTGTTCTGAGACATAACTCGCTTTTATTATAGATGTAGACATCTATACAGTGGGACTATACCACGTGGTTTATGACGTCATTTTAAGCTATCACAAGCAGCAAAATTTGCTTACATTCGAAAAAAATAATTTTTAAACTGCTTTATCTCTTCACCAATTTTAATGGGATATTGCGCATGCGAAGCAAAAAATTAAGCACTACACCAAAGGGACGGGATGGAAGATATATAGTATGATATCTGTTTGAAACCTTATTTTTCCCTTTTGGGAAGACTGAAAGTGTAGTAATTTATTTATTTATTTATGTTTTGTTTTTTTGGTTAAGTGATTGACTGGCTGATTGATTAATTAATTTTTTGGTTAATTAATTTATTTACTCTCTCTCTCTCTCTCTCTCTCTCTTGCCTAGTCATTATTTAATTCAATACAATTATGTGAAATCTATTATCTATGTAATCTAATATAAAATCAAAAATGTAATTTAAAATAAATATTTGCATGTATACAAATATTGTGTATTAAACTGTATGTGTTGACGGTACATAATTTTTATTAGCGATTTGCTTTACGTGTTAGCAAACAAGATTTCACGAACCCGGAAGGTTTTCCCGAATGTTAGGAAAAACTGTACATCTGACAAAAGGATCAATGTACCCACGTGTATTGCACAATTTTCCGCTTAAAGTGCGCTAGTGTCGACTAGTGTGGGAGGTTCCTTTCTGTTTCTATGTACCCCATGTATGGCAGCTCTTTCCCATCTGCACACGTGATATTCAATTTAAAGTCTTTCAGATCAAACAGCTCTGGTTTGTCATCCATCGTCAGGAAATACTCCTCCGAAACAGTATTGACCATAGACCCAGTGTCAATTAATGCTTTTACCTGCTTTCCGTTAATGGTTATATGACTCTCGCTTGCCTCTCCTACTAATCTCTGTTTCAAGGGCCTTTCACTTCCTCGCTTCCATCGTGCCCGCCGGTGGAAGCAGCTTTCCATTTAAAGGTTTTGTATTTCCTCTTGACTGTCCATTTTCTTTCTTACTTTCAGTAGCTTGTCCTTGCAAACTACTTTGCTTATCTTCTCTTGCTTGTCTATCTTCAAAACGGCTTTGGTTTCGATATGAGCCAAAAAAGCGACCACCTCTTCCTCTAAACCCATCTCTGTAGGATCGACCATGAGAATGATTATAGTTAAAATTCCTGTACTGATTCTTTATCTTTCCTAAATCCTTTTCTAATGTCTTCATCCTCTCCAATAACTCCTGTAATATTCCTGATTTATCATCAATTTCTTTCTGATGAAGAGCACTAACGTTGATTGTTTCTGCTCTGCCGGATTCACGGCTCTTGCTGTTTTCCATCTCTTATTCCTCCTGTCTAACCTTTAACCGAAGTTCCTCGAAACTTTTACATGTCTTAAAACATAGACGTGTAGCGTTCCTCAACTTTTCATCGTACAAGTTCCTCCAAAATCTTGATGTGAGCATAGCTTCTTTCTGACTCTCTTGTATCTGTCGTTTTTCAACTGCAACCTGTATCAAACTCTCAAGTCTGACTCCCCAGGCTGATATTGTCTCATCCTTTTTCTTTGCCATATATACTTTCCAACTTCTTCAGTATTTCTTCAATCGATGCATCGTTGTTCATTGTGAGTAGAATTTTTCTTATACTCCATGTCAAAGAATTTCTGACTGCCTGCCTTAGAAGACTTTCGTTATACATTCCTGAGCTCTTCATAACTTCAACTTCCATCTTCCACTCTTCAAATTGGTGTTCTGTCAATTTCGGAACATTTGGCTTTTGGAGTGCTTCTGTCGGTCTTTTACTCCTTACAATCTCCTTCTTAGAATCCTCCTCTAGAGCCATCATGATTTCCGAAACACTATCTCGCAGGGATTTTTCCTCTCTAATAACCTATTTATCCTCTTTTTTTTTTCTTCCTTTTCTCCTCTTTCATCTTTAATAGGTCAAGTTCTTTCTCTCTTCTTCTTATTTCCCTCATCATTTCCTTCTTTTTCAATTCTTTTGCCAGCCTTTCCTCTTTTTCCCTGAGTTTATTGATTCTACTTGCAATCTGAGATTCAACTTCATCCTCCTCTTCCTCAAATTCATTATCCTCAGTCTCTTCATCTGACTCTTCGTCTGAAATATTCCTGTAATATCTACTTCCTTTCATAACACCTGTTCTTATGATTGCTTTCCTCTTCGTGTAATTCTCAATATTCCCAGATCTGGGTTTCTCTATAGTTTGTCCTTTGCGGTCATACTAAACATACTCCTTCCTATTTTCGCCTGAGTGCTTATGCACACGCGGTATATACTGCTTCTGCAAAGTCTGTGGCTTTTCATATATTGCTAACTCCTTTGTTTTGTTTTCCAACCATTCCAATTGCTCGTCTATATCATGACTAGGTTTCATCTTTCCTCCTCCAACATCAATTTCTGGTTCCTCTGGTTCACATCCTGTAACCATTTTTGTATCTTATCATGTTCATCAAAAGAAATATCTTCATCCTGAAATTCTTCATTTTTCTTCGAATAACATGACTTCTCAACAACTGTTCTAGCATTGACTCTTTTGTCTGTTTTCGAATCACTATCTTCCAACAAATCTCTCATTTCTCTAATACTTTTCTCCAGTTCCTTCTTTCGGCTCTCAAACTCCTTAAAACCGGATTCGTCTTTGTCAAACGCTTTGGTTTTCTTTTCTTCTTTCTTGTATTTATTCTCCTTTCTTATTTTCATCAAGCTTTCTCTTTGCTTCTCCAACTCTTTCATTTCATCCAATGTTGCCTTTTTATCCTTTGACATGTATCTCGTCCCTTTCTTTTTCTTATTTGCTATCCTATGCTCATCCTCAGAAGAAGAACTATCATTGTAATTACTCCTTGTCGACATATAACTTCCATTTCCGTTCTCTCCTTTTTGTTTCAACTCTTCCCTTCTTATCTTTCTGAGTTCTCTCTCTGACAAGTACTAAGCCATATTGAAACACAACTCTTTACAATGTACTTACAAATAACCATTGACAATAAAATAACAGATAAAACTAACAGCCTTCCTTCTTTACAATGTACTTACAATAACCATTGACAATAAAATAACAGATAAAACTAACAGCCTTCCTTCTTTGCTGTTACAATATAAAATTACCTCCCTTTGTAACTAACTCTGAATACATTGATTGCGTGCTTCAGTACTTCAGATTGAATTATGTCCCTTTGATACAGACGAATCTGTATTTACAGATAGTATTTCAGCCTGAATTATGTCCCTTCGATGACTTATGCAGACGACTCTAGTAAGTATTTACAATTTGTTTAGACAAATAATCCACAATTATTTTCCAAACTTTATATTAAATTTAATTTGCTTTTATTTATTTCATTTAAACTGGAGTTCTTGAATGAACCTATTACTTTAAATTACGTAAAAATTCAAATTAAACAACAAAAACTACTTGAGTCTGACTGGAATCGAACCAGCAGCCCTCGTCTGATGTGTAGGTAGCTGCGCTATCGGGGCTGTTAGTACGCTAGGCTTAGATCTATTTTATGTTACGAAAACCTCGCGCGGCATCTCACGGCAACGTCGCGATTTTATACATGGAGAACTGATTATTCAAAAACTATTTCGTCACGACTACGCCGCGTGATTATTCAAAAACTATTTCGTCACGAATACGCCGCGAAATAAATATGGGTCCACACAATATTTTCATCAAATAGAAGCAATACGTAAATAAATTTAAGTACACACTGATTTCTATTTCACATCAACTAGTTAATCTAAAATGTATTTAGGACAGATTGTTTTACATAAACACACAATTTATATGCTATACATAAAACACATACAAAAGCTACACAAATAACACAGTCAGACGAACATAAACCAACACTGTGATAATATATATTAGCTAGGTCTCCTAAACACACCTACAATGCATAAAAATAACTATATATAAATCTCAAAGGGCGACGAGGCTCGCTGAAAGAAAAAAGGAAAATATAATTACAAAAAAAACAACAAGAAAAATATTTCAGCTCATGCAGGACTTGAACCGTATCACTACGGCTTGCTAGGCGGACGCCTTACACATTGTGCTATCAAGGCGTGTATCTGAAAATAAGTATCATTAGTATAGATTTGTGAACATAAGTCATTTGGGTCATGAAAAGGGTAGTTAGTAAGGAATTAGTTTGTGCAGGTGAACCTTTTTCTTAGTTACCTTGAAGAAAAAAAATAATTGAAAGACAGAGAAGAAAAAAAACTAACAATACAAAAAGAAGACAAAAATAATCTCAAAATTCAAGTACAGATATGCTGAAAACAAGGGAAACAAACAAATTAAAACGAAATAAGAAAGCAATAAATCTACAATTTATCTACATTTTATCTACAATAAATACACGCACTCACACACACAAAGAAAATTATTTACCTGTTTAAAGATATATCCTTCACAAATTAATCCAATCCAATTTTTAAACACAACACTCACACTATATTTTCCACTCACACATCATACACTGGAGTGTCAAATGTCTGGATCCACTAGAAGTGAATGTTCCAAATTGTCCGTGACGAAATCCTACGACGACAAAATACGGTACTCCTTTTCTTGAAAAAAACGTAGCTTGACGTCTAAAGAAAATATGATTATCCTAGGAAAATGTATATATGAAGGACCAGTCCACAGAAAAAGGGGAAATGCACGTGACAATGTTTATCAACAACAAAGATGGCAGATATAATATCCAATCAGAAATTGCCACGCAAATGGGTCATGTAGAACACATGACAGGCTGTGTCCAATAGCATATGCTCTTAACGTCATTGGCAATATGTTAATGCCGCACGGTGAATATCCAATGAGAATGTATCACCAGAACTCATGTATTTTCGAATGATGGAAGAGAATATAATATCTCGTAGATTCCAGTGGAAAACTTTCCAATCAGTATAATATGTAATCGCTGTCTGCCTGCTAATTCTGGTGTCCATAAGACATCACCGTCTTGAATTTGATCACGTTGGGCGCCAATGTGGACGTAGCCCAGTCGGAATGTATTTTTAATTTGGTCAAGGCCGAAGACAGACAACTGAAACAATATAATAAATATCCTAAATATTTATTAATGTATTCACAACACAAAATTTAAATATAACATAAGAAACGAGTTACAAGATCATCATGTACAAAGATTTGAATTACCAAAAGATATTCAAAAACAGTCATTATTTAATAGTATATCTAATTTAGATCTTCTGTATTATTTAAGGTTTTCAACAATTTATTAATCTACGTTTTACGCAAAATATTGATAATATGTAAAGAAAAGGAACTAACCTGAAACGATATAATAAATATCCTAAATATTTATTAATGTATTCACAACACTACCGTGATATCGTGCTGTGCAGTCAAGCATAACACACAATATCCGGTCAGCGCAGAGTCAATTCAGGGTGACTATGGAGGCTATTCGTTGCCAAAAATCCAGCCTTGTAATCATGACAATTTATACTTCGGTTCAACTAAACAGATTTGTAAAAGTATAAACGTTTATCTGAGAGGTACATATTGTGCTCGTATTGTGCGTTTTGATTATCTCGATTTAACTAGTAACGTTTTTACTTCTAGAATGTAATTTGTTACATGCAGCTAAGATAAAATGCAAATAATATTTATAATTTTTCAAACTCAAATTTACGAAATGTACAACGACATACACGACACGTTTTACGCTGTACATCACGACGTTCGAGAATGGAGCCGCCGCACCAGATAACACTCAGGTTTACAACTGCATACTTGACTTTTACATTTCTACGCGATTAACATTTGTAGACGATTTTGAAACTTCCATATATGGCAGTATCACGGAAATAGGCGAAGATTTAAAGGCGGAGCCAAATTTCACGAGCGGAAAATAAAGAGAGGTAACTCTTTCACCATGATAAATCGGTAAGTACAGAAAGATTTCGTTTTACCTGAGTCTGAAAATGATACTTTGTAGATACAATAATTTTATATACATCAATTGTTAATCATTATACTTACCTTTGGACTCTTTCAATATGTACATGGTAAAATGAAAACGAAAAAAAAATATGGTTGAAAAAATGTTATGTAGATCTATGAAAGGGAAGTTGCTATGTACAGAAATTTAAGCTTCATAAATTTAGTTTTAACTTTACTAATGACATAAACAGCATATACTGCAAAGTATCGAAGTCATCAGCTGGGCACCATCCAGAAGGGTTTCAATCAATTAAGCCCAGAACCCTTCTCCTCTTCTTGGATGGCGGATCAACAGTGTTCATGACTCACTGTCCCTCGATACTTGGCTTCCAGCTCTGTTGCTCGCGCTTGCTCCAGAGCCAGCTTGATGCTCTTTCTGCAGACTTTTCAATTGCCTGTACCGCAACCTTTCTCTCTCTGCCAACCATTCCTAGAGACCCTAATGTCCTCCAAACTGACTGTGCGGGGAACCCTCTACAGCCGATTTCAACTGGGAATAGCCATGTGCTCCAACCTTGGTCTCGTTAGCCATCTGGCAGCGCTCTTGCCATGGGACTGTCAACTCGACCATTATCAGCTTTTTCTCCTTGGTTGACCACAAGACAATATCTGGGCGAAGGGTGGTCTGGACAACCGGTGGAAAGACTAACTTCTTGTCCAAGTCTGCTTTCATCTCCCAGTCATTGGCCTGAGCCAAAATTCCTTGGTGGGTAATCTTTGCTGATTGTGCTGACTCTCCCTCGCGAACAAACGCTATGTTGATTGGTTTGTTGTGAATCTTGGGTCTCTTTTTCTTCCGTTCTTTCTCTAGGCAATCTGCCAAACATCTTAGCACACAGTCGTGTCTCCATCTGAAGCGTCCTTGGGTAAGTGCCACTCTACATGTCGATAGTACATGTTCGAGTGTCCCTCTTTTCTGGCAGAGAGGGCACTCAGGTTCGTTCACCAGGCTCCATGTGTAGAGATTTGCTGGAGACGGGAGCAGATCATAAACTGACCGTAGAAAGGAATGCTAGTCGAAAGGGTTCATACTTCCAGATGTCATTCCAGGTAAGGTGTCTGTCTGGTACGGTCCATCTGGTCCATGTCCCTTGTTGACCCAGTTGAACAGCCTTGACCTTCCTGTGTTCTTCTTCTATCTCTCTAACCTCCATCTGCAGCAACTCTCTCCTTTCTTTGCGGTTAGCCTGTGACCATTGAGTGCGTCTTGTCGCCCCTGGCATGTTGTACCGACTATATCTTTGTGGCTAAGCCTGTCTTCTGCCTGTTGTACTGCCTTGCCTGCTGACCATTTCCTTCCTGTTCTGACCTCAATTCCGGCCTGTCTGACCTTATCATCACTTGATTCCTGCAGTGTAGTCACTAGTCTGACCTTTGCCACCTTGAATTCTTCTGTAATAGATGTCAATGGTAACTGTAGCTTGTTAGTGCGTCCGTACAAGCCTATACTAGTGAAGCTAGGAGGGATACCTAGCCAGCGACGCAGACTTCGGTTGATGGTCCTTTCAAGAGCTTCAACTGTCGTTGTTGCCATCTCATATATTGTTAAAGGCCAGATCAGGCGTGGAAGAAGACCGTGCTGGTATATCCAAAGCTTGTACTTTCCCGGCAAGTCTGTCTTGTCTATTGCCTTTAGTCCCTTATCAACTTGGTTTTGTAGATCTTTTGTGTAGTTCGTGTCCTTCAAGCTGGCATCAAACCATTTGCCCAAGCACTTGATAGGGATTTCTGTTATGGATGGAATTTCTTCAGTCTGTACTTTCAGCTTAACGTTGCTGGTGACTTTGCCTTTCCTGATAATGAGGCTCCTGGACTTCTTTGGCTTGAATCTCATACAAGCCCAAGTAACGGTCTCGCTGAGAGCTTGAAGTATCCACCGGGCTTGTATGTGGCTCTGTGTGGATATTGTCAAGTCATCCATGAATCCTCTGTTAGCAGGTAGGTGGATTCCAGAATCTGTCTTTGGGCCCCTTCTTTCCTTCTGGGCAGATTTGAGTATCAGATTCATCGCCATAACAAAAAGTATCACAGAAATTGTGCAACCTGTCACAATGCCCTTTTCCAGATGTTGTGCCTTTGTTGTCATTTCTCCTGATGTAAAATGCAGACGGATCCCATCATAATAACTTCTAACTAGGTTCTGTGCCTGTCTTGGAACATGGTAATGGTCTAGAGCCTTCATGGTGAGTTGGTGCGGAATTGAGCCATATGCATTGGCTAGATCGAGCCATACAATGGTCAAGTCCCCCTTGTTAATCTTCGCCTCCCGAATAAGTTGAGTTATGGCACTGGTATGTTCAAGGCAGCCCGAGAACCCAGGAATCCCACCCTTCTGTACAGATGTGTCCACATAGTTGTTTTCAGTCATATACTTAGTGAGGCGTTTGGCAAGTACAGAAAAGAAGATTTTCCCTTCCACATTCAAGAGGGAAATGGTTCTGAACTGTGAAACATCTTTGGCATCTATTTCTTTGGGAAAAAAAATCCACGTTTGCTACTTTCCAACAGGAGGGTACTTTGCCTTTTCGCCAGACAACTTTAAACAAGCTCCATAGGCGACGCAAGAGCTTTGGACAGTTCTTGTATACCTTGTAGGGAATTCCGCTTGGCCCAGGGGAAGAACCAGCTCTAGCTTTCTTCACAACCTCTTTTACTTCTTTCAATGTTGGTTCAGACATGTCTTACTCTATAGTTGGCTGGTCTTCAGGGTCAATCCGAGTGCTGTCCCCAAGTGTCTCTTGTCTGTTGGGATCTGAATGTGTTGTTGCAAGAAACTCTTCAAATTCTTCCTTACTGCACTCCAATTTTCCTGACTTCTCACCAGCAAACAGAGTCTTGGTGAACTTGTATGGGTTTGTCAAGAACGCCGATCTGTTCCTTGTCCTAGCTTTTCTTCTTCTGTTGATGCTTTCTGCTTTCCTTAAATTGGTTAGTCGTTTCATTTTTATTCCCCTTAGGTGTTGTAGTCCTATTCTCTCTTCTGTGGAAGCTGTCGTGAACTGTTTCTTGAGCTGTCTCAGATTCCTTCTTATTTCTTCAATCTGTCTCTGTATCCTGTTCGCTTGGGTCTTTGGTCTACCGTTCTTCTTGTTACCAATTACCCCAAACCTCTCTTTTGCAACAGAGTAGATGATTGTTGCAAAGGCTGAGACTTTCCTTTCCACATCGCCGCACAGAGTAGCATCTAGTATGCCTTGCAGATCATTGTCTAGTTGTTGCCAATCCTGCTTCTGACAATTGCTTGGCCACTTGATTCTTTCTTTCCTTTCTGTTGTGGAACTTGTGTCTTCATCCGCTGTAGGAGGCTCTGCAGGTCCCTGAGTTGACTGTAGTAGGTCTAACAAGGGGTCATCAGACTCAATACTATTCCTGTTTTCATCAGTTGCTTTCACCGTATTTTCGTGGGTTGATCCAGTAACAGGGAGGTTGTCAGTACTGTGGGTATTCTCCTGACTGTCACCCTCTGCCGTCACACCAAACTCTAAGTTTGTGCATTGTTCCTGGGTCCTCACACGACCACACTGTGTTTTTGATTGATGAATCTTTAGTCCTCTCAGGTTCTTGCACAGCTTCCCACAATGGCACCGTGCTTCCACTGGGTTTCCAGTCAAAGTCCGTTGAACGAGTCTTGGTCTTGTATCCGGTGCTGACTGTGTGAGCCTATCTTCCTCCCTCCCTCTCGGTAGGCTCTGAGGGTATACATCTTCTTGTTGTGTCGTAGCAGGTTATTGGGTTTTGTCCTTACGGTCATTGTATAACGAGTTGCTGGCCCCTTATACTCCGATATTAGTCTATTCCTAATAGCCACCTGTCTTTCCAGTGTCTCCGGACTATTCCCGGTCGTCATCCAGTCTTTCCTGGCTGTCACTGGTAATCCAGAAGAAGTAATGACATAAACAGCATATACTGCAAAGTATCGAAGTCATCAGCTGGGCACCATCCAGAAGGGTTTCAATCTTATAAGTGAATATTAAGAAATGAAAGCTTTACATTAAAAACTGCATAGATTTTTTTCTCTTTTTTCTTATCCAGTCATACCCTAGTATTGAGGTTATATTTGTGATATAGTAATAAAATGTTACTTAATATTACTGGGAAAGGCAGCAGCCAGAATTTGGCCAGTAAAAATTATTGTATAGATCTATCTGTAGCAAATCTTCCATCTGTTTTGACTTGCAAATTGGACAATAGTAAAGCAGCAACTTAACTGAACCTTAAATATCAATTTGACTTATTCCTTCTATAAATATATTTGTTTTGCATAAAAAATCTTGATTTATAGTCAAGCAGTAATTTTTACTGTCTGGAAAAAAACCCCATTAAGAGTTGAATTTAGACACAGACAGTTGATGGCATGTAACTTTTGTGTATTTTCTTTAAGAAATTAATCAATCTGCAGGTATGTATATGGACAAACACAGAGATTCAAAATAATATTGGAAGTCAGACACTTTTTTTGCATTTAAAACATTAATATACTAGGTGACAAGCAAAGGCTCAATCTTTATTAAAGCAGGAGATATCTTATATCTTTATAGAACATCTCCTGATTAAAGACATAATGAATACCTCAACTTGAACTTTAGACTGCCAATAGTCAATATTGACTACTTAAGGCACCTTAATTTTGGATGTGTTCTTGAATTGTTATTCAAAAAAATGAGTCCGGTACACCTCAGCTCTGTTTGTGAAAATTATGCATTGTTTTTCTGAAAATTGTGAATAAAAAAATCGACTTTTTTGTGAAAGTGGCATTGAGCGCGAATTCACAACACCAGTAATGGCAGTGGCTAGATATTAAAATTTGAAAAATGCTCAATTGTGGTGAAGTTGGTTCTCATATCATGTGGCTTTGGTGGCTCGACTAAAAAAACATCAAAGTTAAAATCCTGGCCAGGGATATAAAAATCTAAATATAAATTAACGCCATGCTGCGCTTATATTGCTGGCTTTACAATGTAGGTCGGGTACGTTTCAAAAACTAATCTTTTTTTATATCTTCTGATGTTGATTCAATACCTGCATACAATGGCACTCATGCACCTGAAACACATGATGCTTAGTAAATAATTGTGATACTGTTTAATTCTCATAATGCATTTACCTTGAATGTGTAGACCTACACGCTGAAACACGTCCCTCATTCGTACATGGGAGATAACTGCGTGGAGATTTGCCAGTCGTTGTCGGAAAATACCGAAAGTGAGCGGACAATTACGTTTAATTACGATGATGTAGTGGGCGGGGAAATGGGCGGAGCTTATTTATCAACATTGCAAACGTGTAAACCTGGATTAAGTTGCGAGCGTTGAAGTAAGAAGGCGTTTTGTAGTTCATCAAAATGCATTTTGTTGAAATACGTATTTACAATGTTGCATCGGCAAATTCAGTCCAAGAATGTATTTCTGGAGTTTAAATACTAAGAAATTCAAATGAATTGTGTATTTTGTCGGAAAATAAACTGTTCAACTCAGATCAACAAGGCTAGATTTTTGGCAACGTTAATATTAAGAAAGAGCGTGTCCTATGACACTAGATACCATTAAAATTGATAAAGAAGTAAAATACTGTAAAATCATTTATTTTCGTTGATATTAAATTTCGTAGAATCTTTGATTAAATCAATTTCGTTGGTACATATATTCGTGGAACCATGTTCTAGAAAACATGCGGTCTATGAAATAAACAGTTTTCGTGGGGATCACGAAACCATCCACGAAATCAACAAATATTTGTTTCCCACGAAAATTAATAAGTCTACAGTACTTACAGCTATTTTTCACTCTCAATAGATGCAAAACATGCGTTTCGCGATTGCTTAGAATGACGTCATATACCATGTGGTATGGCAACACTGTATAGAATTATTACATCAAAATCCTTAAAACACCCCGTGATATAAGATAGTTCGAGACTTTGTCCACATAAGACAAATGTAGTGTTGTTTCACTGCGATATAACACTGCTGACAAGTGCAATGACTTATGCTGACACTGGATAAACAAATCCTTGAACAAACCAGTGTTAATTACTGCAGGTTGATTTTTAACAAATTTGGTAGTCACTGGGACCTTTATTATAAACTGAATACAACTTTTTCTGTAAAACAAAATATTGTTGATTTAACTGGATGTAGTAATTTGTCTCTTTCAAAAGGCATTGTATTTTTTTCTTGATATATTTGCATAGTGGATATACCTATCTTCGGGATAAAACAGATCACATCACAGAAATCGAATAGTCAATGGCTGAGTATCGTGCCTATATGGGGGCTTATATTCATTTTGCTGTTATACAGGTACTTGCTTCCTCAATACCAGCATGAAAAAAGACTGCATTGTGATATGGTCCTTATAAGCGCTTACCAAATTATAAATATAAGAGTTTTCTTGTGTTCGTTCTTCTTTGTTTCAAGGGAACGTAATGTTAACAGGGAAATGACGTTCGCACCTATTGGTTGGTGTACTGGCTGGCGAAGGTGATTTCAGCGTAAAATCGAAGGTCAGTTATCTAGTAGGTTACTGGTATTACAAAAGTTATTAATAATAATTTTGTGTAATCTTTTCATAACCCCCCCCCCCCCCCCCCCCCCGTGTTCACAAAATCAAATGTTATAATTGTTAGCAGGAAAAGTGTAAGTACGATAAACTTGATTTAGTGTAAGTACGATAAACTTGATTTAGTGTAAGTACAATGATGTAACACTTCGCAGATAAAACCTTAAATGTTTAACTAAATTTTGAATATAGGAGAAAAATGACATCTGTCCTAATCATTAGCATAGACAATTTCAAGAAAAGACTAGAGGGTGTATCTGAATGTGGATGCAATTAATATGTAATATAACCAGACGTGTAATTTGGGTAAGAACTTTTCAATTTGAAATGATATCCATTTCTGTTTAAGCTGAAAGCTGCCGTCGTGGGTTGTTTCAACTGAAGGTTCTGGGACTCTAATGCATGAAATCAAGATTTAAAAAAAAAACAGTACTATATATCGCAAGTATAAAATAAAAGACAATCTATGGTAAAGTTTTAATGGATTTTACCGGCAGTAAGTTATGATTTATATTGAAACGCTATATCCAATTTGGCGTCGAAAAACAAAAAGGACTAAGAGTACAAAATATGCTTTTTATTATGACATGAAAATAAAAGTAAACACTTTTTCCTTTTTCTAAATCCAGTATGAGTGCTACAGAAATAGTGTAAATAAGAGAAAAATAGAAAGAAAAATGGTTGCCTCTACTGGGATTCGAACTCACAACCATCAGATTCAAAGCAGATTGCAGCAATTTTAGCCTTTCAATAGGTGCTCTTCAATTGGAAGTAAAGCATTAGAGTTTCAGAACCTTAACATCGATTGAAAAAAATATGAAGAAAAAGTTAAGTGAGATCTAAAACAGAAGGCGAGTTTCACAAAACAGATTTCGTTTGCTTAGATTTTCATTAAATGTTCCATCACTTATGTACTGACGTTATGTTTTGCAAACACAATGCGACAGACCTGATTTTTTTAAACAAACGATTTCTATCACAAACTTGATTCTCCCCGAGAATCATGGTTTTATGAAATAGTTATGACAGAAATCTTGCTTCTACATCGTTCGATATTCATGAATAAAGATTTAAATTTAGTTCTTAACCAGAACTCGTCTGAACAGTAATTATACAAATCATATAAAATGTAAAAGATGCATTCTCTCTATCCCTTCATACATTCATTCTCTCTCTCTCTCTCTCTCTATCTCTCTTATGCTCACATTGATATGAAGATATACAAGTTTAACGCTGAACAGATTTCATATCGTTAAATCGCTTTTGAATAAGACGACATGACAGCTATGGAATATCACTAAAACAACACATGAATTTGTATTTTGACAAAAAATAGCATTCATTAAAAAGTGATTTTTTGATACAATATGATGATAAGTGAGTTTTTCGTAAAAAAACAAAAAAACAAAACAAAAAAAAACACATGGATTTCTTGTTTTACTAAGGTACAATTATTAGATAATCATTCAATAATCCAAATCAGATTAACTTAATATGTAATCCACTATTTAAATATTTTTCTCGCTAATAATTATTTACATTTAAAATGAAATGAAAATAATATAGTCGGCTGATAAAGAATTTTATGTATATCTTTATTTTAAGATTTTCCCGTCAACAGTTCTTCAAATCTTCCAGTTCAATTCAATTATCATCATCACCGTGAAGCTATTGGGACTAAGACCTGTGTTAACATTTAGCTGTGATAAATTTTAGGCTGTAAGTTTCTACTGCAACGATTGCATGACCAAAGCGATATCTAAGGGTGATGGTATACAGATACAATATAGATATTTCCACTATTTGTCAACATGATTTCTTTGTCTGACCCGAATCTGGAAAATAAAAAAAAATATCAATCTTTTATATTCCAACATATATGTTTGTCTGTAGAGATAAAGTCCATTTTGTAAATATGTGTTGATAATCTCCGTGAGAGTTTTATTGAGATAAAGTCCCTTTAATGGTTCCGCTACATTTCGGATCTTATGGCCTTTCACGGAAATAACCAAGGTTTCGGAATGATTTATTTGGGTATCTTGGTTATCTTGGTAGGGGATAAGTGGTCCAAGACGTAGCGGAACCATTACAGGGACTTTATAAAGATATGTTTATGTACTAATTTTGAGCTAACAGTAATTAATAAACAAAACCTCTTCACTTGTTAAAATTCTTTGCTTATGACTAAACTTTGGCATCGTGTCAACTGATGGGCTTACATATACATGTAAAGTGCAATACATATAGTTTTATTACAATAAAATTATAAAAATAAGTTCTTGTCTGTATTTAAGTATCTATTTTTATACTGTTTTAGACAATACGCGTAAAGTGAAAAAAATGGATAATTAATTGTATTCATATTCTCAAGAAAACCCCTAACCGCTTCATACAGATGGAATTACAGGCTTGCAACTTTAAAAAGGGTTTATATTTCTTACACAAGGAATAGCAGACTAACACGTCTAATTGCTCAAGTAAATAAATGTTTTGACGCCAATATTATTTTCCTAAATTTCATACAGAATAAAGATTAAATTTTCTTTTCCACGTGTATAATGTACATTGTCAAGCACACACTGAAATGAAAAAACAATTTACAAATCAGGTCACAAACTATCGGGACAGAGAAAGATTTCTTTAAAAAAAAACTATACTGTTAGTGAAGTTATAGAGAGGATGAACCTCTATCACAAAAATGTATATTTATGCATGTAAAATACACATAATACACAATTATATGTGCATATTTGCAAAAAGTTGAAGATAATACAGTTGAGCCTGTATAAGCGGTCACCTGTAGTAAGTGGTCAATTTGCAATCAGCGGTCAGTTTTAAATGACCAAAAACTATAGCATTTTGTTATATGCTTAACATGCATTTAGCGACCATGTCAGTTAAGCGGCAAATCTCTCTTGTTCCCTTGACTGTCTGCATAAGAAAGTTTAGACTGTATGTTTATCAATCACATGTTTACATATACGAAAAATACGACGTACATGTTTATGAATATATTCTTTCCTTAAATGGGGGGGGGGGGATTTCGTGCAAGATTACTGAGTATAATTATTTCTTTTAAAGTTTCGCTGAAGTGTTTTATAAAAATATGTGGGGAAAGTTTCTTTTTTATTTGGATTCAATTAATGTACAGCAGATGTAGCATATATATTTCATACTGTTTTCTATTTCTTAATAAACACATAATGCTACAAAGTGTCTCGTTTTCGATTTAATTGAGTTTTTGTTTTCTGGGTTTCAGACACACTTAAATACATAAGAAATGCTTAATTAAAGAGACGGTTATAACCTAAGGTAATAAGCATACTTCGGAAAACTGATAACGTCTACAAAATAAAATAAAACTGGAAATAACTGATGATAATGTTTATATACACGTTTGAAATTAATGTTTCAAAATGTTCCTAATAAAATGTTTTTATAAAATTTGATTTAAGCAATCAGTATTAAAAAAAAATTTATCCATCAATATTCAAGTTCTATTCATCTAAAATCATTCATTAGATAGCATTTCATAAAGACCATTTGGATAATTGATGCAACGTTCCTAACTAGAATTCTATTGTGGTTACAAATAATATCAGCTTGTAGAAATTAAAATACGATTGATGTGATATGATATAAATATATGTGACAGATTTAATAGCAAATTCAGAGTTAATTAAACAAAGGATTACAATTACAATGTATGACAGATATCGAGTAGACATCAATATTTAATAGTTAGTGCTCTGGGGCATATATACAAATTACATTGTCATAAGATACAATGTAAGCCAAAGCTTATGTCTACCAAGGGACTTTTATAGATATAATAATTATATGTATATATCCATGTGATATCATATAACATTTTAAAACATTGAAACAAACTAACTTGCAAAACATGACGCAGAAAATGACGTCAAAATCGAAAAGAACATGAAATACAATTCAAGATCCTAAAAAAAAAATATGGACATGTTTATGAAAAATACTCATGTAAGGAATTCTGTTAAATGTTTTCATCATTTATTCTTTGGGAGTTTAGTTCTACTACCTCAGAACGGATTTCATGACAAAAGATTTCTAGCACAAATTGGATTCGCCCAGCTTCATGACTCGTTATCAACGTAGCGCTAGAAACCATGCTTCGACATTTTTTCAAAGTTCTACAGCAGATGCCCCCATCATTTTATTCTCTTTAAAATACTCAAAGATTTTCTGATTTTCTTCCTTAGTGAATGCAAGTACCTCTATGCAATTGGATGATATAACACATTCAACTGATCTTAAGAATGCCCAGAACTGTAATTTCAAAGCAAGTTGCAATTGTAATGAAAACCCAGCTCTCTCTCTTTTTCTCTGTTACAGGTTTAGGTAAAAATCACTTGCTTCGCTTAAATCAGGAAATTATCCACAATAAGTGTGAAATGAATTCATAAACCAACATAATGTAGTCAATATTTTTCTGTCTGATTATGTAAAAAGAAAAGGTTAGACTAACTGAAAATGCACAAGAAGCATGGTATGGAACAGAAGATATTTAATTCCCGACCCACATCATACATGTACCTTAAGTTTACTGAAAGATGACCATAAAAAAGGATATGACTCTTACAGTCTACTCCAGATTCAGCACATAACGTTTTTGCACCAAATATCATTCATGGCATTGGGATGTACGATCAGATTTATACTAAGAGTTCTGTTTGCATCAAGTCCTGGGGATTTCTGACACAATTCATATATCTTTTTTTATTCAATTATCAAGCACAATTGTGTTTTAACTAGAAAGATATAGCAGTGCAAACACATGTCATTGAATGCATGCTCTAAGGGATATGAGAGAAAATCTGCACTAAGTTCTTTTGCCTGGCTTTAACATGTTTTAGAGTTTACTTTAAGATGTGTTTGCATTGCTCTAGTGTATTTTTTTTTCAGTTTCGGAATAAAATACTACTTATGAAGATTTTATACTAATTAGTGGTATATGTAGTGGAATGAGGAGATACATGAGAAAAAACAAGTATCGTGATAAGTAATAACTACTGAATGTAATTCTTACAACTAAACTGAAGAAAAAGTGCATCATAAACAAAAAGTGAACCCAACACAGCTGAAACTGTATCCAAAGCAACTATTGAATGGTGCATGTTTCTATTTAAATATGTCTATAAAAATTGTCCGCAAACTTACGTCCCTCAATCTAATTTTGAATAACATAATATATAAAAACGTATATAAAAACTTGTTTATATTGATACATTAATTTTTGAGATTAACAAAATATTTTAAAGATGTGACCAGCTAGTGGTGTGACTATATTTAATTGCTACAGTTTTAATATATAAGAGGTACAATATTACTAAGAACAAGTTATAATCCCACAATCGTGCAAATGTAAACCAGGGTTGTGAGCCAGGGTTTGATGACTTATTCATTATTTCTATTTCGCTGAACAGATTACAAAACAAAAAGAGAATCGCAAACTTTAAAGACCATTAATATATTGTTTAAAACAAAATATATAGTCAGAAGCCCTTCAGATCTAATACAATTACATGTAAACTATTGATGCATGCTCTAAGACATAAGAAATATGTTTAAGTCTTTCAATGATAGATGGTTACCTGCAAGCTTCTAATGAAACTATAACATGACCGAACCAATATCTAAGGGTCCATGCAAAACAACTTTCCATTATTTGTTAATTTTCCCTGAATGTTTACAAAAAAAAAATGCAAATGTCTTTATTTTTCCTTAGCTGAGAACAGACATGTCTGTCCTTCCTGTATAGGAACTCTAAAAGGAATTGTATATTTATATATGTTTTAGTTAGTTTATACATGTCGATATAAGTAAATCAATGTAAGCTTTGTTGTATTTTGATCAACACGATATGTTCCTAAAATCTAAAGTTCACATTATTATTCTCTCCGGTAAAATTTAAACAACGTTTGTATCATATTTTTGTTGTTTCTGAGATACCTTGTATTCATTATCAATTTTTAATTATTGTTTCAAAAGATGGGTTACTTATTTAAATCTAAGGAAAAGATTTACATCATATACTTGACAGAGTTATACTCTTGTCAGACAAAATGTTTATATTTCTTACTTTCACAAAGAGCAGAAAACACGTTCTTTCTAATAACACATACAAAAGTGAAACTAAAACCATCTGAGGTTCTTTGAATAATAGCACAATGCTTACATTTACATACTTATCTTCTTGGTGAAGAAAAAAGGAATAGATGAAACACGAGAGGGACGAACATTACGACTTTCCTATTATATACTTTTTAACGCCGTTGTTTTATCTCGCTAATGTCTTAATAAAAATATTTGTGAAGGAAAAAATAACATTTGAATAGTCAAGTTTTCT
>CM037790.1:43397808-43412041 GCA_021229015.1 Solen grandis | reverse complement strand
TTTCACAATTGTCTACAAATTAATCTGTTAGGATATTTTTTCATCGGGTACGGGTTTAAGACACTGTAAATTACGCAGCGTGTTAAATAATAGGTTACCAAAAGGGCCAAACCTGACGATTTGTCTGCGGCTTATATACAGTATTAGGCGTTTTTTAGCTGATTTGGGGACAAAATTTGGGATGCGGCTTATCTACGAATGCGGCTTATATTCAAACGATGACGGTATATTTTTGTACTGGGTTGACTTATTCATTTCCTTTTATTTCCACAATATCATTTCCTCCAAAAGTGAACATTTATATATAAGATACTTTAAAATCATTATTTTTGTGTCTAATGTGTCTAATGTAAGCAGAGGTTGATACATAGGGGTCACTTTTCCGTTGTCTGTCTGTCTGTTTGTCTGTCTGTCCATCACACTTTTTCCGTCACGCTTCAGCAGGTGACACGTGTTCGAAAGAAGACTCTTGCTTGTTTAAAGCATTTGTTGAGCTGCTGTTTAAGGCAGTTTCCTTGACATATTTGTTTTGCTGATACTTGGTATAGTGAGCAGAAGGTCTGATACATAAACAGTACTACTGATGAATAAAACAATCACATGGTATGCACAGGTCTTGAAAAATTAATTTTTAATTTATAAGTCCTTAATTTTGAATTTTAAGGCCTTAAAAAACCCTTGAAAAAACCCTTAAATTTTGCTTCAGAAAATTTGTATGAATCAAAATTTTAGTCCCTCCAAGAAAAGTAGCTTATTTCTAATTTTGTCATATTTAAGGTATTGCAGAAAGTGGGCTTTAATATAACAACAACTTTTTTTGTTGAATATTTCAATTTATCTCAAAGGTTCAGAGTAAAGCTTTTCTTTTTAGTATTTTTATTTTTGTCATTTTGGTATTACAGAAAAAGTATGAGGATTGTTTGAAGAAACCCCTGCCTCAGCAACCTTTGTTTCACCACATGGAGTCTGCAGCAGCCTCAGGGTAGGTGATTATGACTATAGTGTTTCTATGCCCTGCCAACTGCATTGCGAGGTATATGGATTTTCGATCTGTCCCTACGTTTGTGCGCTTGTTCAATCGTTTGTCACACCTCAGGTGTACCTTTGTGTTTAAGCTTTTTTCTGTGAAGATGACATTACATCTTCATGAAACTATTTAGGTTTTCGTGGACTGCAACGCAGCCGCGAAAACCTACTGTTCTTCTTGTGTTTCTTTTTCCCTTTTTTTTTTTCCATTATTATTATTCTTTGCACTTTTTTTGTGGCCGCTGTTGCGACATGATTAGAAGTGCTACAAATATGAAAATTTCCATGCATACTCACATGTATCTGAAGTTGTGCACCACTAAGTTTGTTTTTCATTTTAGTACTAAGTTTTGCCGCTAGGTGGCGTTTAGCATCAAAACATATAATTGCCGATAACTCTGTCATTTGACATTTTATTTGTATGCAGTTTTTTGCATTCTGTTCTCTGTCAACTGCCCGTTAAAATATGATGAGTGGCAATATCCATATCTTTGAAACTTTTGAGCTAGAAGAGGTTGAATGTTTGAATCTTTGAAAAAATCTGGCAAATTAGGGTGTGTCCACGAAAAACATGCCCATTTTTGTTAGAGATTAGATACGCTCATTCTGTTTTTTGAAATTGATTCCGAAGATCTTTGCGCACAAAATATATGGGGTGGCGATTTCAGAAAATGCATAAAATGGCTTTCAATAAGCGGTCAAAGTGCACTAAAATATGGAGGAAACAAATTTTCGAGAATAGGCATTTTTTTAGTTTTTGGAGGATTCTGTCATTATTTTTGAAGCAATCTTTATGAAATTTTCACAGATTGTATTGTTTTTTGTTTCCAGGGACTTCACAGTTTCAAATTTTCAAAAAGCAAAGGTCAAGGTCATATTGTGATTATTGGTTTTTTCTTTGACCTTAAATATCTCAAAATCTAAAAATATTTTATCGAAAGAATATGGGTAAAATCAAAAGCCTCTAAAAAGTACTTTTTGAAGAATTTTAGTTTTTTCAGATCGGGATTGATTTGGTTGTTTGGTGGCAGTATGAAGTTTGGTCAAACTTTGAATTGATTTTAAAGCCTTTAAAGTTTAAATGTGTGATATATTTTGTCATCATTGGAAAAAAGAATGTCTTACCTCGTCAACAAAAAAAGAATTTTGAAAATCTGTCAAGAATTGATGAATTTATAGAGAATTTCAATACATGACCCAGAATAAAAACAGAGAAAATTTGACAGAAGTTACCTATGTTCTATAATTAGATGCAGCTCTGCTAGCTGGCTTGCAACAGGTCAATGTACAGTGTATGTGTAACTATGAGAGCAATGTGTCAACACTGGTCTGAATGACCTGTGTAAAAGCGCTCAAAGAATCATGGGTAAGAGAGAGAGAGGGAGAGAGAGGGGATGAATTGTGTCTTTATTCTACATGTATTATTATTCCTCCCACACACTCACTATTGAATTGGATAGCAAAACAACTAAGTACATGTACAAACATCCACCTTTTAAACAAGTTTTAGCTTACCAAAAGTTCCTTCTAGTGCATTACTGAACTTTGAGGCATAGAGTGAAAGCTGATATATGTTTAACCAAATGGCTTGTTACGTTACCAAAATTTTTGATAACAAATAAATTGTAAATCATTTATACTACTGAAAACCATTGTTCTTATAATAATAAGCAGGATTCCCAACTGTCTCACCTGATTTTTAACTGTTTAGTATAAAAAGTGGGACACTTTGGAAGACATTTTTGAGCGCACAGTGATGATCAACATTAATCAAATCGTTCAATGTGCCACACTTAGATCATATTGGCTCATTGCCAATATATGGATGCTTAAAGGCATCTCAAAACCCTTATATAAGTGACCCCCACCCCCATTTATGCAATTCAATTCAATAGTTTATTTCCAAGATTTACATAGTAAATAACATTGGACAAAGCATATAGTAACAAAATATATTGGTTATGGTGGTTGTTTTCAATTAATTATGGTATTGAGTATAATAATATATATCATCAAGCAAAAATTCACCCACCCGCCGTTGTGTGGGCATCTGTTTTTGATTAGGCAGGCTGCCACAGTCTGTCACAGGTATTGTTCAAGAGTGCATATGTTGCTACATGGGGTTGTATGTAGTCATTCACAGTTTGTAAAAAAGTTGTGAACATACCAAATACCAGAAATGATCCTAAAAGTTCTCTATTATTCTTTTTTTTAGCTCACCTGAGCACAAAGTGCTCAAGGTGAGCTTTTGTGATCGCCCTTCGTCCGGCGTCCGTCGTCGTCCGTCGTGCGTCGTGCGTCGTCCGTCGTCAACAATTTGCTTTAAACGACATCTCCTCTGAAACTGCTGGACAGAATTTAATGAAACTTGGCAGGAATGTTCCTTGGGTGAGGCTCTACAAAAGTTGCTAAAATAAAGTTGATCCATGAAGAACTCTGGTTGCCATGGCAACAAAAAGAAAAATAATTTGAAAACTTTAAAAATCATCTCCTTCAAAACTACTGGCCAGATTTCAAAATGATTTGGTACAGATGTTCCTTGGGTCAACCTCTACCAAAGTTGCTAAAATTATTCCGATCCGTAAAAAAACATGGCCGCCAGGGGCGGGGCTTATTTGCCTTATATGTATATAGAGAAACCTTTAAACAACATCTCCTCTGAAACCACTGGACAGAATTTGATTAAACTTGGCAGGGATGATCCTTGGGTCAACCTTCACAAAAGTTGCTAAAACAAACTTGATCCATTTAGAACTCTGGTTGCCATGGCAACAAAAAGGAAAGTACAGATTTCCTTGGGTAATCCTCTACCAAAATTGCTAAAATTATTCCGATCTTAAAAACATGGCCGCCAGGGGCGGGGCTTATTTGCCTTATATGTATATAGAGAAACCTTTAAACAACATCTCCTCTGAAACCACTGGACAGAATTTGATTAAACTTGGCAGGGATGATCCTTGGGTCAACCTTCACAAAAGTTGCTAAAATAAACTTGATCCATGTAGAACTCTGGTTGCCATGGCAACAAAAAAAATAAAAATGAAAACTTTAAAAATCATCTTCTTCAAAACTACTGGCCAGATTTTAAAATAAATTGTACAGATGTTCCTTGGGCAACCTCTACCAAAGTTGCTAAAATTATTCCGATCCGTTAAAAAAACATGGCCGCCAGGGGCGGGGCTTATTTGCCTTATATGTATATAGGGAAACCTTTAAACAACATCTCCTCTGAAACCACTGGACAGAATTTGATTAAACTTGGCAGGGATGATCCTTGGGTCAACCTTCACAAAAGTTGCTAAAATAAACTTGATCCATGTAGAACTCTGGTTGCCATGGCAACAAAAAGAAAAAAAAATGAAAACTTTAAAAATCATCTCCTTCAAAACTACTGGCCAGATTTTAAAATAAATTGGTACAGATGTTCCTTGGGTCAACCTCTACCAAAGTTGCTAAAATTATTCTGATCCGTAAAAAAACATGGCCGCCAGGGGCGGGGCTTATTTGCCTTATATGTATATAGAGAAACCTTTAAACAACATCTCCTCTGAAACCACTAGACAGATTTAGATTAAACTTGGCAGGGATGATCCTTGGGTCAACCTACACAAAAGTTGCTAAAATAAACTTGATCCATGTAGAACTCTGGTTGCCATGGCAACAAAAAGAAAGAAAAAAAATGAAAACTTTAAAAATCATCTTCTTCAAAAGTACTGGCCAGATTTTAAAATAAATTGGTACAGATGTTCCTTGGGTCAACTCTACCAAAGTTGCTAAAATTATTCCGATCCGTAAAAAACATGGCCGCCAGGGGCGGGGCTTATTTGCCTTATATGTATATAGGGAAAACTTTAATCAACATTTCCTCTGAAACCACTGGACAAAATTTGTTTAAAATTTCGGCAGGAATGATCCTTGGGTCAACCTTCACAAAAGTTCCTAAAATAAACTTGATCCATATAGAACTCTGGTTGCCATGGCAACAAAAAAAAAAAAAATGAAAACTTTAAAAATCATCTTCTTCAAAACTACTGGCCAGATTTTAAAATAAATTGGTACAGATGTTCCTTGGGTCAACCTATTTATCTCAGGTGAGCGATTTAGGGCCATCATGGGCCTCTTGTTGTACTATTTGAGTGAAACCCGTTTCTTATGAGTACTTTTTACTGTAAATATTTTAACTTTTTGAGTGAAACTTTTTCTTACCTTAAAAGGTTGGCTTAATCTACTATACCCGAGAATGATATTTTGGTTACTTGTAAGGGATGGTTTCCTAGAACTTGATTTTCTACCTCGAAGTGACATTTTGTTTTTTTTCGCCAGAAGGTAAAGATAACATGGTCTAATTCACGAGACAAATGTGGCATAATTGAAAATAAAGCAATGATCTTTTTTTATGAAAAAAGATATATATATTCGCATGTTATAATTATTTTATTCTTTGCTTTAAACGTCTTAACAAAAAAGATAACCCAACAAAGATGATATTGAGCATTTTAGCCCAGTCCACTATTGATGGGCTGGGGTACTATCGACAACACTGTTAAGTCATCAAGGTGCGCCAGATGCTCTTGAAATATTGAATGTACTAATGTCAAATGATCGATGGTTCTCGGAGGCAATACACTTTAAAGCAGGAAGTGACAATCAGCTGTTTGTTAAAACATCGGCAGCAATGGAATTCGGTACACAAGGAATTAAAAAGAATTGAGTGAAGCTGTTTTTTCATGCATAAATGGTACGCACAGAATTGAAATGTTTAGCGTATTGGTTCATTTTATTTGCGTAAAATACGCAGATACGCAGCTTATCTGTTCCTCTGATAGTGTTTACCTGTGATAAGTATATCACACCTAAAGGCATGTGTGAAAGTAGATTGTTTATGCTTAATGTCATTAACATAGACATTAAGTTAATTAAGCATGATAGTGTAAAAGAAAGATGTGTGTTTACCTGTGCTATGTATATCACATATTTCTTTGTTTCATTCATTCTTAATATTTCTTTGCGATTAAAAAGAAAAAGGTTGCGCTTAATTTGTTAAATGTTTCATACATTAAACATAAATTTACTGAACATTTAACACAAAGATACTTGTAGTAATTAAAAGAAAATTACCAAAATATATTTTTTTTACTGTTTTAATGTATTTTTACGTGAACAAATCAATCGAATACATGTACAAAAAATAATTGTTTTAAGAAAAACTTTTTTATTTTCCTCTCCCAACTCTTTCTCTCTATCTGTTAATTAATTTACCAAAATATATTTTTTTATGTTAATGATATTTTCGTATAAACAAACTTTTTTCGCACATGTGTTTAATTGTGATATACATAACATAGGTATATACTATAAAAAACATTTTACCGAAACATCCAAACCAATTTCTATATAAAATCAATTTACCAAATTGGTCCTTTACCGAAATATCCGTAAATCCCGGAATCCGTAGGGTAATTAATGACACAATATTTTCAAAATTTGTTAAAAATGTGAAAAAGCACCTGCGAAAAAAAAAGTTTACTGTATAGTTATACTGTTAATTATGTACATGGCATCTAATCATCATTTTAAATGTTGGACTTATGCATTTCTTACAAGTATAAATAAGGTTGTCTTAACTTCTTTCTGAATTTTTCACTGATTATGTCAAACAATTCTTAAGAAGGTTGAGAGTTATTAAAGTCTCGCTGTTTGTTCTCGTTTTATAGAAGTAACAAAAACACTTTGCTAGATTTAATTGCTACACTGTTAAAATATTTGTCATATTTTATCTGTATAGCTTTGTGCTTTAAACTGTTAAAATGATTTGTTTTCCACAATTAAGTTGGAAGAAGAAGGTATTGACATGTTTATATGTTGCAATAATTAATCATGACACATGTCTATGAGTGATACTGCAGTGTGGCAGCACTATATATCTGTCTCAAGTAGAAATAGTCTCCAAATGACTGAAATACTGTTGGTGGGATGTTAAACCCAGCAAACAAACAAACATAATTACAAGATGGACTTATTTCTCATTGTGTATGAGCTCCCTACAGATCCTCAACCTAACTAGATCCACAGTTGGACAGTCAACGATTTAATCTACATTTACTGCATTTTACTTCACCCGAAAGGACATACTTCAAGCCTTTCACCATAATTGTGTTTTAATGGCTGTTTTGTATTGTTAACTATGAAAAGTATGATTGAAATTGTTTTTATTCAGTTAAATCTAACATTTCAGCACACGTTTGGCTACTTTTTTTAAAACCCTCAGAGGTGTCGACATTAGGAAAGGGTATGTTGATATTATGACAGTTGTAATTTATAGATGATTTCAGAAGGAAATGATGATATTTCCTGATTGGATGGGCAGGCTCATTTTGAGGCAGGTATCATCTAGATTGATAAATGAAGTGTAACTATTAGTTTACATATGACAACTGAGTTTTTATGCCCCACACACTTACGGGGTGGGCATATAGATTTGCCTTTGTCTGTCCGTACGTAGCATAACTCAAAACGTATAAGAGGTATCAACATGAAACTTCATAGGTAGATAGAGCTCAATAAAGAGAAGTGCAGTGCACAAGAACAATAACTCCATTTTGTATCATTTAGGAGTTATCACCTTTGTTATTTTTCATACTTAAACTTTGTCCGGAGCATAACTCAAAACCTATAAGAGGTATCAACATGAAACTTCATAGGTAGATAGAGCTCAATAAAGAGAAGTGCAGTGCACAAGAACCATAACTCTATTTTGTATGATTTAGGAGTTATTGTCCTTTGTTATTTTTCATACTTAAATTTTGTCCGGAGCATAACTCAAAACCTATAAGAGGTATCAACATGAAACTTCATAGGTAGATAGAGCTCAATAAAGAGAAGTGCAGTGCACAAGAACCATAACTCCATTTTGTATTATTTAGGAGTTATCACCCTTTGTTATTTTTAGCTCACCTGAGCACAAAGTGCTCAAGGTGAGCTTTTGTGATCGCCCATTGTCCGTCGTCCATCGTCCGTGCGTCAGTGCGTGCGTGCGTCCGTCGTCAACTTTTCGTTCAAACGACTTCTCCTCCTAAACCACTGGATGGATTTTGACCAAACTTCACAGGAATCATCCTTATCATGACCTCTATCAAAGTTGTTCAAATTATTTTGATTGGGTAAATAAGTAGGTCACAGGAGCTAAAAATAGATTTTAAAAATGAAAATTTAAAAAATCTTCTTCTCCGAAACCACAAGGCCTAGCCTTTTGATTTTTGGTATGTAGCATGATCTTCTGACTCCTACCAAGATTGTTCAAATTATGACCCTGGGTCACTTGATTTAACATAGGCTAATATAGAAAAAAACTTGAAAAATCTTCTTCTCAGAAACCACAAAGCATGGAGTTTAAATATTTGGTATGTAGCATGGTCTTATGACTCTATACCAAGATTGTTCAAATTATGACCCTTGGGTCAAAATTGGCCACGCCCCAGGGGTCACTTGATTAAACATAGGCTAATATAGAAAAAAACTTGAAAAATCTTCTTCTCAGAAACCACAAGGCATGGAGTTAAGATATTTGGTGTGTAGCATTGTCTAGTGGATCACAACCAAGTTTGTTCAAATCATGACGCTGGGGTCAAAATTGGCCCTGCCCCAGGGGTCACTTGATTTTACATAGGCTAATATGGAAAAAAACTTGAAAAATCTTCTTCTCAGAAACCACAAGGCCTGGAGTTTAGATATTTGGTATGTAGCATGGTCTTATGACTCTCTACCAAGATTGTTCAAATTATGACCCTGGGGTAAAAATTGGCCTCGCCCCAGGGGTCACTTAATTTAACATAGGCTGATATAGGAAAAAAAATTGAAAAATCTTCTTCTCAGAAACCACAAGGCATAGAGTTAAGATATTTGGTTGTAGCATTCTTAATGATCTCTACCAAGATTGTTCAAATTATGACCCTGGGGTAAAAATTGGCCCCGCCCCAGGGGTCACTTATTTAACATAGGCTATATGGAAAAAATTGAAAAATCTTCTTCCAGAAACCACAAGGCCTGGGGTTTAGATATTTGGTGTGCAGCATTGTCTAGTAGATCACAACCAAGTTTGTTCAAATCATGGCCCTGGGGTCAAATTTTTTCCCCACCAAGGGGTCACCTGATTTTACATAGGCTAATATAGAAAAAACTTGAAAAATCTTCTTCTCCGAAACACAAGGCCTAGCCTTTTGATTTTTAGCTCACCTGAGCACAAAGTGCTCAAGGTGAGCTTTTGTGATCGCCCTTCGTCCGGCGTCCGGCGTCGTGCGTCGTGCGTCGTCCGTCGTGCGTCGTCCGTCGTCAACAATTTGCTTTAAACAACATCTCCTCTGAAACCGCTGGACAGAATTTAATGAAACTTGGCAGGAATGTTCCTTGGGTGAGGCTCTACAAAAGTTGCTAAAATAAAGTTGATCCATGAAGAACTCTGGTTGCCATGGCAACAAAAAGAAAAATAATTTGAAAACTTTAAAAATCATCTCCTTCAAAACTACTGGCCAGATTTCAAAATAATTTGGTACAGATGTTCCTTGGGTCAACCTCTACCAAAGTTGCTAATATTATTCCGATCCGTAAAAAAACATGGCCGCCAAGGGCGGGGCTTATTTGCCTTATATGTATATAGAGAAACCTTTAAACAACATCTCCTCTGAAACCACTGGACAGAATTTGATTAAGCTTGGCAGGGATGATCCTTGGGTCAACCTTCACAAAAGTTGCTAAAATAAACTTGATCCATGTAGAACTGTGGTTGCCATGGTAACAAAAAGAAGAAAAAATATGAAAACTTTAAAAATCATCTTCTTCAAAACTACTGGCCAGATTTTAAAATAAATTATTACAGATGTTCCTTGGGTCAACCTCTACCAAATTTGCTAAAATTATTCCGATCCGTAAAAAAACATGGCCGCCAGGGGCGGGGCTTATTTGCCTTATATGTATATAGAGAAACCTTTAAACAACATCTCCTCTGAAACCACTGGACAGAATTTGATTAAACTTGGCAGGGATGATCCTTGGGTCAACCTTCACAAAAGTTGCTAAAATAAACTTGATCCATGTAGAACTGTGGTTGCCATGGCAACAAAAAAAATAAAAAATGAAAACTTTAAAAATCATCTCCTTCAAAACTACTGGCCAGATTTTAAAATAAATTGGTACAGATGTTCCTTGGGTCAACCTCTACCAAATTTATTAAAATTATTCCGATCCGTAAAAAAACATGGCCGCCAGGGGCGGGGCTTATTTGCCTTATATGTATATAGAGAAACCTTTAAACAACATCTCCTCTGAAACCACTGGACAGAATTTGATTAAACTTGGCAGGGATGATCCTTGGGTCAACCTTCACAAAAATTGCTAAAATAAACTTGATCCATGTAGAACTGTGGTTGCCATGGCAACAAAAAGAAAAAAAAAATGAAAACTTTAAAAATCATCTTCTTCAAAACTACTGGCCAGATTTTAAAATAAATTGGTACAGATGTTCCTTGGGTCAACCTATTTATCTCAGGTGAGCGATTTAGGGCCATCATGGGCCTCTTGTTTTTATTCGAGCAAAAATAAATCTTCCTTTTCTTTCTTTCTTTCTCTGTTGATTTATTTTGTCTACTTTATTTTGTTCTTTCTTTCTTTCATTTTTTCATTTATTTTGTTCTTTCTTTCTTATTTTATTTAAGTTGTAAAATTATCATAAAAAGGGACATTAATTTTTTAAATAAGTTATGTATCACTCATTACTTTCATTCTCTCATTTCTTCCCTCAACACATGTTTATATGTCGGAAATCAACACAAATTTTATTACTTGTTTATTCAATAAGAGAAATTCTGTTGAATAAAATGTAACAAAATGTCTCTAGCAAAAGCAAATAAAAAACAAAAAGATCTTGCATTGTCAGAATTATGTCCTTCAGGCTCATTTTAATTACTACAAAAATGCGTATCTCTATATTTTCAATATCAAAACTTTAATTCTGAAATAAATGCCGTATGATCCTATAATCATGCAGTTACAAAATTGACTCCAAGTAATAAATGTAATAAAGAATAATTATGTAAGGGATCATAAACTAAACAACCCACATATTATCACTATCATTCATTATATGTTTGGGGCCTCCGTGGCCGAGAGGGTTAAGTCGCTGACTTTAACACTCACTCTGCCCCTCACCGCGTGGGTTTGAATCCCGGCAGGGTCATTCGGATTTTCATGTGAGGAAGCCTTCCAGCTGGCTTGCGGTAGGTCGGTGGTTCTACCCGGATGTCTCCGTGCATTCGTGTCCTTCCTCCACCTGTAATTAGCTGGACGTCGCTATATGACTGAAATACTGTCGAAGCGACGGTAAACTCAAATAGTCAAGTCATTATATGTTTATTGCTTTGTGTAAAACTAGCCTACTATCTCACTTCCATTGTAGCAGATAATTTAGTTATGCATCAACCATCAGAGGTTTTTACCGTAACATATAGGTACTATATTGGCTAAAGACTCCCTGCAGTGATGACCAGCAATTAGCAGGTCTGATCACAGCAGATGGGGCCTGGCTCAGTGGGACATCACATTCCTTCGAGATGCCTTTAAGTTTTGGTCACATATAAAGCATTTTGCATTTTGTTGTTTTTCTGGTATTTTAACTTGGCTGATCAGGTTTGAAACTGTTGATCATCACGAAAACCGTTGCATTTGCAGTATGCAAATCTAGTTATTTTTATACAATTTTTGGGCAGTGACCTATATTACATGGTTGAATGAACATGGCGAAATTGGTTGTTCTGCCTCAGGTTTACCTTTGTGTTTAAACATTTTTTCTACATCATCATGAAACCTGATACAAATGAACATAAATATATAAACCTTAATAAAAAATACAAGCCCTTATTTGTATTGACCATCATAACAGCGGGCATCAGTGTCGCAGAGATACATTGTCTTGTTTTCATTGATATTCTTTCCTTGGTGGCTGTGTATAAATCATTTTAAGCATGCCAGTAACTCAACTTTTCTCATGCTGGTTGCATAGTCTGTTTTTATAACAGCTCTATGTTGGGAGAAGTATACCAGTAACTAAAATCATAATTCCATGTTGTCCTGGCAAATGATTTTACCTCAGAAAGGCCCACACAAAATTCTTTCCTGATCACTGCAACAGTGCTTATATACAATATGGAAAAACGTAATCGGGATTTTTAAACGCTAGCCAGATTCTCTATTTTCATGCATAAAGATGCAAGATGTGCACTTTCAGTTTCATTAGCCAAAACGGTGTGGAAAACTACAAAATTTAGAAGAGAACAGACTGATGCTTATATTCAATCTGTGACAAAAGAGCTTTATTCCTAGCATTTTTGTATCAAACATATTGTTTTATGTTTTAAAGATGTGATTGTACATCCTGATTAATGATTTTTTAGCTCACATGAGCACAACGTGCTCAAGGTGAGCTTTTCTGATCGCCTTTTGTCCGGCGTCCGTCGTCCGTCGTCCGTGCGTCAGTGCGTCCGTGCGTCCGTGCGTGCGTCCGGCGTCAACAATTGCTTCAAACAACATCTCCTCCTAAACGGCTTGGCCAATTTGAAAAATATTTTGCAGGAATGTTCCTTGGATGAAGCTCTACTAAAGTTGTATAAATGGTTCTGGTCCATCGCATAATTAGGTCACAGGAGCTAAAAATAGATTTTAAAAATGAAAATTTAAAAAATCTTCTTCTCTGAAACCACAAGGCCTAGCCTTTTGATTTTTGGTATGTAGCATGATCTTATGACTGTCTACCAGGATTGTACAAATTATGACCCTGGGGTCAAAATTGGCCCCGCCCCAGGGTCACTTGATTTCACATAGGCTAATATAGGAAAAACTTGAAAAAATCTTCTTCTCCGAAACCACAAGGCCTAGCCTTTTGATTTTAAGTATGTAGCATCATCTTATGGGCCACTACCAAGATTGTACAAATCATAGCCCTATGGTGATAAATGACCCCGCACCAGGGGTCACTTGTTTTACATAGAGTTATATAGGAAAATCTTAAAAAATCTTCTTCTATGAATCCATAAGGCCTAGAGCTTAGATATTTGGTATGTAGCATCATCTTATGGGCCACTACCAAGATTGTACAAAGCATAGCCCTATGGTGATAAATGACCCCGCACCAGGGGTCACTTGTTTTACATAGAGTTATATAGGAAAATCTTAAAAAATCTTCTTCCATGAATGTATAAGGCCTAGACCTTAGATATTTGGTATGAAGCATCATCTTATGGGCCACTACCAAGATTGTACAAATCATAGCCCTATGGTGATAAATGACCCACACCAGGGGTCACTTGTTTTACATAGAGTTAAATAGGAAAATCTTAAAAAATCTTCTTCTATGAATCAATAAGGCCTAGAGCTAAGATTTTTGGTATGTAGTAGCATCTAATGGTTCATTACAAAGATTTTCAAAGTCTTGGCCCTACGGTGATTAATGACCCTGCGCCCAAGTCTTCTCTGAAACCATATGGCCCATTGCTTAGATATTTGGTGTGTAGTATTGTCAGGGGTAAAATGTTTTAGATTAAGTTATATCAGAATCCTTGTCTGTTTAAAAACCTTGACATCAGTTGAAGCAATGGTACTCAGGTGAGCGATTCAGGGCCATCATGGCCCTCTTGTTTTGTTCATACTTCTGCTAATGACTGATAGGGTTGCCATGCTACTGGGAAAATGGAAAAAGTCCGGGAATTTAAACTCTCTTGCTCCCAGCTGTGAAAACACTAGGAATTCAACAAAAACGGGACTTGGTCCGGGAAAAGTCCAGGAATTAGATCTCCCTGGATTTCGACTTGTCCTCCAGTCTCCCGCTGGGAGGTGACAATCCCCCGGTCTGACTGAAATGAAACCGATTTACCTTTGAACTCAGTATAATCCATTTTATTACTGAGCTATGATACAGCATCAGGGAGATTACATAAGAGCTGTGTCAGTATCAATTAAGGTGTACTCAGCAATGTGTGAATGTCTTTAACCAATCAAATTGTTGTGATTCAGAAAGGTACCATATTCGCCAGTCTATCATTTGAAACAGTTATCATTGGGTAATTAGCGGCTATCAAGACACTACTAAAGCTAGAATAATTAAGGTTAGAATGCATTTGGTACACCGTAATAAAGATGTAAATGATTGCTGTAGTGTATCTAA